>VZTE01001721.1:1128490-1298700 GCA_013397775.1 Eulacestoma nigropectus
CCGCGCCGGGCGGGCGGGGGGCGGCGCTGAGGGAGCGGGGCCGCCGGCGGGCGGGGGGCGGGTGGGCAGCGCCTTGCGCCATCTTGCGCATTCGCCGGGGCGCCGGCAGCGCCGGCCGGGCTGAGGGGTGGGGGTCGGCCCCGTAAGGGGGCACTCCGCGTCCGGGACCCGTGCAGGGACCCCCAGGGGTCTGCCTTCACCGGAGCCCCTTCACGGGGCTTCCGTCACAGAGCTCCCGTCACAGAGCACCTCTCAAAACCCCCTCACGGGTCCAGCCTCACAAATCTCCCCTCATGTGTCTCGCTCACCAGAGCCCCTTCACTTTTCTCCCCTCACAGGAGCCCTCTCTTCAGAACCCCCTCACGGGTCTCCCCTCACTGGTGCGACTTCACGGGGCTCCCTTCACAGGGCTCCTCTCACCAGTGCCCCCTCACGGGTCTCCCCCCTCACCGGAGCCGCTTCAGGAGTCTCCCGTCACAGGTCTCCCCTTGTGTGTCTCCCTCACCAGAGTCCCCTCAAGGGTCTCCTCACCGGTTTCACTTCCCGGGGCTCTCTTCAGAGAGCTCCAGGGATTACAGGGAACATCGGGGGCTTTCCCTCACCTGTCTCCCCTCACTGGGGCAACCTCGCAGGGGCTCTTCCGAACTTGGCTTGTCCCACCTCTGTGCTCCTGATTTTAATGCTATCCTAAAGTGACTTACCCGAGTCAGTAATGCAGGTGTTGGACCAGCCTGCTCACCCTGGAAGAGGCCCTGTGAGGAAGAACTCAGTAAGGGATGAGTCTGCTCCTAAATCCTGCCACAGCAGGATAATTTGTCTGCCCTCCTGGCATGAAATAAGGATAACGTGTCCTTACCTGGCTCTCAGCCCCAGCGCCCACGCAATATTTTGTGCCTTCCAACTGATCCTACCCTGTCCCTTGGCCCATGTTCTCCACAAACATAACTCATATCATCACTGTCAGCAGCAAAAGCTATCTCTGCAAGGACAGCTCAGTGTTTTGTGGTGTTTGCTTGGCAAAAAAATAACTAAAATGAAATAAAAGTAGATCCTAACTAATTTCTTTCTTCAGACTAAAACCAGATTTTGTGAACCAGGTTCCTAAACCCTGTAACCATTCCCAGAAATGTGGTGAAAAACCCTTTGTGAAGAGGAGCCATGCGAGGCTACCCTGAATGGTGCACCCTGAGCGTGTTGGAGTCGGCTAACAAGGAAAGAAGACGTCACTACATCTGCTCCACATTAAAGCTTCCTTCATTTAGCGGAGAGCCGAGCTGTACGAGGCTGCTTTCAGCTGGGGAAGAATTTGCTCTGGCTCTGCCAGCCTCTCGGTAACATCTGAATTTCTGTGCTGTCCCTGACCTTCTGGCACCAGCCATGCTCTTGCTCCGACTCCCTGGCTCCTGCCATGGGGCCCCATCAGCGTTTCTGTAATGCTTGAAGCCATCATGGACTTGTGGCCACTATCACTGAGGATGGCTTGTGGGAATTAATCATTCCAAGAGAAATTAAGCACTATGTGCTTTACAGGGCTGTTTTCCCTGTGAACCACAGATTTTGTGTGCTTTTGCTGCCCAGTGCCCTGGCAGGACCCAGGGGCTGGGGGATGTAGGTACATGTTTAGGGTATTACCAAGTTCACCCCCGCATCTTGCAAATGACACTGGTGACAGCACTGGTGGCACATTCAGAAATCGTCCGCTGCTGCAAAACAATAGGACTTGTGTGAAAAGCCATGAGATCTTTTAGGGAAAAGGCAGGTCTGGGGCTTTTGGAGCCACCTAAGAGCAGGAATTCAGAGCACTCATGTTTTTCTATGCTCTGTAAGCATGAGGGCTTAGAAAAGTTGCTTTGTACTGGAGGCAGGAATTTGCTTATCACACTGCGAGCAGAAATTGGAGCCTTTGGAAAAGCAGCAGGGTTACAGGAGTGATGGTGTCCAGCCCAAGCTGAGGCTCCAAACCCTTCCTATAGAGCAGTTGATGGGTCCATTCCTCCATCCCCCTTACTGCTGAGGGGCACAGGATCTGTCCATCTGCCCTCCCTCTCCAGAAGGTTATCCTCCAGGAGAGCTGCCCTCAGAGGGCATCACTCACCCCTCACTCCTTGCACAGCAAATTTCCATCAGCTCCAATCGTGCTCCTGATTTACACCAATTAACTGCAAACTGAGGTCCCCAAGACACCATTAGTAGTTTCAGTGGATGCAGTGGGAGATTAACTTGTCTGAACTCACTCCATTTATTATTCTATGTGTAATTGTGGTTACCCTGCCTGCTAACAGCCTGGGAGCTTCTCCCTTATGTACGTACATGCAGGGTTTTAGCATCTGTTTCATGGCCGGTGAGCAAAAGGGAGCAGGAGCCAAAATCGTGGCAGCCACTTTGAGGCACTGAGCCCAGAACCATGCCAGCAGTGGTGGGACAACCCCGGAACCTGCTTCTGAAAGCTGTTTTCCCCAGCAGAAACTCTTTTCTCTGTTTCTGTTGAGGATCTATGAAGCAACCCTGGCCACCTCACTGCATCACACAACCCATTGTCTCATGCTGTTCCATGTTCCAGAGGGTTGAGCTGGGCCACGCACTGCACCAGGCAATTGTAATTCACTGAATTACCTGAGACCACAAGAAACTCAAGCCCACTGTAGTGGTATTTCCAGCTGCATCCTCGCACAGTATATCAGGGTGATAAACGTTGGGAAGAGAAAGAAACGCAACCAGCCATTTTGCTCTTCACTTCTCTCCTCTAACTGCCATGTCCATCCATCTCTGCCATCCATTCCATCCCACTATGTCTCCTCTCAGCAGCTTCCAACCAGCATCCTATGCTGTAAACTGGAAGCTGGAAGAGTGATTTGTAGTCACCCATCACCCCCTCCAAGGTCCTTCCTTGCTCGTTTGTGGGGTTACCTATCATTAGGAGAAAGACTCATCAGAGCTACACAGTCTGACAGAGTTCCCTTTAACCACTATCAGAGAACACTGTGCTAAGTGCAGATTTATTACCTCTGTAATGCAGATAAAATGAGATTTTATGGCTCTGTAGTCGTGGCAGCATAAAGTAATAATGGAAACTATGTACTAAAGTAGGGAATGCATCCCAGGAAGAAAGGGAGATGCACGGGAGGTTAATGGTGTGTCCTTGGGCACTGGCAGGTATCCTCTCGTCAATCTTGCTGGACACAAGCCACCGAGTGCTCAGCCCAAGTCTCACCACTCATCTGCTAGATGCCTCTGCTTATTTTTCCCATTTAAAAATTCCCCAGCAAGATGAAGCATGAAACTGGACAAACATTTTTTTTATAGGAATCAGTTCAAAACTGAGAAAGGAGCAAGCATCCAGAACTGCCTAATGAATCCAAGCTCTGCTCATAGTCTGAAATTCCAGAAGAAACCCTAAGGAACTGGGTACCCACTCTTACCTCACAATCCCAACCTTCACGGTGATGAGCTCTGGTACTGAACCGGTGTAAGTATGAATTCTGCATTCTGCTCCCACCACTGCTTCTGCCAGAGAGGTACAGCCTCGCACAGCTGGAACAGACTGAATTGTGAGACAAATTCCACTCTTTTTTTAAAACATTTTATTAATAACCCATTAGTTAAGGAATATAAGGACAATGTCTTCTTACACTTTAACACTAAAGAGTATTTGTGGAGTAAGAACAGTCTCTGAAGAAAGAAAGTTATAATAAAGTACAGCATGGAACCAAACACAGACACAACCTTCAAACAAGATCAAGTTCTGGTTACACATCTTTATGCACTGTGCAGAAAATGAAATTTAACTTGAAAATACAAGCAAGGGAATACAGTAACAGAAGTAGATGGTAGATTTCTGCTGGCTAAACACTTCTTTTCTAACAAAAGTATTGATTAGAAAAGACACAATGATTCCTTCAAAACACCTATTCCTAATGAGATCAAACCCATATACAGCATTCTAGTAAAATGGTTGTTTTCTTACACAGCGTATTTCATGGGCTGATTGTTAGCTAGTAATGTAAAACAATTCTCAAACTCTAAATTAGAAGTTATCTCATTTGAACTATTTAAACCAGAACTTTGCTGCCTGTTAAGTAAGAAATCAACAAAAAGCTGGTACAGGTTTTTATCTGAGCTGCATGTTTCATGTCATAAGAAGTTAAAAGAAATAAAAGGATGAGAATTGTGATTCTCACAGCAGCATGGGGAATATACAGTTGTGTAGCCAAACGGTAACATTAATACTAGAAAGTTATGCCAGTGAGACAAACCTGACATTTTAACAATGTAAAAAAATATACACCAGCAAAAAAGTTGAACAGCAATAATCTTTAGTGTTACTGAAAGGAAGAAAAGGGAGAAAGAAGCCTGGTGTGCAGGAACAGATATTAAGCATGATGGGTAATTAAAAGTATCAACAGTTTGTGTGCCTGTGAGAAATCTGCAAGAAAGCTACTTATTTCATGATAAAAAAATATATGCACTGGTTGTTTCCGCTTTACACATCAAATGTGTATTATGTGTCTTCTTTGATTCACTTCCAGCTGAGACTGAAAGGTCCCTGCACGTTCAGGGCAGGGGGAACCTGGGGTACAGCTGAGTTGGACAAGGACACCCAGCACTCTGTGTGGACACATGTTCGTTGAGGGACAGCTTTGGTGCTGCTGGTCAGAGGTGACCTCTTGGCTCCAAGACAACTGCCTGGATTTCTGCATCTCAGGTCTGGCCTACCAGCCCATGGCCACCACAGTTCCTGGACATCCAAACACTGCCAGCTTCACACCCTGGTACAGTTTGATGAAGTGTAATGAGATCAGAACAAGCCTCAGCATAAGGTGACAAAAGTGTTTTGGGGATGTGTAAACAAAATTGTTTAAGCTCTGCTGCATCTCCCCAAAGCTCTCTGAGCCTGTAATTACTGTGGTGGTTTGGCGGTTGGCCCAAAGTGATCCAGAGGAATGGTGCCCCACTGTGCCTGCTTGTGCTGGCTTCAGTGACAGGCAGGGACAGCTTTTAGCTCAGCTCAGGGCTGTAGGATTGCTGAAGTCTGTACAGGCAAAGCAGGGGGTGCATGTGTAAGGGAGCACCCCCAAAACTGTGGCACACTCCTACATCAGCCACCAGACTAAGCCTCCGTCCCCTTTGAGCCCCCTGGATGGAAAGCTCAAGGCTGGTTCATGACCTGCCCCAGGTACAGTGTCCGGACACAGAGCCGGGAAGAGAACTCTGGTGCCCTGGTCGTAGCCACTGCTGGCCAAACTCCTCCTGGCACAGCGCTCTGACAGCCAAGAGGCTCAGCAGGAGTGGTCCTTCAGCACACTTGAAGGTGGGTGACTTGGTTTGGGAGGTGAAAGGAAATGACCAGGGGCTCCCCTGAAGTGAGCTTTCTGAAGAAGTGCCCTCCTCCTTTTCTGCACACCAGCAGTGGCAATGTGGCTTGTGCAGGGCCTGTTCTGTCACTGAGGAAGGACAAGGACTCTTCATGGAACTAACTGGGACCTGAGGGCCACCTGCACAATATCCCCCAACTCTCCACAGCGAGTGCCCAACATTGCCCAGCTGGAGGGTTTGTACCTCTGCGATTGCATCCGCTCCCAGAGAACTGTGAATTGCCCTTACTGCCTGCAATAACACTTCACTGCCTTATCCACCCTGCTAAGTCATAAGTTTCAAAGTCTTGTGGCAGTGGGTTCTGGAGGTTATTTATACACTTCCTCTGCCCAGTTATGTTTCCTTGCCTTTTTAGCTCCTTGCTCCCGTAGCATACACACACCAACTCCTGCCTTTGCTTGCTCACTGGCACTGATTTCCAGTCTCTGTCCCACAGCATTCCAGAGTCACGGCTATTCAGAGCATGGAACAGCATTTCTGAGACTCCTCAAGACACCAAGCAGCAGCTGGAGAAACAGAACAAGCACAATGACTGGAAATACAGCCAGTTACCAGAACAGTGTGACATACTGGGAGGAGATGCTGCCAGGTGGGGAGAGCTGGAAGCTCCAATATCCTTCCCATCAGGGTACATGGAGGCTTGGAGGTTCTCCTCTGCTGAAGAGCTGGAGCTAAAAGAGTTGCAGGGTGCTGCTGAAGTAAGGTTCTCCATGCTGCAAGCAGTGGTACCTCCACGCAGCAGTCACCATGAAAAACAAAATCTGAAGTCTTTTACAGGATCTCAAATTGGCATACAGTTTCCCCATATACCCTGGGGAGAATTTTAGTAAGAAAAGAGGAAGGTGGGCATCTTTTCCTTCACTTTTTAAACAAATGGTGAGACATCTGAATCCTCCAGGAAGGCAGAACATTTACCAAACACCCATGAACAGAATTACTGATCCTTGTTACCTCTGAGCAGCTGGTCCAATCTGTAGCATTTGCAGTCAAACCCTGCAAACCTGGAGCAGGACAGAGACAGGCTAAAAAAAGTAGAAAAAAGTCCACCCCCAGCAGGGCCAGGCTGAGAGACATGTCAGCAGTAAGCAAACAGCCATCAGCAGGAAGAGCCACTGGATGATTTTCAAGCCAGACTGACTAGTATGGGACCAAAGATTTAATTTTCATTTTAAAGCTCTGGTGGTGCTCTACTCTTCAAAAAAAAAAAAATCCACCCAAAAGCACTTTGGCCAGGCCTATCAGAAGTGACTGGAAAATTTCACTTGTTCATCCAAAGCTTTCAGCAAGTCTACTGCTTACAGAAGGCTGAGCTGTTCTCTGTAAATCAAAACCATCTGAGATGCCTCCACATGGGCACCCAAAAAAAAAGAAAAGAAATACATGCCCTAAATATCACAAGTCCCTTTTGCAATTGCTGGTTCCTTCTCTTTGTTAGTATAAGCTTGTTGAGGAAAGATGGATCGACATCCTGCCAGCTAAAGCAGCCTCCTTTGGCAGCTGCTGCAAAACAGTCCTACAGAGAGACACAACCCAACTCTCTGGCTGTAGGGAAGGTGTCAAAATAACAAAGCGAGAGAGACATTAGATCTGCAGCACTATGTTTTAAAGAAGAGTCAACAACCAGTGCAAACATATTCTTTAGAAAAAGGCAGTATAAGAATAAGTTAAAACCTATAATGGACTATAACAAATGAGTAGAACTACTGGGTTTTTTTTCTCCAACAGACATGAGGTAGTTGTGTTGTTAGGGAGCAAAAAATAAAGAAAGAGAGAAGTAGTAAAAATGCTACTCTATACCACACACTATTCCACTTTATAAAATTAAATAATATAAAGATGTTCCAAGGAAATAAAAATACATGTTGTACATTAAAAGGACAGATGTGTACCTAAAATATTAGGTACAAGAACCTACATAAAACAAAGCCCAGGTTGGTAAAACGACCCAGACACTGCAGAAGGTTCTATATAGTACAAGTTGTTAGAGGCACTCGTAGAGTGTGTAATAAAAGGCCACTACATCAGCCTGCTAGTAGTAGTTACTGCGGTAGTGCACACAGAGCCTGGTAATCCTTCTAACCCCGGGAGGGCAGAAAAGGCTGGTGCTTACAGCTCACTGCCTTTGTTTCCAGGGCTTCCACCCCCTCCCAGGACTCCTGTGTCAGAATCCATCCCGACACTGCCAGGCAGTTGGCAGTGCCCAGGCACTCCTCAGGGAAGAGGCAGTTGAGAAGGATCTCTCGGTGCACTCCGCCACTTCCTGGCATTAAACAACGTCTTGCCAGTCTCCTTGAGGGCTCTGTTGAAGTGACAGCCCCAGCCTAGTGCAAAAGGCTCTGTTCCATTGTGGTTCCACATCAGACTTTGGCAGACGGCTCAGTCCTGCTCCCACCAACACCCAGTTCCTCATCGGCTTCAGTGGGAAGAAGAGGGGCCCTTACCAACCCACCTGGCTTCTTGAAGGCCTCTGTAGAGCTGACAGGTCCAAGCCCTCCTCTGGTGAGATGCTGCACCTGCCCAGCTCCTGCTGGGCTCAGCGAGCCAAGGGCAGGCAGCACCTCACAGGGACAGGTCCTCCTCGTGCTTCAGCTCTGCTATGATCAAAATCAGATCAGTTCACTCTTTGTGATTGTGGACATGTGCCATGTTCTCAGATGCTGAGGATGGACTGGTTAAACCAGAGTTACTACAGAGCAGGGCCTCCTCAGGCGCTGTGGATAGCAACTGGCACTTGACTGGCTGCACATCACCCCTGCCTTCCTGGATGGAGTCCGAACCGCCACTCTCCACTGAATCCAGACTTTCTCCATGCCTGTGGAAGCCATTGGTGAGCCCATGGATGCAAACAGCCTCTGGTTTGTCAGTCTTTGTGTCGGTACAGAGCAGCTCAGCCTGGGCCTGAGCCTCCAAATTGTCCATGCAGTCCATGAACACTTGGCCAGTGTCCTGCTGGGAACTGGGAGAGACTGGAAAAGCCAGCTCTCCCAAGGGGAACTCTTCAGGCTCCTGGTCCTCAATTTCTGTCTCTTCACTCTCCAGGGTGTGCAGCTGGGAGTCGTAGTCTCTGTCAGAGGCTGAAAAATCAGAATGGACAATGACCTCTGCTTCTACTTGGTGGAGGCTGGCTGGCAGGTGGCTTTTCCTTGCTTCATTCTGTTATCAAACAGGGGGGGAATTAAAAAAAAAAAAAAAAAGGTAAAGTAAGTGAAATTCAGATAATTGAAGCTGTGACCAAACCAAGCACTGAAATATATTTATTTTTAATCCCACTGAATGCAATGGGATGTACACATGCCTCTGTTAAGCATTATCTTGATATGTTTCTCAGGGCTTAAGTCTTAAGAAGCAACTTAAATCACCTCAGGATCATTATTTCTATTTTACATTTGAGAAAGCAAGTCCCAAGGGAGTGAAGTGATTTGCTCACAGTTTCTTGGCAGGCTGGAGCAACCATTCCTCCAAGCCTCTGTCAAAGACCACAATTTTCAAATCTCACCAGTCTGTTTCCATATTAAGGGCCAGATTTCTAGAGGCTGAGTGGGCAGCACTGTAGGAAACTGGCTTCTGAGATAGATACCGGGGCTCCCTTCACTTTCCTCATTTAATTTTGGCTACATATCACTAAGTGTGTGTTTGTTAAAGCCCTGGTCACAGCCTGCAAGTGTCTGTGTCATTTCAAGCACTTTAATTCAGAAAGAAAACAGTAAGTTCTGCTCCGCAGTGCTTAAGTGGAGTTTGGGCTACAGATCTCCACAAATCTGGCTGACAAGCAGGTCATATTGTGAGATTATCACTCAATAATTTAACAGACAAATTATTGTAGAAGCTCACGAAGAGCTCTCTAGGCAATCAATGCTCAGATTCTGGGCTGAGTACGATGTAGCAGCAAGAAGACAATCCAGAGTATGGAAGTGATATCCCACGTGTAATTTGCGCTTTCTGTTGAAGCCAACTTTGAGCATCATTTACATATTTTAACACTTTTCTCTTTTGTTGACAAACTCTGATGGGTAAGCTGTGCTGTAATGCTGCCCTGTAATTGGGCTGTAAAACATTGTCTTAACTCTATCCACAATGTTAATTACATCCTGTGTATAATTGATTTTCACACCACTGTCTAGGAAGGAAACATAGGTAGGTTACTTAGAAGTATTTGCTGGGGGGGAATGAACTTTTAAAAAGAGTAACCAAAGAAATCTTCTGGTACAGAGTGAGCCTGAGCAGGGGTCAGCTTGCTTTGCTAAAACATCCCAATCCTTGTACACTCTCCCAAACACAGGAGTGCATATTTATTCCAATGATGCAATATCAGAAATACTATTTCCTCTCAGTCTATGCACCCACATAAAGAACACAAGTGCAGTGAAACTTGCTCTGCCCTATCTGGAGAAGAGAGTTTAAATCAACCCTTGATCTATGACTCCTTTTACAGCCAAAAATGCAAATCTCTCTGTCAGGCAAGCACACTATAGATCTTAATGACTCTGCTGAGCACTGTAGCTCCTAACTCACTCAGGCTGATTGCTGCACAGCCACAGCAAAGACTCCAAGCAGACTGCTGGTGCCTGGCTCCAGATCCTCAGGAACCAGGACTGCCACAACTCTGCTGACAACCGAGTTTCTGACCCCACCTGGCTGTCACCAGAAGAACAAGCCCACAAAAAAAGGGCTGCAAAAAGGAGAAAGGGAGATGGAGAACATAAATGGAAAACCCACATCAAAACACACAAGTCAACAAAGCACCAAAGACACCCACCATCACAGCATCATAAACCAGGGCTTGTAAGAGAAGCTTCTGCCCTGCACTGGAAGGGAGCTTCAGTGACCCATTGACAGCAGAGAGAGGCTCTTTGGTGATGGTGTCCCCGTATCTGGTGATGCTGTTTGTCCAGGCCTGGTTGGCTGACTTATTCCATGAAGACTACAGGAGAAAAGTGGGAAGAGAAAAGATCCAGTTATCACAGACACAAGATCCTTATCCTCATACACCTGAAATGAGAAGCAGCTTGAAAAAGGAAAGTGCAAGTTGGGAAAATACCATAAATGTGGAGGGACACTTCTGATAGCATCAAAATAAAAATGCTCTGCAATGGGCTCACACAGACACTCCTTTAGAACTGAGTTTATTGCTGTTACATGGGCTGATGCAGAGCACAGGGATAAAAGATGCTATATGGTTCACAACTGGTTGCATAAGGGGCTTTCCACTGATTCTCAAATTGTAAGGCCAACAGGTATATCATGGCACAGACATCATTTAGAGGTCCACTGGAATCAGCTCCCTGCAAAGCTGCAACAGCTCAGAGCAGAACGAGCCTACTGAAAAACACCACAGAGCTGGGAAGGGACAGGGAAATCTGGAGCTGAATGACCACTGTCTTTGCTTTAGCACAAGCGATGCTCCACAGCACGGAGAAGGATCCTCACCTGTGGGCACTGCCCTGTGTGCTCCAGTAAGAGCTGGAGATTCTGCTAAACCACTCGCTCTGCAGCACAGACAAGAGCTCCTGCTCCAAGCCAGGACTTGGGAAAACACTCTGACATTCCCCATCAACACAGAGGCACAAAACCAGGGGCCTTAATTTTTTTAACATTTTTTAATTTTTTTTTTTTTTTTTTTTGCAGCAGACCACCAAGCAATTCTTAGCTCAGCTTTAAATCCCTTGGGCAACCAGTGTTACCTTGTTTGTAGATCCAATTAAATTATATGGGCTGAACGCAATTTGTTCTGGGTTCTTTCAGCTTCCCCTTGCAATAAACTGTTGAATGCACACCTCTGTGTATGGGAAATGTGTGTCTTTAAGAGCTGAAGTTATTTAACAGCTCAGACTATTAGTTCACAGGCAGAAAAGTATTTTCTTTCCAGGTTTTGATTTTATTGGGCTGTCCTGCATGTACCTGAGCTGAGCCTTGCTAGTACTCACATACATCTACAAATACACACACACACACACTCAGATTTTAAGGATCACACAGGCCCATTATCTCTGGCCTTGTTCCACAGATGTTACATGTTGTGTGGGTAGAAGAGAGGCTGATGCAAAGGAGAAGGGGAAAAAATCCTGATCTGACAACAGTGAGTGCACACATGCACACAGAATACTGGTGGTGTGAGCACAATGGCTGTGTAGGGGGAAAATACACTGCATGTCTATTCAAACCCACTGACCCTCTATCGCTCACTGCAAGCAGAAGAAGCCCAGGTTCCTGCTCTGCATATGTGGCTGCTCCTTAGACCAAATCTATTTCAACAACCGCCAATATAGCGCGACTCCAGCCGAGACAGTGAGGAGAGAGATTTCTGACATCAGCCTGACCTTGGGTGAGTCATTTGACCTCCTTGTGCCTCGGTCCATCTGGCTGAAAATTAGGTAGAAATACATGACCAGATGTTGTATGTGAGCCAGGCATTCCTAAGTCAGCTATTTAGCAAGAAGCAAATGCTACCTCGTGCTGCCAGGGCTGGCAGAAGGACACTGAAGTGTTCGTGTATGTGCTGAAGGGCGGCCGGAGCTGCTCCCAAGCCCTCTGTCCACCCTCACCCAGGCACCCAAATGGCTCAACACCTTGTGGGAGGCAGAGCCACGTTACATCCTAGCACCACCCCCAAGTCACAGGAGCTTTGCTGCTGCCTCAGGAACAAATTTTTAGCAAACAAATAGTGAAAGGCCTCATTGATATGCCAACACCCTGCAGAACAGTGATGTCCAAGCCCAGTGCTGTGACTATCAAACATTTGCTAATTTCGATGTGGATGCTGGAGGCACTGTCTTTTCCATTTCTCTCTGCAATCCTCAACAATATATTCTGAGCCAAAAGCCTTCCCTAATTGCTCTGTTTCTAAGTGGACAATCATTAAACTACGCTTTAATAGCGAGAAATCAACCAAGCAATCACAGAGAGCTCACTATAAGGAATATCTCCACATGTGAGTGCTCAAGGAGCGTGTTCAATTTGCTTCTGCTGCCATCTGAAAGGCTTTTTGCAGCTACATCCCTGACTGATGGCTTCTGTGCCTCTTCCAAGGAACATACGTTACTGAGCAAATACTGCCTGGAAATTTCAGTGCTGAACCTACACAAATCTGCACACATGCACCAAATGTGTGTCCTGTTAGAGATGCCTGCATGCATATTTGCCATCAGAGAGATCTGAGCATCATACACAGACACACACACAGAGCAAACTCGAAAACCTTCTTGCAGGCATCTTGTGAATACCAAAAAACGTGGAAAGAAACAGGCAGCTCTACTGCAATCCCCCATGGACCATCTGTTAGCGGAAATGTCAATCTGCCATGTTTACATAGGTTTTGATGACTCTGGGAACAGCCTGTTCAGCTCTGGCTGAAATTGGCTGCAACGAAGAACAAACTTGTTTTGTACCAGTTTGCAACTTTCAACAAACAGAAAAAACCATCAGCCACACAACATGGCCTGTGTCCCACATGTTGTTCGAGCACATTATGTTTGAGAGGGGGGAAAAAAAAGCAAAAGACAGATCCCTCTTGGGGCTTAGTCTCTAAGGCTGGGCAGCAGCAATTAACTCTAGGACTGTTTTCATCACAGACCTGAAGAAATCCTGTGTGCCTGAAAGCTTCGCTGCTTTTTTAAGTAGCATTTTTTAGTGTAATAAATGATACTATTTCTTTTTACTCAAGGGGAGCTGGTGGGTGGCTGAAGGAAGGAAATGTTCTCTTGTTTTTTACAACAGAGTAATGAAGGCAAGGAGCAAGGAGTGTCAGTCTAATACTAATTTAAAGAGGGAAAAATCTCTTTGTCAGTTCACTGCAAACACAAGAATGAAAACTAATAAAAACATCTTCCAATAAAAGACATTTCCATTACAGCTAAATCCTTATCAAAGCAAACAAGCCTTTTCATTTTAGCCTTTTTATAGAAACTCCAACTGGTAAAAACGTGCCTAGATCGTGTTACCTTCTCAGTGACAAGTCATGATTTGATGCAAATATATGAGCTGAGAATGAACACACAGCAAAAGTTCAACTTGAAACCTTCCCTGTTTTTTGAGGATGGTTATTTTAAGTAGCTTGAAGTCCTGTGCAAAACGAGGCTGGGGACATTTCAAATGTGCCCAGCTTTTGAGAGTGGTGCAGCAGAGAGAAAGGATTTGTTGCTGAACAGCAGCGCATGGGAGCGGGAAAGCTCCGTGTCACGCAAACACAGCGACATCCCTGCCTGCAGCTGGGATGCAACAAAACACAGACCTCTCCCCAGCAGATAAAGGAGTCTCTGCTCACTGTCACCAGGAGCACAGCTCATCTGAGGCTTCTCAGAAAACACTGGGACTTCTTTTCCACGCAGAAAAATTTCAACACAAAAATGACAAACAACCCGGGTAGATCCAAGTTCCCTGATGTGTTACAGCTTCTGCTCTCCCAGTCACGGGGATGCTTCGTGGGAAATGCAGTCCTGTGGGAAGAAGGCCTACAGGAAAGGAGCAGGGCAGCAAGTAAGGAAGGCTCCAGCTCACAAGAAGCACAACAGCAGACATTTCCAAGCCAAAATGCTTGGGTTTGGCTTCATTCAATGAAAAGCTGAAGTCTTCCATGGAAAGCAGATGCTTTTTAACATTCTCCCCCACCCTTTAAATTGCTTGGCCCACAAGCAGCAGTGACAGAGATGTCTGGAGCAGAGCCATTTTATCATCCTCAGTCCATCTGTCAGAGGAGACAGAGCTGCATCACCACAGCCCGTGCACGATAGTGTCGTTTATAATGGGGCTACTGAGGGCATCAGTCCGGGGGGGTGCTTGCAAGGGGAAGAGAGTAAGAGAGGAAAACCACTTGTCAGTGTATTTATAAATCCTTGTGTATGACCACTGGAAACACACATAAAGGAAGGAAAATGGACCGCTGAATGGCCAAGTATACTCCTGCCTAATGGAGCTGTGAGCATCCAGAGGGGTCCCGTGCCAACACCTTGGCTGCAGTAGCACCTTGCTGTCCTGCAGACAGGGACGAGGGGCCAGGAGGTTCCTCTGGGACTGTCCCACCTTCCACTTGCACCATCCTGCACCTCCAGCACTATGTGTAACAGCTCAAGAGGAATCACAGCCGAAGTGAAGCCGAATCACAGTTCGAAGGAACTGATGATCTTGACCTGAAAATGACCAAGGGGACATCTTGCAACCCCTGCCCACAATTCTTTGCAAGAATCAGTTCCAATCTCAGGGTTTTTAAAGACTTCCTGCCCTCAGTCTGTTCTCCAGTCCCCATACCTGCAAAACGACATTCACTCACTTCTGACTCCATATGGCATGAGGACAGTCCCTTCTTTCTGTCTAACATGGAGCCTCCAATCTCCACTGGAACCTCAGGCTGCCACACGAATAAAAACAATAAAGAATAATCCATGGAATGGTAAGTAATGAGTCAGCACAGGAACAGCCTGCAGGCACAGAGCAGCCAATGCAAGTGCCAACCAGCCAACACAAACCAGGTTTCAGGAGCGTAACCTGAGGACAGAGGGACAAGCAGGCAACTGGAGGTCACAGCTACACAAACCTGCCCTGCAGTGGCAGCAGCTTCAGCCCAAGGGTCTGTCCCAGCCAACATCCCCAGCTCTGTGGTGACATGATATGTTGCTAAACAAAAGGGATCCTTAAGACACTTCTCACTCCCTCTCTTCAGTGAACAGGACTGCAAGTCACAGTATCCAACCTAGAACACCCTGGGGAGCTTCCCCATGCCAGGCTGCACAGGAATTTCCTTCCACAATGATTCTCTCTTTCCTGTGGCTCTCTTGCATTCCTTGCCATGGGTTTTCACAGCCCCAACTTCACACAGCATGAGAGAAGAAAGGAGAAGGCAACAAAGACAGCTGGTCACTGCAGGGTGCAAAGCTCCCACAACACTCTGTTCCAGGCAGGGTCCCTGGGGGTTTCCAGCTTCAATGGATGCTGAGGAAGCTATTTGCAGCACACAGGACACCAACACCCACTCCACAGCCTCGACTAGTGGCATTTTGTGTATAAGCAGAGAGATGCACACATTCACAACTGCTCCTGATTTGATTTACATCCACAGGGGGGACCAGGCCAGTGTGCACCACTCTGGCCACGTACCTGAGACCTGTCCAGCCAGGTAACATCACATCACCAGCCAGACATGGGGCCTCTTGGCCACTGCAGCATAAAGGCCATATTCTTTTCACAGTTGATTATACACATTAGAGCACAAAAAGGAAGCAATGGTGCTCAGGTGGCACTTCCAGCAGGAACGGGGCAGTGCAGGGAGCAGGGTCTCCTGCGTGGGAGCACATCTCCCTCCAGTGCCCGCTCCCAGCAACAACAGCCTGTTGCTTCCGGCTACCACTCGATCTCCTTCACCTGCCAGGTCACCCTCCTGGTCGGCACGGGAGACAACGCTGCTCTCCGGGTGGCTGCTTCCCAGTGACCCTTGCTTCCCAATCCACATCCATCCAAAAAAAAACAAAAAAAACAAAAAACAAAAAAAAAAAAACCAAAAACAAAAACAAAAAACCCTCAGTGAATTTGTCTCCCAGTGGCCTTTCCCCAGCCAGTTAGAGAGACCCTACAGCCAGAACTGTCTGTCTCCCCAAAGCTCTGGTCTGTGACTGTAACTCTGCTGCTGGGCACTGCCCACTCTGAGGGCCCCAAGCTCTCAGGCTGAGCCTTGAGGGGCCAGGCCTTGACACTGCCTTCTCCAGCCCCTGCTTTGCACATACACAAATCTTGGTGCAAGCCCTTGCAGGCAGGATTGCTGCTCTGGAAGAGAGACCTGGATATGCTGCTCCCAGAAAGGCCTCACAAAGAAAGGAACTTTCCCCCACCCTGACCTTTCTCAGGGGTAAGTCCCCATCACTGAAAACATTTGTTCTTTATTTAACTGAAAGAGCTGTAGGAAATTCCTCACACTCTTCGGCTTGGGTCCAGACAGGCAGCCACATTCCACCAAAATCCATAGATGTGCCTTGGCTGCAAACAAACAGCCTCTCCTTCAGCTGAATGCTGACCTGCCACAGCACACAGCGATGGCCACGGGCACGGCTTCAGCTCATGGGCTACTAAAGGCAGCAGAAGACTTTGTGTTTCCAAAAGATCACATCTGCACTGCCTCTAGCAGCATGGACAGGGCTCGTGGTCAGCCAGGTACCTGAACTCACCTTCCCTCCAGTGACATCATTGAGCACATCATTGATGCAAACGTAAAATCCCACACGCTCACAATGCATTTGTTTTACTGAACCTCCTAATTACTTTACATGGTCTCCCAGGGCTACAAAGAGAGACATAAACAGATTAAGTAAATTAGGCCAATTAAAGGTTCCCTAATGGAATGAAATGTTTCAGGCAAGCTTGAAAGAGGAAATGGGCAGGGAGGAATGAAAGACAATGCAGTGTCAGGCAAACCAAGCAGGGCAGGAAAAGACTACTTCAAAAAATAGGGTTCACAAAACCCCCACAATTTCACCTCTTATTTATCTTCAAGAGTATTCCAGTGAACTATTTATGGCGACAGCTCCTTTTAGTCCAAGCAAAAGAGAATCCTGGAAGGCCACGTGTCTACTCTAGACATCACACTTCCTCCCACTATCCACATGCCACAGCAACAGGAATACCACAGCTTTCTGCAGCACCAAGTTTAGCAGCAGCTTCTCAGATTGAGGGGTCACTGTCTCAGGAGATGAAAAGGGGTGGTAGATGGCACAGGGACCCCAAATTAGATCCAACAGCCAAGGCTGACCCAGTCAAGTTTTACAGAGAGGAGAAATGTGTGACTGCCCAGCACCAGTCTACAGCCAAGACTGCTGGCACTGCAGAGCCAGGACAGGATCCCAGCCTGGCTTCCCAGCAGCCACACACCAAACAAAGGCTCTTGCCAAGGGTGGGAGCCCAGTCACCACGTGCATGGGTCCTTACCTTCCTCTTCCCATGAAAGATGTCCTCAGGGAGGCTTGTGTGGATGAGGCTGTGCACATCCGTCAGCTCTGTGATGTCCCCCAGGGGCAAGGGCGCATCCTCCGGGAGTGGGGACATGAGGGACTCGAGTTCATGTGAGTCCAAGGTGGCACTGGGAGAGGCCACCCCTTGCCTGCTCCGGTGGTAATATGTGTGGTTCCCAGCAGCCTGGGAATCCAGGCCTGGTAGGGCCTCCCTGAGGGAAAACAAGCAACAGCTGACATCTCAGGTGGTCCTTATGGAAGCAACTAGGCCCAAGCCCTGCCTTGCCACTACAGGGGATATTCTTTATCCACATCTCACTCTAACACCTTTCACTGCAGATACATCTCTGCACCACCTTGGTTAATGCCAAAGCTCAGACAAATCCCACTATGGGATGCAAAGCTCTCCCTTTGCCAGCAAACCCCAAGGGCAGGAGACACCATGAGTCCCAGCACGAGCAGGTGCTCAGCCTGGCCCATGGGGAGCTGTGTCAATCCTGTCACCTCTGCTTTACAGGTTAGAGATGCAACAGGACAGAAAAGTTCAGTGGCCACATTAGGATGAGACTTCAGAAGCTGCTTGTTCCTAGTTCTGAGATCTGCTGTGAGCTCAAATCTCTTCTGAACAACTGGCTGTTTTCCATTCACAGTCTTTCCAAATGCTTGTGGCTGGATTCAGACCCCTGGGATAGCAGGGGGCTTTGGGCTGCATCCGATCCTTCTTAAACCAGCCTGTCACTCACTGGGAAGTTTTTCATCATTTTCCCAGCTGGAAGTTAGCAAACCATTTCCAAACATCCTTAGAGCTGTGCAACTTCAGAAGCAAAATACTACCCACACTAACAGACACAGGTAATAAACTGGTTCTTCCATCTTCTTGGGGCTTTTTCTTTCTCTGAAAAAAACCCTACTACTCTAAGAATGCAAATTGAAGAGAAACTACTGAGAAAATAAATCAGTGAAAAGATTATACTAAATATGCTCCTTATCCATCCACAGATCCAAGTTGTGCATTAACTGTGTCCTACACTGCATGCCAAGCAGCCCAGCTGAACAGGGGATGCAGCTCACAGTGTTTTTGTCTCCTTCCACAGGAGCCTCCTTTACCTGAGGTGACACCCACCTGTGCTTGCTGTTGCGGAAGCTGGCACACATGCAGAAGAGAATGCAGAGTAGCCCCAGGCACACCCCCACGATGATCCCTGTCACAGAGTGGATATCCAGGACATCTAGGAGGGCAAGGAAGGACAGCCATATTATTTCAGCTGCTAGAAGGAAGGAGGTACAAAGTCTCACGTTCAGAGAAGCACCAGCTGTACTAAAACAAACAGGTTTAAAAGGCCCTTCTAAACCAACTGTTCTATGGTTCTGATTCTATACAGATAAAACAATAAGATTCCTTGGAAGTGACAATTTAGAGCAACTTAAAGCAAACTGGCATTTATGCGTATTCATTAATGTCACGCTACAGGGAGATGCAGGTTGCACGTGCCCTTCCAGAGGAACCAGGATGGGGAAGAGATGAAGTTTGGCTGTGGGATGGGTTCTGAAGCTGCACATATGAGGGCTCTGTTGTGATCCTCTGCACTGCCCTGCAGAGAATCCTATCTCGCATTCTACACAGCGACACCAGGCAATTGTTTGGCAAACAGAAATGTCACTGCTGACAAATCACAGTCTCCAGCAATGCAATTCCTTTCCTGCCCTGGCGTAAGGGTGGAATTCATACCAGACAGCTTCTCCCGGAGGGTGTGCACATCCTTAACGTTGGAGTAGGGACCGGATCCCACTACTGTCTTTGCTCCCATCTTGAAGAAGTACCTCGTATCACTTTCCAGGCCATGCACTTCAGTGCTGAAGATGTTTCCTGACCAAAAGCAAATCAAAAGAGGTTTAAAATGTGCTGTTTCAGGAGTATTCAGATGCTGCAGCAAAGTAGATGTGGAATTGCTGGATCCTCAGAAGAGAGGGATTTTGTGACATTTTTGTGCATTTCATACATGTCTTCAGTAATAATGAATTTGCTGCTTACAGATCCGACAATACAGACTGCTCGTGATGCTGCTGGCATGTGTTTTTCTAGGAATTACTGGCTGCCAGCCTGTATGTGTGTGGGATATTTCCTAGATGATAATGGGTATTTCAGCCCTGGACATGTATGATTTCACATCTCTCAGTAGCCATGTCCCTGGACTCTCTGCTATGACCAGGTCCAGCATATGCTTCAAGAAAACTGGCAGGATGAGCTCTTGAATATTTGTCTGTGCTCAAAGTGAGGCAGAAATCAGGGCAGCAGGACTGAGCAACCAGGGCTCCAGAGGCAGGGAAGGAGGCAGGAGGACTCTGGGGTGTTACAGTACCTGGAGGAGGCTCACCTTCTCGTGTCAGCAAGGTCCACATGTCATCTGGCTGTGTGTTGTTGGCATTGTACAGGATGAGATACTCCACAATGATGCCATTGGGCTCCACAGGTGGGCACCAGTGCACCTGGACAGCATAGGGGTTGAGAGGGTGCAGCCGCAGGTCAGACGGAGGAGTGGAAGGGCCTGGCAGAGACAAATAAAGACCCAGCCTGAGCAGCAGGAAGAGGAGCAGAGCATTTGCCCCCAGAGGGCCTCCCAGCACGTACTCAAGGCCATCAGAGCTTAGAGTCTAAGATCACATCTCTCAGGGGCACACTGGGAGGGATCTGATAGAGACTCAAGGAAAGCCAGGAGAAATGAGGATTTGGTTCCCATAAACACTCACGGTCGGGCAGGGTGAAGCGCTCCACCACGCTGCCGAAGGGCCCATCGATGCCAACACCATTGGACTGCACAGCAAACTCATACCTGGTGTAGGGCTTCAGCCCACTAATGAGAATGTCTTCATCTGAGCTGGAGAGAGAGGACACAGCACGAGGCCATGAACACCTAAGGGTTCTCCCATGTCACCTTGACACCTCACCAGGAACACCCTAAGAGATCATCCTGACTCTGACAGTATTTGATTTTCCACCTAAAGCTCCTGCAGCCCTGTGAATACAAGAACACTCAGCATCCAGGGACAGAGTAAAGCAGTTTCCAGTCTCCAAGACCATTTCTGATGTACTTGCAGGGAAAAGTTGAAAACAGCCTGGTTAGAGGCTAAAAATGGGCACAAGTATTCAGATGTAAAATACATCTCCAAATTATTAAAACTGCTTAAACTCTAGCAATTTATAGACCAAACTTGGGAGGACTATCTCACAAACCATGAATGCATAATTGTACCCAGTTGTTGACAAGTGAGTAAGGTCCAACCACAGCAAAAAAGATGCAGAGACCAGTAAATGATTCCTTGGTATTCAAGTCCCACTGCCACATCTCAGCAGTTCTGAACATTATCTGTGACCATGGCAGATATTCCAAGCATATGAAACATCCAGGATTTTGCTAAGTTCTGGAAATTCCATGCAGCTTCCTCCTGCCCCCTGTTCATTCCTGACATGAACAACACATGGCAGATGAACCCTTGGCACCCCTCTTTACCTGGTGTAGTACGTCACAAGAGAGGCGTTTTTCAGGCCCCAGGGGCTGAAGCGCACAGTGTAGTTGACAATTTTGACTGTTGTGAAGTCAGGTTTCTTCCAGCGGAGCCATATGGAAGTTGAGCTGTTGGACTCTGCATAGACTTGGACTGGAGGCAGCGGAGGCCCCTTCTGCACAGGGGGATCTACGGTGCAGCACAAAAAGAGATGTGGAGATGTACATGACAGCAGTGCCACTCACACCCAGTAGAAGAACAACCTTAATGAGAAGGGGGATATTTTGCTCCTTTCTCTCCTTCCAAATTCCTCCAATGCATTTTGCAATGACTGTCAAAGGAAGTTCCCTTATGTTATGACCTTCCCTATTTTGGTATTGTCCTTTCTGAAGTTCATTTTCTGTAATCCCTCTTACCCTTCCTCTGAAGCCACATGCCAAGCAGAAGAGACAGACAACAACTGAAGCGCATTTCTCACCTACTGCTGTCGCAGGTGCCTTTTCTGTTTTGCCCTTCCAAACTGCCGCGTAACCATCTTCATGCTTATTGAATGCCACCAGCTTCACCTCATACAGTTTCCCAGGAGCTGGAAAAATCAATCAGGGTTTGCCTCGGGTTATTTTTGTCACCAACCTTCCCCCGTCAGACATGTTTGCTTTGACCCCACCAGCTTTTCTCACCATCCAAGAAAGTAGCTTTAACTTAATAAATAAATTTTTGTTACCTTATATCTAAATAAATATCAGCTAATACCTAAATTACAGCAGGGAGTCCCCCTTCCACTTACAGGCTTCCCACACACAAACACTGTCTCACAGCTGTTGTATGTTATCTGCACAGCTGCTCTTTGGTTCTCCCCTTGCTTTTGACAGAAATTATCAGCAGGAAATAGACTTGCCCCAGCCCTCAAGGGTAGACCAGTGTCCTGGCCTGTAGCACATCTACTCAGGATCTCTAGATCTTCCTTCCTTGCAAACTACTAAAGAAACCTACACATGCTGACTCCTCTCTCCACCATGGAAGTGACTGCACTGCACTGTTCCTGAGGACTGAGGACATTTTCTCCAACCCCAAAATGCACCTCCTGTTTCTGAAGTCCTTTTCTGATTTATTCACTGCTGTAAGGATCTTCCTTCCAGCAAGTCCTCAAATGCCCTGTTAAGTCACTGGCAGCCTTTATTGTACAGTGTCTATTTTGCCTCCACAGTAGAGCTTCCCAATTTGCAATTAGAAAAGCAACAGTGCACAGAAAAACCACACCAAAAACCTGAGGGTCCTCATTGCACGCTCTTCCCATCAGAGAGCCTTGCACTGTGGAGAATCTCAAACTGAGCTGCAGGACAGGGCACTTTGTCTCCAAGTAGTGCTGCCCTCCCTGGTCCAAAATCCACTTCCCTCTTTCCTCTAGCCTCTCATCAGCTGAAATACTCCTCTGCTGTAGCATCTGAGGGGTTTTTTAATGGAGATGTTTAATCAAAGGAACAACTTGGGAGATATAAAGTTCTCAAAGAAGACACTCCCTGAGGCAGTCCCTTCAGGAGCTCAGCCAGAGCAGTCCACACTGCCTTTTGTTGCCTTGGCTGCAGCACATTGACGAAATTTGTTAATTTGGGACATGCCTCTTCATTCCCTGCCCTCACAGATCACTACTCTCTTTGCCAGACAACGTAAGCAGAATGAAACCTTTCTTATTGATGCCAATTTCATTATTACTGCCCTGATTACACTCCTGGAGGCTGATGGTACCAATTACCAAAGGCTTTCTCTGCTCCATAACACATGCTCGCGCTCAGAATATAAAAACAGTTCAGCCACGTTTTTCTGCCCCAAAGAATCCCAAAAGCAAATAGAGTTTTGTCTGCCTCCAAGACAGTCTGATCTGCATTTCCACACTCTCCAGCCACAGAAAAATGTTTCGAACTCACACAACGGGGATAAGACCAAAAGGCACTCAACCTTCAAAGGGCTGGGACCACGGACTCAGTGGAACAAAGAACCCCCACCCCATCTCTTGCCAGGACCACACTCTCCTTCTGCCTGAGCTTTGGGCTGGGCTTCACTGGGACACGAGCACATCATGGACAGTGCGATCCAAAACAATGAGGAAAAGCTCACAGATGTGATGCAGCTGTGGGCAGCTGCTGCTGGAAAATGGAGTGAAGGAAAGGACAAGTCCTCCGTCTCCATCCCTGGGCAGGATCAATACAGCAGATGCTTACACCCGACGCCAGGGGAGCTCGACTACAAGATCAAACACCTCACATCCTGAAAATAGGGGTATTTTGGATTTCTCAGTCAGAGGATTGGCTTCAATTTTTGTACACAGGCCCAGATGTTCAAGCTCTTAGAGCAGGCAGACATAAAACTCTATCAAGCTGTCAAGAAGCTGGTAGGCAGCATGAAAACAGATGTATTTCACTGCATTCCATTATACATTAAATATAAGCAGAATAATCTAGTCCAGATCATTTCAAATCACTAATCTGGATGGCTGCATAATATATCCAATATGCTAAATATGTTGCTTCACTCAGCATTTCAAGGTGTTCATATTGGCCAGGTGCCGTAAGCCATACTTTCATTTAAGTGGGAAAACACCCTGATTTCCAGAGAATTACTTCTAGAGGAATGCAATCTTCCTTCATAGGAATGTGGAAGACAGGATCAGATCCCTGCCATTTATTTTTCACATAAATTATGGCCCTGGTAGTTGCACATCAGTACAGAGAGTAAATGCTAGAACATCAATGGAAGTCACTAAGAATTTCTCAGAGAAAAGCCCTCCTGGTGATTCAGGAACGCTTCCTTCTGATTTTGTGGACTCATGAATTGCTGGATTTCCTGTCTGCCCTTGACAAGCTGCCCACCTCTCTCACAGGACTGCAGCACACACCTCTCAGATAAGACACAAGGTACCATTAGTGATACCATTCTAAGGAGACACGATTTGCTCCAGAGATTAGCACGAGATGGGAGAAGTCTTCTATTTCAAGCCACACCTCAAACCAAGACAAGGCAAGGGGCAGAGCGTTGGCTTCAGTGACACTATGGAGCTGTGGAGACAAGGGACATGTAGTGACCACTCTGGACCCTGTCTGCACTGACATGGAATGCACCACATCTGAGCTCAGCCTGTTATTCCCAGTGCCCAATCTGGGATTTCCTGATGCCACTTCATACACCAGAACAGGCTTCCTAGAGAGGTGGTCGATGCCCCAAGCCTGTCAGTGTTTAAAAGACATTTGGACAGAATTTGCTTTAATTTTTGGTCAGCACTGAGGTACCCAGGCAGTTGGACTCAATGACCATTGTAGATAATCCCAAGAGACAGTGTTGGGTATTTGTTTTTACAGAGGGATCTTAGGAGAGGTTTCCAGTGCTGTACTTTCCAGGCAGACATCCATTAGCTGGGAAATCCCCCCAGCTAATTCCCCATCAGCCCAGATCACATTAGGGCTGCCAGTCCTTCTTGAGACCACTACCTGCTCTGCCTACAAGCTGCAGCCCTAAGTACCTGCAACAGGGCAGTTCTGTGCCATAAAATTAAACCCTTCTAAATTCCAACCACTCCTCCTTGTTTTATGTGCAGACACCCTGCCTTTCTCAGCACAGTCAGATTCCTGACCGTTCCTTTACTGTACGCATGCAGGAGCACATCATTCAACAGCACGAAGGGAGCAGAGGGAACATCCTGGGCTGGGAGAAACGCGAGACTGAGCTCCTGACACAGTGATAGCCGATACACTGCTGCCAAATCATACGGAAACCATTAGGGCTTGACAGATGCCCAAATTCAAGGAAGTAATTACAGAAGAACAAGCAGCCTTCTCAGCATCATCGTGCCAGAGCATTTGGAACCAATTCAGCCCACTCCGAGCCCCTTCACCGACTGAACTGCCAGTGGTTGGAGCAGCGCATGATGATGTTCACATGTGGTTTCCTCTGCTCAATAATTACAGACCTAAATTCTTCAGAGAAACTCATCACTGTTAACACTCTCAGTGGCAAGATGGCTGAGACAGAGCTGGGAATCCACTTAGAGATGGCACAAACAGTCCTTCCAGGTGCTGCAGCCTGGCCTTTACACTGTGCACTATATATGCTACCAGTGTAAAATGAACCAGCATGGCACACGTATGCCCTAAGGTCTCCACTCACTGGGCAGTAACAGGGATGAAGCATAACGTGGGGGATGGAAGAACTCTAGGAAGCAGAACTAGGAACTCTAGGAAGCAGAAATCCTCGCATCTGCCATGACTCTCTTCTCTCTCCATCCTGTATCAATGGGCAAATCAATTAATTAATACAATCAGATGTTAGGAACATAATCCCTTGTGGGAAATGCCAAGGACAGTGAGCCAGGCAGGCAGGTCTCACTGCTGTTCAGATGTTCTCCAGTCATGGACACTCACTCTTCTATCCCTTTTCCCTTAGTGGGAGGTGGAGGAGAATAATGGGCTAAAATTAGTATGCTGTGAATTATCCTATCTCTGCGTTTTAATACAGAGAGATTTCAAACACCATGCAATTATGGACCTCCTTGGAAACAGACAGAGAAGGAGAGATTATGGTCCTGACTGGAGATTTCAATCTAGGCACTCTTTATAGTGACACAATAAAAACACTAATTAATTAAGAACCACTTGTTAGCATATACTAAATATACTGGTAACCCTTAGTTAAAATACCTGCTAAATTGGCATTGTAAATTTCTGTGCTTTAAATGCTGCTCAACACAAGCCTCAAGAGCCCCACTCCAGAAAGGATTTTGGATGCTCTTAAAAAACCTTACATGGTCCTGGCCCTAGGTATCGCCAGCCAAGCAAACAACTGAGCCTCTTGGGAGCATCCTGGGATGCTACAAAGAGCAAGAGACAGGCCCTGGGTTTCCACACCAAGTGGTAGGAAGATGCAGCCAGCTAACCTAGTTGAGTCAGCTCATACTGCTTCACTTTCTTCTTTAGTTTTATGGGTCCTACGTCCCAGCTCTCATCTTCAGCACCATCCAAAGGGCTCTCATCACTGGACTCCCCTGGGCCCACCTCTCTGTAGTAGAGCTTGTATCCAGATATCTGGGCATGGTTGGCTGGAGGCTGCCATGTTATCAAGAGAGACTCCATCTTCGCTCGGACTTTTAATTCTGTCGGGGCAAACGGGACTGGAAGAAGAAGAAGACAAGAGAAAAACATTCATCCACATGTCTCCGTTTCCTCGGTCTACTGAATCCTCCCTGTCCTGAGTAGTGGGGGAAGAGTGTGAGGAAAAGGCTGTCCTGAGTGGGATGTCTCCACACTCTGATAGTGGAGAGTGGGACAGTCACACTCTACCACTGACTTTCCCAGCTGGGTGATACAGGAAACAACAATGTCACAAAGCCACTATGGGGGTTTCTCAATGTATTCTGAGATATCACCATCTTTAACCACTGCTGGAGTCTAGCATGGGCTTGGCTCTGTTTGGCAGAATTGTCTATTTACTCCCAAATGTCATAATATTGGGATCTGGAGTTCTGTTTGCTTTCTTTTTTTTTTTTTTAAGAACTTTCACAGCTGCACATGGAGGGCACAAAGCCCCACTGCCCAGGCAAGCAGTATGATGTACAGGGGGTGCTGAGCAGCAAGGTAAAGGTGAGCACTTTGGTCTGACAAAAACCAATGGTTGTAATTCCCAAAGGAAAACAAGGATCTCTGAAAATGCCTTAAGTTCCCCACACCCTGCCCCAAATCCCAGGCATTCCCCAGCCTCCTACCATGTGTCTGGTTGTCTCTGTCAGGAGTCCGATGCTGGGTCCACTCCGAAGGGGCCCCATATCCCACACTGGTGCTGGCTGCAATCCGAACTTTGTACACTTTGTTGGGATGGAGCGAGTAGAGGGTGATCTGGGTCTCATTTCCACCCACTTCGATGGAGGTAACCTGATCTGCTGGAACCAAGGGGACACCACTGAAAACAGGGATTTCCCAGCCAAAGGGAAGTACAGCTGAGCAGCCACAAGCCTTGTTACCCCCCTCGTGGTCTGCACACCCTGGGCTGGCTTGGCTTTGCCCAGAGCAGTCTTATGCCACCAGGAAAACCAGAACTAAAGGCTAGGCGGAGCTGATATTCTGACTGACAACTCCCTTCATCACATTGCAAACTGCAGGTTGCCTTTAGCACCACAGAGTCTGCCTGAAGGGAGCTGTCAGAAACCTTGCTCTGATGATGTGATGGTGGAACATGAGCACAGCTAATGGGAGCTGATGGCATGTTCCAGTGCTTCTCACTGCTGTATTTAAACCCTCACCTTAATGTGAACCAGAACTGCCCAGCAGCCCTTTCTGCAAAATTCACACCCTCATCCATGCCAGACAGAGGTTTTACTGCTCCCTCTTCAGCCCACCCAAGTTCATAAGGGAGGTAACAGGAAATTGAATCTGAGAATAGCCTGGGATTTTCACTGTATCAACTAACTAGTTCTGCTGAAGATTCATGTGGCCTGTTTAGAGTATGCAGAGGTCTTGATTTCAGCTTCCCTTGGTGTTAACTCAGCCAGGAGCACTGTCCCTGCTACGTAACGGTGTATTGCTGAGTGTGATCCCTGGATTGCAAGTGTTTCCAAGGTTTTACGATGCCACTGAGCCATGTGCAGGCTCAAGGCAAAAGAACCAGAGCCAGGAGTCACAGCACAGACTACTAATCCAGTTCAAATACATGGGAACATGTCCAGCACCTCATCACACTTGCATCCCTCTCTCAGGAAGAATCATGACCCTGGGAAGTGAGAATCAGCAGAGCTTTGAAAGTTTTAAGAGCAAATACCCAGAAGGATTTGCACAGGAAGCACACGTGGAATTGGAACAGCCACATCCAGCAGAGGTAAATGTTACCATCCCTGCTGAACCCCGCTTAGCGTGTCTGACAATGTAAATAAAATTGGATAAAACTCTGCAATAGAGCAACACAACCTGGCCAGGATATTTGGGTTTTTTTCCACAACGACCACTTTGATTAGACTCCATTTTAAGGAAATTGAAAGCATTTACCTCCCTTCCCCAAGCAGCATAAAGCTCTTCCCCCAAAACACACATAGGGCGGATGGCAGTGAAGGGCTGCTCATGCAGACATTCCTGGGACAGCACAAACATGAGTCACACCATTCTGCTGGGGACACAGCTCCTCCACAACCACAGGAAAAGGCACCTTGAGGCGGTGTGAAGTAGCACTGCCATGACCACCAGACAGAGCCAGGATATGAAAGGGTTCTCCTCCCTTAGGTAGAAGGGGTCCCTCTATTTTCAGCCTTGCACCACCTCCCCGCCACATCACAGGCTGTTAACAACACTGGAGCAGAGGACACAACTCCCCAGTAGTGTTTCCCTCACCTTCCTTGAGGGTGCAGTAGTCAATCTTGTACTTGGTTATCTTGCCGTTACTCAGCTCAGGAGGAGGAGGCAGCCACGTCACACGGATGTCACCAGGAGTCATGCTCGACAGGGACAGCTGAGGGGCTGCACTGGGAACTGGGTAAACAACCAAGAGAAGTCAGCAAAGACCAGAGCAAGACCTCAACACGTCTCTGCCAGCTCTCTGAGTTTGTTGGAGGCCACCACCTTGACTCTGCCACAGCCACTGGTGACTTGGTGTCCTGGGAGAACCAACTTCCCACAGCCCTTCAGGGGTGTCTGGAGAGGGGAGATGCTCAACTGCTCCACGTCCAGGCTAACCAGCGCCTGCTGGCCTCAGCCGTACTGCTCCAAGGAAGCCATGTCTAGGGCAAACTGGGCAGGGTGGCACACACCAGCTCTCAGCCTGTGCTGTACTGTGGGGCACGAAGCAGACATGAAAGCAAATGGCTCACAGATCCAAACTGTAGCCTAAGAATCCTCATTCCCTTGAGAACCATAGCTCTGGGCTGCAAGCAGCTTTCATGCTTTCGACTCAGTCTTTCAGGCTTCAGACACACACATGGGACCACGCAGGTCACTATGTCAGGAACATTAAAAGCACATAATGCACACAAGGTCTGCCAAAACCATCTCTGCTTGCCTCTGTCCTGCAGCCTGTCGAAAGCTGTGCATGGCCTCCCGTTGGGCAGCTGTGCTTCTGGCACTCTGCCTTTACTGCTCACAAAATGCTATGTGATAAATGGTAAAATCAACACAAACTACTGGCTCTTAAGGGATCTGACCTCAAGGCTGCTCCCACCCCTACAAATTGCAATAGATGTTCCTTCTGAGTTGAAATCCAGTCTGGCCCAGAGTCAGGCCTGGAGCAATATCACATGGGTTAGGTGAAAGCCCTTTGGAGCTGACTGCAATTCCCAAAGGACTTTCATGGGCCCCACCATCAGCCAGGTTATTTTTGTATCCTTCATCGCCCAAGCTGATGATGAAACCAAGGTGCAGATTTAGGTTTCTAGGAGCTGCTACTACTCTCCACAGCACATTCAGTGCTCACCATGAATCAGGCCAAGAACATTTTCCAGGCACCAGTACCCATCTAATTCAACGCACCATCCTCCAGAGTCTGGACAACAATGGAAGAGGATGTCCGGCTGGCTCCGAGCTGGGAATATGCAACCACGTAGAAGACATAGTTGGTGTTGGGTTCCAGGTCCTTGACTTGCAGCTCAGTGGTGTCGTTATTGACAGCAAACTGGTATTCCACATTATCTGTTCCTAGAGCCAAGGAAACACTGATCAGCAGGTCAGTGAACTGCCAAGACACTCCTCAAAAAATCACTTAATTCACAAGGTCCACAGACTAAATCCACTTTAAAAATCACTATGTCTTCTCCATTTCCCCAGCACCTGAACAGCCTCATCTCTTATATGAGTCCTTTGGGCAGAAACTCCAATGGCTCCACATTAATGTCTCCACTTTGACTCAAACTCCTTAATCCATGCTGAAGCAGCTGCAGTTACCAGCTTAATTTTCAGAGGAGCTCTGGCAACAGTTCAGCAGGAGCATTGGCTTGCTGTCTGTTTGGGAAGACAGACCCCAAGAGAGCCAAGTGCCTTACTGCAGATTCTAGGTGTGGATAATTTAGTGATTCCCCCTGTACACACTGCAGCTGGTCAATACCACTGTTACTAATCACACTCTATGCATACAAAATCAATATGTATAAAATCAGCAGTGCCTGGTCCTATAGAATCCAGACAACTCAGCTGTGTGGACACACTACTGCCAATCAACAAGTTAGAATATGTTGGCTAATCCACAGGCAATGTCACCGGCTGATGCTGACTCCATGAGAAAATTCCTTTACCTGCAATGAAAAGGGAATTGCCTCGTACTTGTCACCAGCTGGGAAAGAAGGCCAACCTGTGCCTTGTACCTTTGACACAGCTGTGCTGCTCAGGAAGGTGACACCTACCCACAGCCCGCTGGTAGTGCAAGGAAAAGCCGATGATCTGCTCGCTGTTGTACTCTGGCCGCTCCCAGGACACAAGGACGGTGGTGCTGGAGAGGGACACGGCCGACACCTTCTTGGGAGCGCTGGGCAAACCCTCCCGCACAATCACTGAGAGCTTGGCGGTGGCACAGGCCATGCCCAGGCTGTTCTCAGCCACACACTGGTAGTAGCCAGCATCCTCCAGGCCGATCTGGTTGATGACGAGGCTGCCGCTGCTCTGCACCTTCACACGCCCGTTGGAGAGGATGGGCTCCCCGTTCTTCAGCCAGTGGATGGCGGGGGCTGGCTCTCCCTCTGCCTTGCACACAAACCTGGCCGTGCTGGCTCGGGTGCGGGAGATGGTTTCAGGAGCCTGGGAGATGCTGGGAATAGCTGGGAGGAGAGAGGACAAATTAATGCAGGAAGGAGGAGGAAAAGATAGCAAAGCAAATCCCTTCTCCTCCCCACTCGGTGCTATGTTTTATTCAGTAGCAGCTTTGCTTACAAGATAGAATTTGCCAGGCAGACTCTAGAGGCTTAATTTAGACTCTGTCCAAAAGGAAAAAAAAATCCTGTATCAATCATGTGCTGCATTCCCTGATCCTAGGCTGCTCTCCCTGCTGGCTTCCACGATACTGAAAGTTAATTGCTGATAGAGATTTCCATCCTGGAGAACAAGAATAAGGCATAAAATGGTTCAGTAAATACCAGGAACTAAACCCCAAATTAAAGAGGTGACACTGCCACTGAGAGCTATCCCAACCCGGGCCTCCTGGCTCTAACCTGGCTCCCATCTTACCCAGCAGAGGCCACAAAGGCCACAAACCCTTGGGGATGTCCTGGATGTTGGTCCATGCAATCCACAGCAACCTGGTTGGCATTTCTACCTGAGAATTTGCCTGCTCTCTACTCACCAAGGACGCGGAGCTCAGCTGCAGCGGTAACGAACTGCCTGGTTTGTGGTTTGTTGGCTCGGCAGACGTACACCCCAGAGTGATGGGGCTGGCTGGAAGGAATGAGGAGATTTGTCCGGCCCAGCACAATCACATCTGTAGAAATGGACTTTCCATCTGCAGGAAGAAACGTACACAAATGTGGGAGGGAGCCCCAGGCTGCCCTTTATGAGGCCTTGTAAACAGTGTCAGGATCACAGCTGGGGAGTGGAGAAAACCCCAAATACCAAACCCCAGCCCAGAGGAGGATTCCTGCTGGGACACTCCTCAGTGCCTGACAGCCAGCTCAAGCCAATATAGGCTCAAGGCTTAGTTTAGCCTGTAATAATCCAAAAAGTTCTGGTTTGGTTCAAAACAGTCTCTGATGCCTAGGGTGTGCCTGCAATGAGAGCCCTAGGAATAGCACATTCAAGGGAAAGCTGTGCTAACACACGGTTTGGAAAAGCTGCTGGATCAGCCTGCTGACCCCCATCGTGAACACACACACCTCCTCCCCTCGCTCATTCATGCAGTGTCAGCAAGACTGCTGAATCACTGACAACTCAGGGGTTCCTCCTCCTCTGTGTCCTGGATGTGAAGCCAAATTTACTGAGCTTCCTGATTCACTCCTTGTTCACAGCTTGCCTGTGAGGTGTCAGAAAGACACCTGGTTCTCCCTGGTATTCTGGTGTTTATGTCAGAGACACGGACCATGAGCTGCCTTCTCCCCATTCTCCAGGCCGGGTGCTCAGCACTGTTGAGTAGGGAAGGAGGAAAGGGCAGCTCCGTATCACTGGCCAAAAGCCAAGAAGTCCTTCTACATCTTCAAGTAGCTCTGGGCTCCTCAGCATCACAGACAGGGCAGAGGCTGGTGCGGGGCACTGCATATTCTCAGCATGTCTGTGAGGTGAGAAACTCGGGGATATAGCATTGGTACCTCTGAATGAGTGTGGGAGACAAAGCCAAGAGCTGGGGACAAGCTGAGGAAAGGCTTGGATGGGAGGTCTGGCACAAGTTTGCAGACTGGGAGAACCAGCCAATTTGTGCACTACCTGTGCACCACCAGACCTTGTCGGTCTCCACCTGCAGAAGCACCACTTCAGCACTGCTTGCCTTTACCTCTCCAGCTTCAGCTGAGCCTGTATCTCATACAAGACAAATTCCCCACCTCCACTGCGAGCAGCTGCTCTGTCTTAGCACCATCAGCAGGGAATGTGGCTCAGAGCAGATCTTCTGTCCCCTCCCTGCATTTTGGGGGTCTTCAGATGGCCTCACAGTTCAGTGGCTACATATTCAGAGCAGATAATTTGCACACCCCATTTGCACTGGAGCGGTTGGTTGGAAAACTGACTCCAGATGGTAGCAATTAGCTGACACCACCAAGGCTGGCAAGAGCCAAACTGGCAACCTGGAGGTACATTCTCGGTGTTCCCCACATGACTGATGGTCCAGTAATCCAGCCTGCTCCCTAATGAAGGCTTGGAAAGAAACTTGTATAACTCAGAATGACTTGCATTGTTAGTCCATCCTTTTAAACTGAAGAGTCCATACAAGGAAGGAGATTGGGACCAAGCAAACTTGGTCCCAACTTGGCAACTTGCTTGAAAATGAAACATGGAAAGAACTGGTTCACTAATCCTTCCCCCCTCTACCCATGTCTTCCTTCCTTACAAAAAACTTCCATAATGATAATTAGCTCTAATAATATCTATTTTACCATGGGCATCAGCAGCTTTCAGTAAAGCAGTAAGTGATCTAGCACGGGAATGCTGAGCATTTGTAATTGTGAAGTGCATGGGATAAACTAGAAACATTTCTGCCATAACATTTAATCTTTGCTCAATTGATTTCCAAAGTGGTATCCTCCAAGGCTTTTTTGCTCCTTTTTTGTGGGGAAGAGGAAATATTTTTATATGCTAAAATCACCGCCTGTGGACAAATCTGGGCTGAAAACCAACCACAATAAATGGTTACAGAGGAGAGGAGTCTTAAATCATGACCTGGATTTATGAAAATGACTGAGAGTCTTTTCTGAGGGAGAATCAACCTCTGAGCTGAGAATGTCTTCAGTCAGAGCCTCTGAAACACATCTGATGGATGTGACTCTCAGGGAAGTGACACTGGCATCCAATTCGTGACTTTGGCTATCAGCCCTGGGTAACATCTGCCAGCCCAACTCATTCATACACCTCTGACGAGACCTAAGCAGCTCCTCGATCCTTCCACTGAACAAAAACTTCCCAGTAACAGTCCCGGTCACTCCAAGGATTAACAGATCTTATCAAGTTTTATAATCCTGCACGATAATACAAGCTATTTCTCCAGTGCAATAGCAGATACCACAGAATCCCCAGTAACCTTGGAGTCTGGGGAGGAATAGCACCTGACCTCATCTCATGACCTTTACTGCTCCAATTCACACAAGAAAGACTAATTTAGATCAAAAGGCATCCAGGCACAGGTCAAACAACTATAAATTGAACTGTGTGCTTTGTAACCTTCAAGATTTAATTAATAATTCCACTTTAGCAAGGACAGCCCACACTGCGACACCACCCGTGTCATTAGGTATTGATACTACGAGCACCCTTCCTGTCCCAGATTTTTCCACTTTTAATAAATTTTTACAATGTAGTATCCACAGGTTCCTATGGACAACAAAAATTTAGTCCTGCCCCTCATACTCACCTTGTCGTATCCAGGACACAAAGGGGGTGGGATCAGCAGCTGCCATACACTCCATCACCACGCTCTCCCCAGCCACCACCGTGGTGTTCTCCGGAGCGGCGACAATGGTGACATCTCCTCCTGCTGGCTGGGAACCTAATGTCAAAAATTAAAAGAGGAGTCCTTCCAAGTTCCTAGAAAAAAAGAGCATGTAGAGCCCTGGCTCCCCAGCTGCACTTCCCTGGGCAGTCTCATGTGTGGAAATGGCTTGTGCCTGGTTGGGGGAGAAAGACAGGTCTTGCTTTTACATGACTACAATATTTTTACTAAGGAAATGAACAATCTGCCCTGCAGATTTACTCTAATCATGCTGGCCCTAGTAAAAATTAATACCAGGATTTTCACATGGAACATAAATAGAGTTTCAACCCAGCACCTTCATGAACTGGTGCTACATGGATGTTTGCTCATTAGATGAAACAAGACACCGCTGTCCTCAGAGAACACCAACACTCACCCTTTGCCAAGGCACTGGAGCAGCTCAGAAAAAATCCAGTCACTTGGCTAAAGCAATTCTAACAGCCAGATGCTGGACTGTAAACTGCTACACAGAGGTCATGGCTGCATCCTGGCCTTCACCTGAAGGCACGAAGACTGATCAGTCATTGCACATCTGGAGGAGACAATGCTGTGTAGCTTGTATATGCATAGACCAAGAACCAACACTTGTATCAGCAAGGTTTACAGGAAGGTCTCCAGGCTGCATTGCACAATGCCTTGAGAATGGGATAGGGATATTCTGCTTGAAACAAACCTTCTGCCTGTGTCCGCCCACTGCTGAGCAGAGGTTAAGGGAAGGTTAAAGAAATGCCTTTGCAGCAGCCAAATTTCTGTTGTCAGATGAAAACAACCAGAGCACTCTTGAGCAGACCAGACTGTTCATGACCCTCACCAGTTCCTCCAGCTCTCTCAAATACCTCTAACTCTGGGGGACACTTTTGTTGTTGTCCTCATGAAGGGAGAAATAACTGTAGAGGAGTCACGTAGTACCAGTAACACTTGCAATGAAATTTATTGGCAGCAGGTCTGAAACAAATAAAAGCAGGACCTTTCTGAACACAGTGTATCAAGATGCTGCAGCGTTCAAAACTCAAAGAAATTCAGACAAGCTCATAAAGGACACATTTACTAGGACTGTTAAATATGGTCTCATCACAGACTCCAGCCCAAAATATTCCTGACTGGGATACTCTAACTGGGACCCTGACTGTCAAATGCTGAGGGAGATGCCCAAGGAAAGCACCATGTCCTCCCTGCCCGGTTTTTTCACATGCTGTCCTCTAGCACCTGCTCTGGTCACTTCTGGAGACCCTCACTGGCCATTCATGCGGCATCCAAACAACAACTTGTATCTGAATTCCTTGGGATATAAACCAGAGGAGCTTCAGCCTCACAGGCAGAGCTGCCTGCATGGCAGGAGGCCACACAGGGCTGCACTGAATGTGCTGTGCTCAGCCCAGCCCCAGGCTCGGTGCCAGTCAATCTAAGCAGGGCAGTCTTGCCAAAGTTGGTTCCACACTGAAATGTTCTCGCAGTCCATACGTGCGTGAAAGAGATTTCCATCTCTAGTTATTATGTGAGCACAGTCAAAAGGAGCCAGCAGAATCCCTGAGGCACTAAGGGAAACCGGGAGCGAGCAGGAGCCAGCGCTTGTCCAGCAGATGGAAGCAGAGACCAAGCAGCAACCACAGTGCCTGACCTGGGGCAGTGGCCGGAGCATGCTGACCTGCAAACCCAGCCCTGGGCAAACACCAGCGAGAGGAGCTGCCCTGGGGAAGGAAGGAGCCAGGCTAGCTGTCCTCCTTCCAGTGGAACAAGTACCCTACACAGAGGGGCTGGTGTGGACAGGCAAACCTAGTCTCCTTCTGGGCTGGCCAGGGTTTTGCTCTGTCACGTCCCCTGCTGCTCCCATCGTCCATATCCACGGACACCTTCAGCGTCACAGACAGCAGGCCTGGCTGCAGGACAACTTGGGGGACAGCAAATGGACAGGAAAAAACATGGCAGACGTGGATTCCGAGAACTCACTGACAAACAGATCAAAATCCTGGTCACTCTGAACTACAGAGACAGAAAATGGGCTTAATGCAAAAACTGGCACGAGAGCTTCTACATCAGGCAAGTAAGCTCAAGGATCAGAGAAACTCAAGGCTCTCTGAAACAGCAGCTTTCTTTTAACTCCAGCTCCAGCTCAACAAAGCACTAAAATCCACAAGTAATCATTAGTCCTGCACAAGAACTGAGCATAGGGACTCCAGCGAGGCCCAGCTGGATGGGTGAGGCTGCTCTGCACCTTGTTAATGCGAGGCCTCTACCCCATATGGCACAGAGGGCTGAAGAAACATCAGAGAAAGAACAAGGAGCTTTCCAGCCAGGATTTGGAAGGAAACACATGAAGAAGCATCAGAAACAAAGGAAAAGGGTTTTACAGCAGCCATTGCAGGGTAGGCCACAGTGCTGGAAAGACTCTGGAGAACCCAGTAAGTTGTGATGAGCAAGCTGGGAAAAGTGGTGCAAAGGAGACAGCTGAGGAGCTGCTCTGTATTGAGCAAGGCTGGATGAGGTCACACACCTCCACACAGCCCAGGCTCAGGCCCAGCTCACCCTGCAAAGGGCTCAGCAAGCCAAATCTGCCCACCCTGGACACCAATCATCGCCTGCAGGGCCATGGCAGCTTCTGATGAAAACAAGCAGGGCAGCAGCTGACACCCAACATCCTGGGAGCAGGAACATCCATGGTAGGACTTCCTGCCTACCATGGGAGTGAGATTCTTTACCTAACACCACCGGCTGCCAGGTACCTGCTGGGCAGGACATGGCTGAGACATGTCTGTGTGCAAAAAGCTGTCCTTTTCTGCACTGCTGGGGGAAAAAATAAATCTACAGTAAAAAATAACAGCAGCCAGATGGTAATATACTCCCTGCCAGATTTCCAAGCAGCTTTCTCTACCAAGCTTAGGGCAGAGAAAGAGAGAAAGCTCCTCAAACTTGACTTAAACACTCATCTGTTCCATCAGGTGCATGGCCCCAGGTGCTGATTCGTAAAAGCACTTTACAGGTTATAGAAGCTCCACCTGAAGGCACTTGTCCCATATCACTTCATCCCTGACAGCTGCCTGGTAGCACTGTCAGTCACTAGGAGAGGGGTTTTACCATAGTTTCAGCCTTGAAAAACTACTGGGAAAACATATTAGTCCAGCCCCCACATGTGATTATTACTGAAAATTATATTATAAACATAAACAGTTCTGATTGCTTTCCCAGTGCATTCCTGGGTGTGCGCATGGATGAATGCCCCTTACACTTCTTGCACACACAAACACATTTCTCTCCAGCTTTGTATTCCATTGTGGGTCTCTCAGAGCAAGTCCACAAGTCAAATTTCTCTTCAAACTGAGCCCCTTTGGAGCACATTTTTCCCTTGTCACCTCTCTAGGCTGGTTGGACACAATGGATCATAAGTTCACTCCTACAAACTGTGTTTCATTGAGGAGCTCCCAAGAACAGTACTCAGCTAACCAGGAAAACTTCCACACAGGGGATTCCAACATACATCAAAGAGTAAAACCAACGTGAGGTTTTTTGTCTCCACTGCCACTAAGACAATTTCAGGTCAAGAGGGAATATTGTCAGAACCAAAGGAAAAAAGAGCTGCAGTTTCCAAGACATCTTTCACTGTCAGAACAAAACAGGTCACTGAATGCATCTGTGCCGTGCTGGCCGCTCTGGGGCATTAAAAGCTTTCACAGAGCTGCTATTTAAAACGTGGGCTTTGAGATTTCTCCCCCTCTGCCAGCTTTGTTTTGTCTCTCCAAGCAGCAGAGCTGCTCCAGGCAAAAGCTTTGCAGAGCCCAAGGCACAACCCATGGATTCACATCAAAACTTGCCAGCACTGAGGCCTTTGTGGACTTTCTGCCCTTCTGAATCAGACGGATCAATTTTACCCTCTTTTACTGGAAAAAACACCTATGGGGTGCCAGGAATGGCTCAGGGATCACTGGGAGTAGTGCACAGAACTGAGGGAAATTCTCGGGGCATTCAAAGAGTTTGAGAAGGCAGCTCCTTTCCTGCACAGTTCATTAACCCCTGCATGGGGAGACAACAAAAGTGCTACCACATACCAAGAGACCAGACTTAGCGATCAGCTGCAGAAATATTTCAAAATATTGCCTGCAGTTTACTGTTTCCAAATGACTCACTACAGGGGACTTCTCAGTTTATGTGTTTTTCTACTTTCCTGTCATGAGACAGGAGAGTCAGGCCAAACTAGGGTGCTCCACTTGGTTGTACCACTGTGCTCACAGGCATCCCTCAGTGCCTGGAGCTGGGTTCAGGGCAGGCAGAGAGGAAATACAACAAAGCATTTATGATAATGTGTGTTATAAACCTAAAAGGAGGCAGAGAGGGGAGTACAGGGAACCTGTGAGTGAGTGGCCAGACTCACCTCAGCCCACTCCCAAGGCTGCCTGATCTCCACAAATCCAATTGTCATTCCACAGAGAAGGGATGTCAAGGGAGGCACCAAGGGGAGCTGCTTGGGACAAATCTCAAAATGTTTACTTGAGCTTATGGCTTGAGTTATAACATCCATCATTGATTTCCAGCTCCAAGTGTTCATAACCTGGCTCTGCCTCTAATGCATCCATAATTCAAGAGCAATCCTCTCCCGCCTCCCTGCTCTTGTTAGTGCAGAGTATCAGCAAAGAATTCAGGCAGTGCAACGGGAGGAAAATGCTTTTTGTTCAGCCAATTTGTGATGGTTGTTTGCAGTGACAAGAGGATGACTTCCTGGATGGGAACTAACACCTCTCTCCCGATTCCATGAACACCCTGCCTCGGCAAAAGTGCTGGAAGGTTAAACATGACTTGCATGGCGACACATTCAGCTCTCAGCTGTCAGTAGGTCAAGATTTGGAGATCTCCAACAATCAAGCAACAATCTTCTGTTCTGCGAACTTTCTCACCCTCTCCGGAGGAGGAGCATGAAACCTTATTCATCCCTGCGAGCCTCCTCCGGGAATAGATCCTAGCACTGAGCAGCTGTTCATTAGAGAAAGTCAATGCTGTCACTGCTGTTATTCTGCAGACAATAAAGGAGCAAATTACCCATTGCAAAGCACATACCTTCAAAAATGCGGGCACCGTGTTTGCAGAGCATGTCCTACTCCCACTCCCCAGCTCTCTCCCTTTTCTTGGATAACTCACAGACCTCCTGGACTGCTAGTGAAAAAGCTGACAGCAATTGTGGAGGAGAAAAACATCCTCCACACCTTCCTTCCTCCTCCCTTTACACTGCCCTGGAAATTTATCTGTAATTTATTTCTACTTCAGGACAGGATAACCAGCATGTAAAATCTCTAGGCAGGACTCTTGCCCAATTGTATCCAAACACTAGGGAATATTTGCTTTGGGGGAAATATAAACAATGTCAGATCTCACACCTGTGCATGTTTAGCAATAGGCATTTCTTTTTTTCTAACTGTTCTCACCTGAAAACAGCAAGGCACAGCTTTGCAAACAGGAAAGCAAAAAGGACTGGCATGAGGGACTTTTCATAAGTGACTAGAGAAGGTGAGTGGTGCCCTTTTAACACCATAAATCAGGCCTTCCCAAGTATCCTAAGTCAAAAATATCTTCCTTTTATCTCCAAATGCAAGCACATATCCTTTCTGAAAATTTTTGGGGTTTTTCTCCCACCTGTGCTATATCAGTGCCTGTGGCAGTTTGGATCCAAGTTCTGTTTTCTGGTCACTGAAAGATGGGATGATTTTTTGTTACAAGATTATGGACTCAATTCCCCAAACTTTAGTGCTCTCAGAACTCCTCTGCAGCCTTTGGTTCCCAAGCCTTGCAGAATCTTTTAGGTGTGTGCCTCAGCAGAAACCCCAGCATGAACAACACTTTGGTACTGTGACTGCAGAGGTTGTCCCAGTACAATGTGTCAGCACCAGCGCTCACAGAAATGTTCCTTTCCTTTCCCTTCCCAGGCAGCTGTGTAGTGTCTGGGTCAGCACACAACTCATCCAGGAAGGGAGGCTGAAAAGGAACTTGGCTTTCATTGCTCAGTGTAGTGGCATAACAGGTTATTTCTGCCCAGTAATACAGATGAGCTCAATAAGTCAGCTTTGTATCGTCTTTTTACCTCATGTCTTCCAAACGTTTTGTAAGCAATTATGCATTTGTCAATGCAAACATTGAACTGAAAAACTGAACAGGGAAGAATTTATCTCCATGTTTTGGAATGGGGAGTCTCTCTTCCTCACTAAGTGGGTGCTGCAGCAGAGCAGTGACACATCCTGTCATCTTTAAAGCAGCAAACAAAGAAACGTGTGATTAAAACACAGAACTTCAATCACTTTCTTAGTGCTATAAAAGACCTCCACATACAGCACTTGTTGCTCAAAACTACAATCTCCAACAAAGAAGTCAGCAAACAGATCCTAAAACATATGGTCCAACCTATACTTCACAAAACCTGCTCCTCTCCTGTTTGCATACACGTGAAATACAGAGAATTTAACAGGTTCAATAAATTCATCTGATTAAAAAAAGATGGAGACAGATTAATAGTTTGAATGAGGAGTGTCCACGTACTACCTAGACACACTCTTCAGACCACCACCTGGCACAGCTTCTAGGATCTCTCCACAGAGTGTAGCAGGAGAAGCTGCTCTAGGAACAGCTTCTCATTCAGCTTGAGAAACAACCTGTCCAACATTTTCCCCAGTCCCACATCCTGTGTCTGGAAACCCTGGGAGCACATGGATCCCAGTCCAGACAGGCAAAGGGGCCATCAGGCAGTCCTCTTTCATTCCTCTCAACTTCTTTATACAGCTGACAGATTTCAGCTCAGAAATTAAATCCTTTAATGTACTAGCTCAGCCACAAGCTGACACCCTGAACTCTATGTAACCAGAAGCCCAGAAAGAGTGGCATGTTTCCAGGAACTGCCTTGGATTTTTAGGGGGGCTCTTCCCCCACTCCCCAAACCATTGATCCTTCAGGCTATGGAGTTTTGTATGTCCAGGGTACGTTTAGCTCTGCTGCAAAGCAGTCAGAGTGTGCTTTGCCCACCACTCCAGCTCCTGCAAAGCTGTCAACATTGGTTCTCTGTTTGCGTACATGCATTTGGAACTGCTCCTCATCACGCCAAAAGGGACGGGAGCCAGCCAGACTGCACGACGAATTCTTGCTCGCTTACCCAGAGCGCTTGGAAGCGCCTCCATTTGCACCGCTCCGAGCCAGAGCCAGGCAAAATAAACAGGAGGGGCTGTGCCGGCAGCCGCAGCCGAGCAGCCCCACTGCAGAGAGCTCTGAGAACTGGGGCTCTTCTGGCTTCTGCCACAGGCCAAAGGGTTGGACACCTCAGGCCTTCAGGCATCTGAATCCTCAGAAGCCTGAAGATACATCACAGAGAGCTTCTGGGAGGCAGAAGCAGCAGCCCACGGAGGTGGAATGTGGCACAGGCAATAGGAAACCCCAGCTAAGGGCACAGTGGACACTGAGACCTGACAGGACTGTGTTGGAGCAGCACTGATAGTGTCACTATTTTAGATAGTAACTACTGATTAATACGCCTTTCTTGGCACATTTTCACAGACTTTTGTGCACACAAACTCCTTATAAGAAAGTCACTCAGTGTACAGAGGGAGTTGAGCCTCTAGATCAGGTGAGAGGCCAACAAGGACAAGTGAACAAAGGAGCAGATGTACCTCAGTGTCTCTGTGGAGAACAGCAGAGCAGCCTCCCTGCCCTAACCCTAAGACCCAGACAGCTTATGTTACTCAAGCTGAGCCCGTAAAGCACTGCAAGCCCCAGCCATTCCCCAGTAGCTGCCAAAATGACGGACGAGAAAAACAAGGGCTGTAAGAGGCTGCTTTGCAAAGTCACCACTGCAACAGGAACCTCCACAGTACACCAGGAATGTCCCATGGCTGATAACCGGTCAGGATGATGTCCCAGCTGCCCAGCAGGACCAGGCTGTAGTCCAGTGGTTCAAGACAGTCTCCCATGGTCTCTGTCACTAACTCACTGTGCTGCTCTGGGCACATCTCTCAGCATCTCTGGGACTCCATCTGCTCAAGGTTCACTTCCACAGAAGTAAAAGTGCAAAAATAATAGCCAGAGAACATCAGAAGACCCTTAACAAAAGCCACAGTATCTGTGACTTAAAAACAGGCACTCCCCCAAATCAGTAAACACAAAATGGTCCTGGGGACATAAGCTGGCCAGCTTCTGGGATTCAGTGGGAATATCCTCATGCCTTTTTAACCATCATCACACCAGCTCTCTTTGACATTATCCTAGGGCAGCACATCACCTTCCAGGATGATACATAAGGAACCTTCAAGAAAAAAAAAAAGCTGTAAGAGAAATGACACAGAGATGTGGTCAACAGAAGACCGTTCTGGCCCACAAGTCACCCTGAAACTCCTTACTCACCTTGCCTCACTGACTGGAGCCATTTCACTCCAATCACTTCCTCCTTGTGTTCTGAGGCTGATGTTTCCTAAGGGCTGACACCTAGATCAATTTGCAATTCAGATTTATTTGCAACATCAGATCCATTTGCAATTCAGGCACATCCAGTGACAGCAGAGAGGGATGAGACTGGAGGCCCTGGACCATGCAAGAGGATACAACCTGCTTCCTCTGTGACCACGGCTCCTGCTCTGCCCCATTCCCTCTGCCAGAGCAGCCATCCACTGTCCTGAACAGCTTTGCAAAGAGGAACATTTTATGAAGGGATCTTGCAGTGGGGTCCCCCTGATGCCAGGTACACAGAATGCTTCCCACAAGCAACGCAGTGAACACACAACATGCTGGGAGCCCACAGTAACACAGTCTGGCAGCAAACCGAGACTGCCAACTTGGAAGGGAGAACTAAAAGCAGATGGATGCATCTGCATTCACTCAGGACAATGTAAATCTGTTTTTCTAGGAAAAGTCTGAAAGAAAAGCTAGCTTTCCATGGGGAAAGATCATCACTGATATCCACAGATTCTGTCAAAGCCCTTTGGCTGGACACTTGCTGGGTGCCACAGAGAGCCCTGATCTGTCTAAGGCTGCACATTAAGACAGTGTTTGGTAACACCACCTGCCCCTCCTTATCCCATCCTTCCTCTCTCTTCCTGCTCCTCATTCTTGTCCCCAGTCCACATGGCATTGCCCCCATGGTTGCACCAGAAACAGAGTTGGGCAAAATCATCTCTGTTACTGAAGGCAAACTCCCGGCTGTGTTCTGAGTGATCCCTGGCATCCAAGATATCCAAGCAAGGGCTCAGAGCAGCAAGGCTCCGCTTCTGACTCAGCCTCCCCTGCAACCCAGGCCCACTCCTCCCGTTTCTGTTCCTTAGCACCACCAGGCCTGTAGGTACTGGTGGGTCTTGAAGACAGAGACAAGGTTGCTCCGTATGTCTGTCCCATGTCGAAAGTAATGGGATTAGACACTTCCAACATCCTCACTCCAGCTGCTGGACGTTGTCAGTCCCAGAGGGCACCGCTAGCCCTCAGCCTCAGAGAGCTGCTGAGGCACAGCTGTTAACACCAATGATTAATAATTAACAAGTGTCATCAGGAGCCCAACCACATCAACCTTCCTGTCCCGCAGCCCACTGTAAGCTGCTGACCTAATTATTGTCTCTATTCCTAGCTCCCTTCCAGCCTCCCCACGCAGGCACAGCCTGTCCCACACCCTCCGCGACAGGCCAGGTGTGATCCCTGTAGTGCAGATGTGCTGATGCACCACAGGAATACACCACCACCAAGGGACTCTCTGAGAAGAACTGAATGGAGCCTACTGCTTAAACCCTGCTTCAGCCCGAGCCTTACCAAACACCAGCTGTTATTTCAGGAAGCCTCAAAAGTGCAGCAGACCCAAATTAGTAAGATATGCATGTGGAGAACACCAGAGGACCACAAACCACACCTGAATCCAGGCATCCCTAGTCTTCAGGAGCTGGAGGCAGAGTAACACACAAGCCTGGCCACATGTGACAGATCTAAATGTCATGCACAGCTACCACTGCATGTGGATTAGACCAGTTTCCCCTCAGGACCTGGAAACAGCTCACCTATTCCCAGCCGCACATCCCTTGTTCTGCTCTATTATCCTTGACACCTCTGTTGCCACTCACTTTGGTGCCATCCCCAGGCTTAGCTGTTGTGCTTAAAGGGAGGTGAGGGCTCTGCATTTTGTATCAAACACTCTGTCACTGCGGGCTGCTGCAGCTGTCAGGAGTGTGGCATATCATAGCCCCATAGAACTTCACAGACAGCTGAACTGGAACTCCCCTCGGGCTCCCAGAGCAGGCTGCTGACATTGGAGCTACGAGCACTTTTCCCTCGGCGATGTGAGGGGTGTGATGCACGTTGGCCTTGTAGGAACCCCAGCCAAGCAGAGCTGTGTGTTTGGATGGGTGCCTGACACATGTCTGACACAGACCTTCACAAGTTTCACCCAATATCTATGGGCTCAATCCTGTTCCATGTGTACTTCAAGCCCACCAGCATTGCCAGGCTCAGTAAAAGGGAGATGGAGTTAAAGTTTACAGCTTGTTAGGCAGCAGGTCACTTCTAGCTTTAAAGATCTATTTATTAAGCATGAAATGTTGTGTATCTCCTCCTCGATCTTGCCATCCTCTGAATTCACTTAGCATGGTTTGCTTAGCACCTTCTGCCACAGGCAGAAGCAACAACATTTTACAGAATCCATCAGATGCATTATGCAAACAGCTTCAGATACCTGCTTCCCAGGAAACCAGAGCTGCGAAACACTCATAAACAGAGTCCTCATGGCTGAGCTTTTGGGATGTCAGGTGGAGAGCAGTTCCCTGCTTAACTGCTAGTGACGTGAGAGACCAGAGGGCAAAGAAAAATGGGATGCTAAAAGGAGAGAGGGAAAAGTGACAGTTCTGCATCCAGCGCAGGAGGCACAGGGAATAGGAACATGGCATTTGTAGGTGGGAACTGGGATGTCTCCTTCTCCAGAGGTGATGCATCACTTGCTGGCTATGCCAGCAACTCACAGCAAAAATGCAGCCATGTTATCCCACCCCACAATTTCTCTCCCTACACATTCCCATGACTCTTGCCTCCCAGGAGAAGTGTGCCATGCCCACACACAGCTGTGGATAGCTCTGCCCTCACAACCCCATAGGGCCCTGCTGCCCCTGCAATGGGCTCCTGCTGGAGGAAGACCACCCCAATCCAGGTGGGACCATCCCTCCACTCTGGATAATGCTGCCCTTCTCCGTTGATGGCGGCACACACGGGATCAACACCCAGCTGAGGTCAGGGAGGTCAGCCCAGAGCAGCACTGACCCAAATCCAAAGTTCCCTGTCCCCTGGCTGCCCAGTACCTGTGTTGGAAGCCGTGAGGGGAGCAGAGCACGTGGCCAGGGCTCAGGCTGAGCGCCAAGCCAGCATCCAGCACGTCATTCGCACATGCAAGGACTGAAAATCCACTTGTGGTAACAGCACGTCTGTTTCCGCGAGGTGGTGGCCAACTGCGAGTGTTGCTCACTTCATCACCACCTTCCCTCCATCCCTAAAGCTCATCCCAGTCAAGAGCTGTATTTTCCTACAGCCCTTTGGAGCAGGAACCACCCCTGTCCTAGGCTCTCCCTTGGTAACTGCAAGGCAGTGCAATACAAACACCAAAAGAACAAAAAACCTGAAGGTGCTTTAGCTGCCTCCAAGCTCTGTCCCTGTTATCACATTCATACAAATATTTGGCTGAAAAATCCATTTCCTGGGACACTGCTGCAGCAAGCTGCTACAACTGTCAGCGTAAATGATGTTCTGCCAACGGCAATCTCACAGTGTCATCTCTAATAACACGGCACTAAATCCCAGCTCACGGGGGATGTGCTCAGCTGCTGGGAGACTCCTCCATGACTCGCTCAGCCCAGACCTCCACCCATCACCCTGCTCTGTTCTCCAGTTCCCGCATTATTGCAGCACAGGGAGATTCTGATTCTTGCCCGCCTGGTTTGAGGCAAAGGTTTTTCCCATACATGTCACAGCAGTCATGGCCACCCCACGTGCACAGACCAGGAACAGGGTACAGAGGGCACGAAGAAGAGGAATCCCAGACCCACACTGAGATACATGTCCACACCTCTCTCTGTATGCGCCCTCCATGCCCTCCAGCACCAAATGCCCGTAATCACTCTCCAGACTGACCCATCCCTTCCAAAAGGGCAACTCCAATGCTATTGATTACATTATCCCTATTTACAGAAATTAAAACGTTGAGGAACTGATTCTCCACTGCAGCCCAACAACAGAGAGAGAGAGAGAGAGAGAGAGAACCAAGGAGTCCTGGCTCCCAGGACTGTGCTTTGGCAATTCTTCTGCAATAGCCACTAAATACAAAAAGACACAAACACTGAGATCTACACGAAGGAGCTCTGGGGTCAGGATCTCAAACTTGTTTCTCCCACCCCAGTGGAAGAAAACTCGATTCTATTCTAAAACTGCCAAGATTTTAAAATTTCTTTAGGTCACTTAGGGGACACCACATGGCTGATACATAGTCAAAGGGATTAAAAAATAAGGAGGAATGACAATTTCTTCAAGATTCCCAATGCTTCGCAACTAACACTAATAGGATGAATTGCAGGTAAGTGGAATTTGGGTTAGCTGTGGAGAAGAGATATCCCAGCATTCATTCAATGTGGAAGATGCAGTGGAAATTAGGGGGAGCCACACTCCTTGTGACATTTAAAAACAGAATAGATCAAATCCTTGCAAAAGTTTACTGTTCTTGCAGCAGCACAGCTTCTGACTGCTATTTGTGCTACATTGTGCCAGTTGTGGGGCAAACACACAGCAAGAGGGAGTCCCTGTTCTCATGAAAACAAAGAGCAAGCGCGTGCGTGACATGGAGGGAAAAAGCGAAGTGACAGGCAAAGTGACCTGCTGAGACCACACGTCATGTTCCCCAAGCCCTTCTGCTACTCTTCTTTGAGAGCTGCTCTATGAAGTGTGGCAACGCTTCCGTGTGTATGTCAAGAACCTGGGAACACGACCAGGACACACAAGGAATTAGCTCTCTATCTACAAGTTCAGAGTAGGGCTCCAGAGCCTGCTTCCAGAAGAAGGAACTACAAGAAACAAGACACAGCTGACCCCAAGGAAAGGCAGCACGCACAGCCGGAGCCTGGGAAAAGCAACCCATAGCCAGCTCCTAATGCCCTTTTTGGCAGAGAGAGCCACAGTGTTCATTCATCACCTGTCCAGGTGAGGGGTGAAGGGACAGAGCTGCCAGATGTGTTTGGCACTCTGTCCGCTGGAGAGCAGTGGAGATCCAAGGGGAAAATCCAAGCTATCCCTATTTCAGCAGCAGGCTCTGTTTCAGGGCTGTGTGACTGTATCCTGCTATCCTGTCGGCTCTTTTCCCTTCCAGCTCCAAACGCCGCTTCCCCAGGGAAGGCCTGGGAATTTGCACCATGAAGTCTGCACAGCCGAAACATCTGCAGCCCCGCTGCTCCCTGCCCTGCCTGGGACGGCCAGCATGTGCTCAACCACGGACACACAGCACAGCTGGAACTCCCCCCAGGATGGGGAAGTCACACTGTTCAGGGAAAGGACACTTTTGGGGTTTTTAGGCTGTGCAGCTATGACAGAAAGGGGTCATGTTAATTGTTGTTTTTACTGGGAAAAGGCCTTTAATAAGGGAGATGGAACAATTCCCAGCCATCATATCACGAACAGGGGAGAGAGGGGGGAGGAAGAGGACAACTGGGCAAAAGAGCTATAGGGGAACAGATTCTTTTGCTATGCACAGCCCGTTCAAATCCAGCCCTGTCTGGAAGGCAGAGGCATGAACACAAAAAGTTCCCAGGCCTGATCCTTGGAAGCATTTGCACTATCACCAGCAAGACCCCAAAATCTGCCAGTAGCACAGCCTCCATCATCCTAACCCAGCACTGCCAGTGGGGCAGCAGGTAAGGAGACATGAGGTCCCACTGCACAAACCTTTTCCAGGGGCCCTGGCAGTACAGTGGGACTGAAAGGCTGGACTGTCACCTTATCTTGGCACAAAGGAGTCCCTAGCCAGGAGCAGGGAGGGAAGAAGCAGTTTAATTGCTCCTGTCTGCAGACACATAGGAGTTTGGTCCCTGAAATTTCCAAATAAGCAACACTAAATAACTGTATTTCAGACTATTGTTCTTTTGTTGTCTGTTTTTCAGTTTGTTTTGGGTTTTTTTTCCTAAAATTCTTTGGTTTGGTTTAGTTTGGTTTTATTTGTCACAATCAGGAAAGGATTTCTGCCTGACCAGTTCACTCCAACTATTATCAGCTGCTTCTGAGCAGGGAGGAAAAGACTCCTCAAGCCAGTCCAGGCACCCAAAAATGTGCTCTGACGGTGAAGTGCTGAAACAAAAAAGGATCAATACCATGCCAGTCACTCGTGGAGGAGTTTGCAGCCTGCACAGGTCACTGCAGTTTTCCATCTGTCTCAGAAATACTTCTCCCCAATTATAAAAAACCCCAGAGATTTAACAGGCATGTTTTTCATCACTATCAGCTCAATCTGGTGAAAAACTCAACCTCACATATTTGTTTTAGCAGCCAGCGGGTGGTGTGGTGCTGCAGAAGAGAGATTTGGGTGAGAACTCCAGGCAGAAATCTGCTCGGGCCGGCTGGTGCTCCAGAAGGAACGCTTCCCATTTAACCTCTTCCATTGCCTCCATTTGCAAAGCAGATTAAACATTGCAGAGCTACAAGATGCAATTATGCAGAATGAGTTATGATGCCAAGGACATCAAATTCACCTTTGCAGTTTGATCGATATTAGTTATCAATAGCACACCAGACCCAACATGGGAGCTGTCTCTGGAGTGTGGAACTGTCCATAGGAAGCGCTCCCCTCGGCTCCATGCTTCATTAAACACATAGAGGATCTGGCAGGGGCTGGCAATTAGATACAGAGCATTCAACCGCTCACACATTCTCTGCAGATTCCATCCAGATTACCTCCACGACACAATCCATTGATCAGAGGTGTGTTCTCAGGCTCCACAGTTAATTACACTCCCTGCTGATGGATGAACAGCAAAGCCATCGCTGGGAAAAGACATTGGGAGCAGAATGCCAAGCAACGCAATCCTAAACAAAGACGAAAGGGGCTGGGAAGGATTTCAGAGCTTTCAAGGTTAAAGCTGTCTGCAAGATACACTGGGGTCAGCACAAACAGGCGACAGATGTGGCAGGGGGTCTCGAGAGAAGGGACAGCTCAGCCAGACTCCCAGCCCTGGAAAGTTTGTCCACTTGGAGGACAGGGATTATACAAAGCTGGGGAGGCAGCCAGGCGTGCTGAGAAGGATGCTGGGGTCTGGAGACCCCCACTGCACTCCTGCTCTCAGCTACGGTCTCATGTCCAGACTTGCCCGCTGCACTCCTGGCTTACAAAGGAAAATGCACTCAGAGGCTGAGGCCCAGATCGGGAGGCGAAGGACAGCTCACACTCAAAGCCTTGCTCCAAAGGTCTGTATCACCCAGAGAAATCCCAGCTGGGGCTGTTCCCAAATACCACAATACCTCAGCAGAGCACCAGCAATATGAACTCAGAACACAAGTCAGATGTCACCGTGCTCAACCTCCCCTGGACTGTGCTGGGCAACCTGGGGTAGACACAGTCCTGCCAGCTACTCCAGTCTCCAACTAGTTCTCTTGCTTGCTTGGGAAGCACCTTCGTCTGTCCATGCCAGCCCTTGCCTGTCTTGCCATCCAAGGCCAGTGCAGAGAACACCACCAACAATGCTGCACTTCCCAAGGAGCAAACGGGATGCCTCATCCCTTCTAATGACTCTGGAGCACAAAGGAGTCCTCCCAACTCAGCCTCCTTATCCCATCACAGCAAAGAGAAACCTTTCATAAACACCTTCTCTGCAAGTTTTAACCAAAGTTGCCCACGTGCAGAGCTGCACCAGGAGAGATGGTCACTGGTATTTGAGCCCAGCTCCCCACCACACACAATGATTACCTGGCAGACCTGTGCCCAGCCCAAGAGGCTGCTGGCAGCACCTCACCTTTCACCACACTGAGGGTGGCATCACTGCTGTAGCGCTTTCCGGCGGCGTTGGTTGCCACGCAGTGGTAAATCCCAGCATCACTCTCCTGCACATCCACAATTTGGAGGACACCATTGGGAAGAGTTATAAACCTGAGTGACCAAAAGGAAGAGTGTGAGACAGGCTATGCATTACCCTATTCATCACCCCAAAGCTCTTTTATCCCTTCCTTTTCTCCTGCAAATCTCTCATGTGCAGGTCCTGGTAATGACAGCAGAATGGGATCAGGGAACCTCTGAGCAACCCAACCGGTGGTTCTCAAAAAGCAGCAGGTACAGACCCATCCATCACCTTGGAGTCTTCACAATGCAAAAGCTGCTTTTGGGAGACCAGACTAACAGGACTTTGCTGACACAAACCAACTAGACAGTACAAACCAACTCCATACACACACGCTTCTACATACACATTTGTACATGTCCCCAAGCATACAGGTGCTTGAGCACACATTACAGCCATTTTCAGCACTTGCTTTTTACAAAGGTTTGACTGCCACACAAAAAACACATTGCAAAGAAGTCTGAACATCATCTTTTTCTTGCTGCACCTCAAGTACATGAAGGGACCAACTGATACACAGCTGCACCTTCATGGGCCAAAGCAACCACGACACAGCCACCTGAACCTGCACCATTTCTGAGTTGTAGTGATTCCTTTCCTTCTTCCACAAGTTTCTGGCTTTCACAAGGTGACAAACTCACATCTGGGCATTCAGTATCCCCTGATTTGCCCATGGGACGCTACTGGAAAACACTTCCACAGAGTGAAATGGCTACACTGCTCATGACATGAACACAATCCTTGCTGCCTTACACTGAACAAAGCACATGATTAGCAATTAGCATAAAAGTAGGAGCAGGCTGTCAGCATCTCCATTTTCTGCCTGGATTCCTAGATGGCAGCCTCTTTATTCTTGAACACAAGGCGCAAAGCCTACGTGATCCTTTTTAATTATATATGAGATCCATTTTTAATTGCAAGTCTCTATAAACAGAGCTGCTGAGGTTTGACAGGCAGCTCTGGGTTATCAGTCTTCATTATGAAGAGGACACATTCAAAGGCAATTGCTAAGGGGAGGGATAGCAGCTATTCCACAGGAACAGCACAAAGACAAGTTATAACCATGAACACCAGTCCTGCCAACCACAAAGATCACAGTAAGTCAAACTGTGGTTCTCCAGGTGCTGAGACTGCTGGAGTGCCATGAACGAGGATCAAGGAGCCAAGAAGACCTTAACAGGTCATTTATCCTGTGTTCAAGCCACAGTCATCAACAGCATGCCTGCTCCTGCAAACATTTATCCTAAATGTGCACTCATGGAAACATCTCCCTTGCCCCAAGTGGTCTGTTCCAGAGACAAATACCCCTGTTGTGAGTCTTGCATCAATCCCGGACCACAGCTACTGCAGTTGAGCTCATCATGTCTTGTCCTCTTCACAGTTGATGAAGAAAGAAGTTACCAGAGCTCCTCCAGTGATCATTCTGTCTCCACTGGAAAAATCCTACAGCCTGATTCACGCATACAGACTGGCTGAAGCTTCCCACATACACAAACGCAATGCTTTACATCCCTAAAGCCATGTTCGTGCTACTTACAAAGGCATTTCGCTCAGGATCAAGCTCCAAAAGACCGCAGAGGAAGTGGTACACAAAGGCCCTCATCAGGATGCCTCATCGGAACTCAGGAGAAAGATGACAAATATTTGCATCCTCTCAGCTCCGTGGAGGGAAAGCCTCCCACTGCGATAATATTTATTTTTGTCGTGCATCTGGTATTTGAGTCTGTAATTAATATCAACATATTTCAAACACCAGGCAAGGCATCTCCCAGCCACAAAAAGATGCTTCAGTGATGTATCACAGATTCACTGGGGCTGTAATGGACCTCTGGTCTGTGGCCTTTCTCCTCTCAGAGCAGGGTCACTAGACCAGGGTGTTCAGGACCCAGCTTCTCTTGAGGGCACAAAACAAGCCACTGTGTCTCAAAAGAGAGCGGGAGCTGGAAACAAGAGGGTTGAGTGAGGAGACTTCATCAAAAGAGCTTGAGACAGTCCCTTCAGCACCAGTGGTAGAGATCTACTCAGTGCAGTACATCCTGTTGGGAAAACGTGGCAGCCGTGAGGACCGCTCTGCTGGGGAAGCAAGGAGGGAAGAAAAGCAGAATTTCTCTATCCACCATTTCTCCCAGCTGCTCACAAAGCCTCCAGCTCTTCAGGGTCCCAGCAGCCCTGAACTAGAAGCCTTCAGGCAGCCTGCAAGGGCATTTGCTCCATCCCCAGGCTCCCTGCAAGGAAATTTGCCTGATGACTCAGAGCAGACAGTTGGCAGAGCTTTTCTTCCACATGAAGGGCAAATCTTTTTGTCTGCTCACCTTCACCAAGGATTAAGCAAGAAACAAAAACTAAAGGACAGACAGACAAAGGCCCTGAAAGCAACAGAAGCACTGGAACCTTGGCAGTCCCAGGAGTTTTGCTGTTGATAGCTGCACTGCCAGGATCTCAGAGAAGCCTGCCTCGATGGGGACAAAAGGCAAGCCCCCACCTGGATTACACTGAAGGACAGCACACTCAGAGCAGGGCCAACTACCATGGCCCCAAAGGCAGCAAGAACAACAGGGCACACCCACAGAGCTCTTCCCCTCCCTGAGAGCACTGAGTGCACCTCCCTGAGAGCACCACCAGGGCACTGCTCGGGAACTGAAATCAAAGGCCACAGCCTCGTGTGCAAACTCTGCAGCCCTACAGCTCAGAGAATATTCCAGAATTAACAGCTCTATTCCCTTTCTAACCTTCTCCCCAGTAAATTGCCAACACACCTTCCCTGCAGCCTTTTGAAGGTGCCTAGGACAGCCCAAAGCACCAGTCTTGAGCACAGTGAGGAATCTGCAGCTCTGTTGTAGGCTCAGTTTGGAAGCCCTTTTGCTCACAGCTCCAGAGTCCTGTACATGAACATGAGCCACATCAAGTCACTCCTGTCATAGCACAGAAATAAACTCTACACACAGAAAAAACCCTCACTTAGCCAAAATGTGCTCATCTTGTCTCTAGAGAAAATAAACAGCAATTTGGAGCCTAATGTGAAACCCAGACAGCACCTAAACCAGAGATTACACCAAGAGATGTTGCACACACCTCAAAGCAACTGCAGTCTAGAGAAATCCTGTGAGCTACCTTTCAGCAGCTGCTGCAGATTTAAGACTGTTTATTAAATGTACTTCAGAGCCAGAACTGCAAAATACTCTGTGCCTTACTCACACATGGAATTTAGATTTTTGTCCTGAAGAGGGACAGGAAAGGTATTCCAAAAACACCAATCAGCACTTTGGTACCCCTTAGGTTGTTGAAGTAATTTTTTAAGCTTTTGAGGTGGCACCATGCTAGAATCTGCACGCAGGGGCAAAGGCTGAAAAGAGTACCCAAAGCTAAGAACAACAAAGAAAAGCAGAGGGGGGAAGAAGAAAAAGGAGGGGAAAAGGGGGGGGGAAAGGAAGGAAGGGGGGGGGAGGGAAAGCAAGAAAAGGGAAAAGCAATGTGAGTCCCACATGATTATTCTAGCCCTCTTAAATCATGAACATCGATGTTAGTAGCACTACTCCAGGACTGTATTTCCAGTCCCTAAGCCTGATTTTGCACACCCTCCCATCCTGGCTATTCTGGAATACGAAATCATCACCCTGACACCTGCCCAGCCAAAGGGTTGCAGTTTCAAAGGCTCATCCAAAGTGTGCACAGGAGGCAGCCCACAGTAATCAGGCCAGCCTGAGATCCCATCCTTAGGCATGATGCAGGGAGGATAACAGAAAGCTCTGGTTGACAGCCAACATTTCCTGGAATTCACTTAATTCCTTCGAAAGCCGGTTATATTAAATCCAACAACAACTAGACAACAACAAAAAAAGCAAATCCTTCAGAAAAAGCATATTAGCTAGAACATGATTTAAAAAGCAAGATCTGCAGCCAGAGATTATGGCCTGGCTTTTACAAGGAAAACAATTTTCAGGCTGCCTGTGATGAAAGCAGTCTCTGAGCAAGTAATTTCACAATATCCATTGAGCTGTCTCATTAAAAAGCCATTGTATCTATGGCACACTTCTCCCTGCAATCCCTTCTTTTTCGTTTTTTTTTTTTTTTTTCCTTCCTTTTTTATTAATTTTCTTCTCATTACAAAGCAACAGCCTCCTATGAACCTTTAGATGCCACACTCCAGACTCAAGGATATAAGTGGGTACTCTTATAGAAACAGTCACTGCTGCAAAAGTATTCCTAAACTTTGCCCCCACCCCCACCCTCTTTTTTTCCTCTTCTGCCACTTGGATTAACTTCCCCAGGAGGGAAGCGGCTCCTTTTGCAGAACAGAAAAGGAGTTTTTAAGAACTAAAGGACAATTCAGTCACTGATCCCCTGCAGAAGTGATGTCTACAGACCTCCCACTAAACTCACAACCAAAATCAAAGAAAAACCACATCATGGAGTACAGTCAGGTATGCCCAGGTCAATACTACTCACGCAAGGCCCCAATCCCCCAAAGAATTCAGCGTCATTTCACACAAGAGGACAAGCCAAAGCAGTCCATGCCTTGCCATGCCCCATCCCAGGCACATACAGGCCTTTGCAGGGTGCAGGTTCTGTGCTGTAATACTGGCACAATATCAAGGGTTGTTTTTCCTCTGTAATTGGATGTCTGGGGGAAAGTTCGTTTTATTTAGGTGTTTATGGACCTTTTTTCCTGGGCCCCTTGAATACCTCCTCTTATATCACTTAGTTATCAGGTCCAAACCTGGTCTATCATCTCTCTCATTATTCTACCATTTTAGAATCTCGTTATTCTTCATTTTAGAATGACTTCCACATCCTAAATGGTCAGGTTTTGCTTTGCTCTTTTTCAAGCTGACCCAGAAAAGCAACCTGGGAATCACCTTGGTTCTGCTGGAACAGCTTCATGGTCCTTCTCCCAGGTGATGACAGGGGAGGGCAGCCCCTCGATCCGGCACTCAAACCGGGCCATGCCATTTTCTTCCACTGTCTGTGACTCTGGCTGCTGGAAAAAGCGTGATAATGCTGGGGAAAGAAGGGAAGAAAAGTTAATAACTCAGTGTTTCTGCTGAGAAATGCACACCTGTTAGGATGTATGAGCTAAGAGAAAGGCTCTTCTCTCCTGAAGATAGCCTGAAACGTAATTCCTCCCTTTCCTGTGCCCCTACAGACCCTCAGCAGCCCTAACAACAGTAACTGAAAGGTTTCAATGTGCAAATTTGTCTAGCCTCATTTTCTCCCTTAAGGCAACAGTGTGAGAGAAAGGCAATTAGGCGGTTTCAGCAGTTACCTTCCTAAATTGCTTCCTTGTCTGTTCACTAGCTCCATTTGGGAAGGACACAGAATGAGAAACAGAGGGGAAATGCCACAACCCCAGAGATGAGTTTCTCCCTTGCCTTGCAGCATTCCTGCAGCCACAGGAAATTAAAACAAGGCAAGAGGAAGAACAAGCCGGATGTCAAGTTCCTTACACAAATCAACTGCCCACAGGCTGGCAGAGGTGGAGACCAGAGGCAGAGCCCATAAGAGTTTTGATCCTCTTTCTCCTACCTGCAAAAATCAACTTCGTCCTGCTCAAGCAGATGGGAGGCAGCCAAGGGGATCCAGACATCTTGCTAAGAGGAGGATGGATTTCATACATGCCAGGACACTTGTTTGCTCTCCAAGGCTCACCTCTCTCTATATATGTCTTTCTATAGTAAAGAGGCTGAACTTGTTTTGGAGACAAAGCACTAAGGTTTGGAATTGCTCTTGTACCACAATCCACAGCTGCCTCATCTTCCTCCCCTTCCATACACATAGCAAAACCCTGCAGCAGAAATCTTCCCCAGGGGCTGTCAGCATCTGTCCTATCACCAGCATAACCTGAGGGCATCTCAGTCACACGGTGGAGTTTTGAATATTCATGCAGGCTCCTGGATGGGGGCTGAAAGCCTGTATTCTTCTCCAACAGAAAAACCGGCTTCTGCTTTATCCATCTCTGTTAAAATGCCTTTGCTGTGAAACCGACCCTGGTGGATAAATCCATCCAACAATGCTGTAACACAAGTGCCAGAAACCCCAAACGTGGCACAATAAACATAAATTTCAGCCAAAAAACACACTTGAATGCTGGGCCGAGCACAGCACTGTGCTCAGAAAGACCCCAAGTGACCTCCTGGCCCTCCAACACAATTATGTGCTTGTCTCACCACTGCTTTCCAAGAACATCCATCAGTGCTTTGGATTTTGTAGGACTCCAGACTTGAAGTTTTCTTTCCATCTCTCACACACACAAACATCCATGCACACACATACATGCTTTATTGCAGTATGAGCTTGAGAAAGTATGTACAGTTTGGAAAATGAAATGCTTTTGCATGACCCATTTTAACCTCGGCATATTCTCAGCTGTCATTAGTGTTTTTCTTTAATTTAAATAGTTATCACATGTTTCAAGCAACTCATTGCTCTCTGCAGCAGCTACAGACCAAGTTCTCCCACCAGCTGTCCACCACGTTTAGTTTTCCAATTCAATACAAATGGAATGAAAAATGTTTTCCTGGAAGAATTTGAAAAATACATTAATATGTAAGGCCTTAATTCAGCCAACTGCTTTAGTATTCTCAAATATACACTGCAGACCACTTTAACACAGAGTAATTTCTACAGATTACAAAACCTTTTAAGCTCACGTTAATAAAACTTGCTGAACCCAAGAGTTTAGAAGAAAATCCACCAAATGCCAGTGCATATTCAGGATGGCACCATCAAAACAACCTTCTCCTGGCAGCAGATACCCTTAATCTTCTCTCCCATTATTCTCTTCTCATCCTACAGGTGTAAATGAGAATATTTTGGCGGGCTCTGGAGGGTCATGTACCCAGGAAGATCATGATGGGAGGCAGGAATCCTTCTCAAAAAGACGAAATCTGTTGGCATTTCTGCTTCCTCCACTTCATGTTGAGTCACCTGTCTCTCTGCTGTTCATTATTAAGTGGCATCATCTTGGTGTACAAAAGGTGACAGAGCCTCCTGGGCTCCCTGGCTTACCAGGCAATAACCTATCCTGGTTATTCCTGGTTATCACTTACCAGACCTGGTCCTGCAAGCTTGAAATTCCCAGCTGAGAACCAAATCCTGCCCTTCACCTTCAGCCAGCCCCATCTGCCCACTGTGCTGGAATGGCTCTTCAAAAGCAAAGTGCCAAGAAATGTACCCCTGACAGAGCCTCATTAGGATGCAGAGGAGTGTGACCAAACAGGGACCCTGATTAGGGAGTGCGGTGTCCCTCTCGCTCAGAGCAGCACACAGGAACAGCCATGCTTCCCAAGGCGAGTAACAGCTCCTGCCAGAGCCACAACAGGCTGAGAGCTCCATGGGTGCCAGGGGTTCAACTCTAGCAATGCCCAGCAAACTGGTTTGTCTGTTAGTACCATCTCAGAATTCTTGGGGTGGGCTTCAGAGGCTGAGCAGCTCCATCATATTCCTTTTACAGAATGATGATAGGGATAGTGGGGATAGGGACAGGCTGGAAAAAATCACCTCTGCAAGCTCTGAAAGAAGCAGCCTGCAGCCTCCTCCATGCAGGAGAGGACAGGGAACTTCAACTGGGATCTTTTGAGCACAGAAAGCAACATCAAATCAAGGCAAGAGAAGTGAAAAGGTTCCTTTGATGCAGGACTGAACAAGACCCCTGGATGTCAGCTCTGAAAGGGTCAGGCAGAGACAGACTTGCTGGCTGGGCTCACTGCTGCTCCGTAAGCATCTGCACCAGCTTGGGGCCAACACCACAGCAGGCTGTGATCCCTTGCGTTCCTCCTCTCTCATCCCCAGGAGTACCAGGGTAGAATGGATGAGGCAGGACATGTGCAGCACCTCTAGTGCAACTCAGAGCTGTGCTGCAAACAGCTGGTGCTGGGAGGAAAAGGAATCAGGCAAGAGAGGAGAGGACTGGAGAGCAGGTCCTGCCACTCGGACACACTGCACGGATGTGCGTGCACGTCACAGCGAGTGCAGGACAGGCTTCAACACACTGCTCACCCTAGGGCCACAGGATCCTTGGAGTTCTCCTCCCACAAAAACGTTCTGATGGAAGGGGCTGCTGCAAAAGTGCTGCAAAGTGAGAGGTTTTCCCATCGGGAGGCTGCAAAAGGAGATGCTTGAGGGGAACAGGCAAACAAAGACGACACATACTCAACATTATTTTCAACTCCTCAGCTAAGGTTTAGCTTGCAAAGCCATTCTGAGCCACAAAACACCTCCCAGCCCCATTGCACTGATTATCCTGAACACCTTAATAGGCCACTCAGAAAAAATTACCCACTGCAGGTAAGAAGGTGAAGAGCATTACAGCAAACTGCCCTTAGCGACAGCCAAAGCATCGTGCTCTGCACCTCCAAGAGTGGGGCTGGCAGCTCCCTCCCCGCTGACACGTTAAACACAGCTGGAGCCAAGCCGTGTGTGCCAAGGCTTTTAGCCCTGAGCCCAGGGGTGACTGCAGGATCGTGAAACATAGCACCCTCCCCCTCTCCCAGCAGCATGATCCGTGCAGGAGGCTGTGGGCTTGGAAAGGCTGCCAGCCAGCAACACTACACCCCAGGCAGAAAATGCAGTCTATGCAAGGAATTCAGCCTTCTGAAAGGGGCTCACTGCTCTCTCCCACAGCGCTTTGCCCCCAGACTCTCCACGTGCTCGTTCTCTTTGTACCTTCTATAATTATTAGGAGGTATTTCCAAGGTGGGGGCAACTTCAGCCCCCACTGAGATCACATACACCACCCAGGCCACCCCTCTATGAATGACTCACCTCTGAAGAGGCCAGGGGTGGAAGAGGAACGCGCAAAGAAAGTCATGGGAGCAATTTGCCATGGTCCCCCGGCACGGCGCAGGCACAGTCAGCGCAGTGCTCCGTCTGCAGGGCCATATGGCAGCACAGCACTGCTCCTGCTCTCCACAGGAGCCAGCTCCCCACCTACCCAAAACAGCATCTAAAGCCACATCTAAAGTCATGCATGGTCCAGAGCCTGTGCAGGAGGTTTTGCTGCCCAGCCTGGCTCTGCCTACAGTCCCTGGCCTCCACTCACCTATGCCCCTAATTCACAAAATAAATAGGTTAAAATCTATAAAATAAATCCTTAAAGTAAGAACAAATCCTAGCCTGCCGTTCCTCAAATCCCAGACATGCAGGGCGCCACAGAGAAGAGCCACCGTCCGTGTGGAGAGAGGATGATGAGAGATCCTGTGTGTTGATTCCTGCTGTGGCCTGTCCCTCCAGGTGCAGGAACACTCCAAACCTCTCCCTGCTGCTCCCTGCCAGCAGCCACACAACACTGGCCCATTCCCTCCAGGCACAGCAAACGTCTTCATCTGACAGTCACAATTACTGTAATTTTCTCCAACCTCCCTTTCACAAAATGTTTAAGCTAAATTAAAAGCTTTAACAAATCTTCATCAATGTAGTTATTAACAGGTAGAAAGCTACACCTTCCCACAACTACAATAACGCCCCTGGTACTTCCATGTGGGAGCACGTGGGGCTCAGGAAAACCTGCAAACCCAATTCATCAGCCTGAGCAGCTGCTCATTTAACAGGCGTCCTCACACACGAGCCCTCACAGCCTCGCTCCTCCTCGTTTGCCACGGCCACCACTGCCACAAGGTGTGGATGGGGACCATGGCATGGGTCCCTTGGTGGCACACAGAGTGCCAGGGAACACTGGGCAATGAGCCATATGTTCATCCAGCAAAATGCCAAGAAGCTGAACTCCTGGACCACAGCGGAAAGGTCGAAGTCATCACACTATCACAGCCTTCACATGCCATCCAACCTCCACCACTCCAGCCTTCAAAAGGCCTCCTCCAGCCTCCGGGCTCGCTGCTGCCTGAAGCATCTCCTCCCTCCACTGGGAAGCCAGCAGCCCTCACACAGAGGTGCCCGAGCTGCTCTTGGGGCTCTCAGGGGGGAGAAGTGAACTCCCACAAGCCTGAAACACAGCAGATGACACCAAAAGCACCAAAGCAGTTTTGAGCAAGGCAGGTGCTATGACTCCCCAATGCTCCTATTTGTTACTGCAAGACTCAGAGGCACACAGAGACTCTCACAGCCCTGCATGGGAATCCCATCCCAGGGAAGGAAAGACCCTGCAGGTTAGAAGGACAAGCTCATGGCAGGAGTAGCACATCCCACCTGCTGAACAGGTCTTCTTCTACTGCCCCATCCTGATCAGCAGTCCCCAGGGCAATCAGCACAAAGAATAAGTCCATCCACTCCATCCAGCTTTGGAAAGACCGTGTTCAGTGGCAGGAGAAAAAACCCAAGCCTTTAAAATCCTCACTTGCTCCAGCTGAATGCTAATGGAGCAAGCACTTTTGCCCAACCCTCGGAACAAATCGAAGTGAGAGATGCATTTCATTAATCAATTCCCTCGCTGCTCCCCACTCAGAAATGGTATGTTATGTCAGGTGCATGTGTGTGCCATGGAAGCAGCACTTTCCCTGTGAAGATGGTAATAAAAGGAGACATATGAGTACACACAAGAAAAGAGTTCACCTGAAATTTCCTGTTTCTGGGAGAAACACAGAAGGGGATGGAGAGAGGTATCACCCATGTACACTTGTCTGGAAAAATCCAGGAGGAGGGAAGGGCAATTTAAGTCAGCCTCCCCGTTTTGAGATGTCTACACTGTTCTAACTCGTAAGACCCCAAACAATAAACCCAGGACCATAAAAGAGACACAGCCCATTGCCACTAGGTAAGAGACACAGCACAAACTTCAATATAAGTCACCCCTAAAAGGGAGTAAATATATCCTAACTCAGGCTGGCTGGGACTGAGGCAGGAGCAGCTAAATAAATCCAGCTGGACTAATGACAGCTTTTCTACTCCAGGACTTCCAACTCCTCCCAAACAATACCTGTGTGCAGGATGTCTGACTGCATGCTAAACATTTTCTGAGCAGAAAAGGAGGATATGCTGCAAAGGTCAAAGATTTTCCCCTGATCTGGCAAAGCTTCACTAGCAGTTCTGGTTTCTATAGCACAGTGCTCACAGACTGAAACACTCACTTGGCCAAACTCGGATAGCTCTGTCTGGGGTACCAGAGCCTAAAAACATCCCAGTGGAAAGGGGCTGTCAGGACATTCTCTCTGCACCTTCAACCCCCACAGCTCCCATGGTGTGCTGTGCAGCTGTTTTCAGCAACATTTACACAAGTCACTGTACTGGAGAGAAGTGTTACTGTATTTGCATGATTTTCTAGCCTCAGCTATTTGGTAGGTCAAGGAATCATTTATTTGCACTCACTTAAAATAGCCCCAGGAGTCAACCTCAAATACAAAGGAATTTTATTCTCGAACTCTGTGCGGAGATTCAGCGGTTCAAATCTTGGAGTGTCCTTCTCGATCCAAACAAAAACTGCCGTGAAGAACCTTTTTTCATCTCTTCCATACAAAGAGATACTCACCTCACAAGCTGTCACAGCCAGACCCCCCCACAGCCACCTCGCCAAGCAAAGGGTGCTGCACTCAGGGCTCTGAAGTTCTCTGCAAAAACAAGCACTGTCTTTTGGAGAGAGGAGGGTCCTGTTTTTAATTCACAGCTGATGGCACTTACCTGGGAGAGTTACACAGGATATTAACAGTGGGATACAGGAAGACACCACTGCTTATTTGTGGACTATGCCCAATCCCACCTATACACCATTATTATGGTTTTATTTCCCAGACATTTTATCTCAAGCTCCTGGGGAAGCAGATTTCTGTATAAATACCAGGAGGGGAAGGAAAGAAAATCAACAAAACCCCCAGAACACTTACTTGAAAATCTGACTGCAGCTGTTTGACTGGTGACAGTCCCTAGGGAGCTGTGAGACACACAGGAGTAATCACCCTCAGCACCAGCCCTCTCAGGATATTTACTGTCCTTTGCCACGGCCTGGGATGAGATGAAGAGCGATCCATTTGGAAGCACATGGAGATGTTCCTGCTCCACTAATGGAAACCCATTCTTCTTCCATGTGATATTGATCACTTGCTCAATAGGGGTCAGGTTACAGTCCAAAATCACCACTTGGTTTGGCTCCAGTATCACCTTTGCAGGACTAGCACTACAGCTCAGCTCCAGAGAATCCCCTTCCGACAGCCTCCCTGCAAAGAAAAGACAGTGTTGCAGTGGGGGTTGCTTTCCTTGATGAATCACATCCCAGTTTTACACAGCAAAGGAACTGTGGCTGGAGGTACCAGGTGAAATTCAGCCCTGTTGGGTGACCAGCACTGCCTGTGACTCCTGTGCTCTGCATTCTCCACCCCCTATCCCTATGGCTGTACAACCTGCACCATTTCTGCCACCCGCAATGGGCCCAGCAGCCACCCCTGTTGTCCACACTTGTTTCCATGCTGGATTCAAGCAGAAAGCAGCTGCAAGAAGGTGAAGAGGTGGTAACAGTAAGAGCAAGCACCAAAGATGCAGTAAGGGCCTCAATGTGCCATGGCTGTCCGTGGCAGGCTCCCCTCTCATCTGCAAGTCAGAGCCTCCTCCAAGGCTGATCAACCCCCACAAGACAATTAAGTGCAAGGAAAAGTACCCAAGCCCCATGTGGCACCTCATTGCCAATGACCACAACCTAGTTAGAGCAGCTCCCCCTCTTATTGGCAGTAAGAGCTCAAGTCCAGCTGGGAAAGCAGCAACTCCCACTGATGTTCATGTTCTGGGAAACACATTTCAAAGGAAAGACAACAAAAGAATGGTTAAAAACATGACCTGCTGTCTCTGAGCATTTTATCCATATAGGTGAATCCAGAGTGAGAATGGATGGATGCAGTTTCCCCACTAGAAAAGGATATTCCAATTGTTAGCAGACAGTACCTAGCACATGCCCTCAGGCAACCTTCCTGCTGCAGCCAGAGGCCAGAGCAGTGACCAGCAACAAGCTCAGCTGAACAGATCTTGGTCTGGCTGACTTCCAAACCCATGTACTCAAGGGGGGCTCCACCTCTGAAACAATGCTCAACATTTCCTAAAAGAATATTGCCATTAATAAAATGCATTTGCCGTTAGAGTTCTCCAGAGACACTAAGTCAATGTTAGCTGGCAGCGCTGCTTCCACACACCAGCAATTTCAATCTCTGCTGTGCTCAAACCATCACCATCCACTCTTTTTATGGCTCCACTCCAAATTATTTTGTCACTGCTCCAATCAGAAATGTTTCCTGCCTCTATAACAAGTTTATCAACACTGGATATGAACCACATGGCTCCCTGCCCGTCTCCTATCGCAGAAGGCTACAGATTAATTTTATAGGAATTCAAACACCCTATTAAACCTGCTACTACCTACTGCTGATAAAAGGGCTGCACTTTAAAAGAGTGTGTGTTAAGCATGCAATTAGGGGCAATGACACGCAAAATTACATATGCGGGGAGATGGAATTATTTCAAGGCGTGTGCTGGAAACTGCAGGTGCCCCTGGAAGGAAGGGCCTAACCCCATCCCCACGTGTGGCTGATTCGGTGCCCATGGGGACGGGAACTTGTCAGTTTTGTCATCACTGCTGGGTTGTACAACGACCACTGAGAACTTGGTGTTGGCCAGCTCTGTCCCTTCGGTGACTAGGAGGCCTTACAAGAACCCTGCCTGTTGATTGCCATTGTTATGGGACAGAACAGACCCTCTTCTGTCACCTTCACTAGGACATCCACGGGGCAATCTCCCAGTCCCCAAAGACAAATTCCAGCAGGATACAGAGATGCTCATGTCACAGTCAGCACAACAGCCAGCCGCTGTACTCCATGACAAAGGGGCAGCCACTGCCAACTGCCAACGCAGAGCTCTCTCCAAGTCCCTGGACTTAGTGTTTTCCTACATGCTGCTATCTCACCCTCTGCACAGAGAAAGCACAGCCAGAAGCAGCAGACATCACGGAGCTCCCAATGTAATTTCAGGATTTGTCAGCCAGCACAGCCCTGGCAGGTCCAGGTCAGGCAAATGTCACCAAGTGCCCTCCTGTAGGGGCAATTCTGCCCATTCATGTCTCCTAGGGCAGAGTGGTCCTTTGAGGATCACAGCAAGCTACAGAACTCAGTGGCTCCCCAGGAGGATAGAAGCAGGGGAACATGAAGCTGAAAGGCTACCCCAGACATACTGGAAATACACTGCCTCTGGAAGCCTTTCATGCAAGACAGCTGGTACCAAAAAACTGTATGAAATAGTGAGAAATTTAGCACACCAAATACATGTGCGGGTGACATGGACAAGCACAGGAGAGGGTTAACAGCTGGAGAAAATTCAGCTGAGCTCAGGACAGGAGGCACACTCAGATGCTGTCATGAGAACCCCCACTGATGTGAGAATCCTCATCCAGGAGGAGCAGTGACACAGACACTTCTCCAGAGAGATGTCCCTGTAGCAGCTGCTCCTGGCAGCATCTCACCAAGGCTCAGCCAGCCTGTGTGTACACACCACCTCTGTGGAGGCAGGGCTGCTATGGCAAAGGCTGAGGTGTGTGACACAGAACTTATTCCAAGAGACTTGAAACTTTGTTGGGTAAAGTCTTCATTCTTTGCCTTTCCTTACGTTTGTCGTCTTTAGAAGCTCCTGTTCTTGCTTGGGGAAACAGCTTGTGTTTTCTAGTTTCTTCAGACAGCAATTAGAATGGCACTTTGCTGAAAATACTCCTCCTCTTCCAAAGGTGAAGTGCGAGGGGGCAGCCAGGAATAGAGAAGGGATCTGCAGTGCAGATTCCCACAGTAAGAAGCAATTATCAGCCTCTCAAACTTCAATTCCTTAAAAAGTCAACTCAACCTGTTTGCAGCAGAATAAGAACAGAATATACTTTCCATCACAGCAAAAAGAAGTATTTGCTTTTCAAAAACATGCGGTGATGTTTCCATAGCCCTAAATCACCCAGCTCTTCTCCCCAAAGTCAAAACCTGGATCCAAGCTTCTGCTTGGCTGGTCAAACAGGTGTGACCACCCCCCCTTGTTTGTTATTTAACACAGCCTGGGAAGGCCTCCAGCTGGGCAAATGAAGTTCCCACCCAACACCAGACTGCTCTGACCTGTCCCGAATCATCCTGCCCTTTTGGCCCCAAAATACTGCAGGCTTTTGGTGACAAGCCATTTGCACATACAGAGGTTGAGCAGCAGGGTCCAGGGTGCAGACCTGGCATTGCAAAAAGCCCCAGTATGACTTTTGTCCCAAGATGTTCAAAGAACTGCATAAACACTCCCTGATTAAGGAAGAAATACCTTCCAGGCTCTGGAAACGTAGGAGGAGGTCTGGTTCAAAACACCGTACTAAATTAGCAAGCCTGACAATGAGATAAAAGCCCCTTCAAGGGAAGGGATCAGAAGAGAGTAAAATTAGTCCAAGTGAGATCAAAGACAAATGAAATCAGGAATGTTAAGCACTTAACAGAAGCTGCTGACTATTTCCAACCTCCACTCTTCATCCTATAGTGACAGTGTTAAAGCACAGAGCCACATGCTTGTACAGCCTCCTGCTCACCTCTACCCTCTTACCTGCCGGAGGTGATGCTGTAATGAATGCAGTCAAGGTGGGCTTCCAAGGCAGGAGCCAGAAGGGCTTTTTACATCAGTCCCAGGCAGGTGTTCCAGCTACAGACCTCTGCTTTGGAACCGGACAGCTTTTTGCTTTTGACTCCTCCTGGAAGTAGTTTCAGCTGCTGAGCTATTCCAAGGTGGGCAGTAACGGCTTTCAGATCATAAATGTATGTGCACACTCACACACTCACATGTAGATACACATGACATACTTGTGCATTCACATACACAGAGTTCTGGGGGAATGCAGATGTATTCAAACGCAGAGCATGACCTGGAATGGAGGGTCTTTGATGTAGCAAGTTAAAAGCATTTTGTTCCCATGAAAATTCTATTTTCTGACCCAGGCTCTGCAGAGTTTTTTCACTCTCCCCCATGTTGCTAACCCCTAGGCTATATTGTGCATAAAAACAGCCCAGGAGAAAATGTTCTTTTTCTCCCATCTATTTCCTCACTTCCATCAGCCATCCATCCACCTCCGGCATCCAGGCCCAGTGAAGTAAATTAAAAAGCCTCCTGTTGAGTAGCATAAAAAACCAGGGCGTTTCAAGTGAACAAAGGTCGTCAAATCTTCAAGGCACAAAGCTGTCCTCTGCCCTCCACAGGAGCACAGCCCCTGCCAGCCTCAGTTCAGATCCAAGGCAGGCATCTGAAAATCCACATTACACCAGCCAACAGCCCTTCCCAAATCACACATCTCAGCATCCAGCCAAACCCCACTCCTATCATCTCCTCTCCTCAACATCAAAAGGAGGCAGGAATAGCCCAACGTACCAGTTAGTAAAGGGGAAAAAGAATGGATTCTGTTCGGTTTTAATTTCAAATCTATAACTAAGCAGGTGAAGTGCAAGCAAGCAACACAGTGAGGTCTGAGAGATTCCTGACAATGCAATTACTTGGGCAGAGGCGAGACCCTCATAGCAGTGACTTTACATCCAGGACATGTAATACTCCAAGCTCATGGAGTTGGGAGCTTTCACTCCATGACTAAGAACAGCCCAAACCCCCACTTGTATCCTTGCACACAGGGCTATTTCCCTTCCCTTTTCTGAGGTTTAACCACTTAAATCAAGGTGGAAAAACCTAGACAAGGGAGATGCTTGTCCTGGTGAAATTTTGGCTATCAGCAGTAAACATGTCCTTGAGCTCTGCTACACACCACGAGCAAATAAAAGGTTACTGTTCAACAGGAGACAAATGGCTTTGTGCGGAGGAGAATGAGTTGTGGTTTAGTAATTACTGTGAAAACAAAACATTCAGGCATAAACCAAAAGGGATTCAGTGCACTGGCACATCTATGTTTCTTTTCTAGCACAGCTGAAATCACCTGATCCACGATCCCTGAGTAAGGTCCATAAGACTGACAGCAGATCTCCATCAATTCTATTTTCTCTTCAAGAAATTCATTCAAATGGGGAAAGCCACAGACATTTAGGCACACACAGGATCCCAAGGCACAACCACTCCTACAAACCCCAGCCCACGCAACAATTCCAAGGCTCAGACCTTCACTTCAGGGCAGGGGAGGCCCATCTTTAGCACAGCTGAGAGAGGCCCCAGGAGCAGCTCAAGGACACCCAGCCCAAAACAGCCAAACCACTGACAGCCTCCAGTGCCTTCCTGCAAAACCCCTCCAACACTCCCAGCCCAAAACAAAGAGAGCTGAGCCAAGCCAGACAGAGCCCATTACAGCACAGGCCTTGGGAGATTAATACTTCACAGGGAGCAAAGTACAAGGGTTTCTAATCTGACACACTTCCAGAGCTGACATCACTTCTAATTCTTGGCAGCCAGAGATTTTCCTGGGGAGCTGCTGTTGTGCTGCAGGTCCCACAGCCTGGAGCCTGGCCAGCCCGTTTCCTATTCCACACACATCTGGCACTTTGAAACTGGCTTGTGCACCTTGCAGAGATCCAGCCAAAGAAAACCTTCCCAGGAGCAAGGAAAGTGGCTCAGGCGAGGCGAGCAGAGTGCTCGGTCGTCGTGTGTGTTCTGTGGGATATCAGGCGGTAAGAGGAAAGGGCTCTGCTCTCCCCTCCACATCCCACAGGAGGTGGCAGGAATTCAAACTGTATTTGAGCCTCTGCACTGTCGCCTGCCTTAATTTATGTATTTATTTTGGATGTTGAACTCGTGGAACTCAACAGCACAATTAATCGTATTTAATTGGGAGTGAACAGCACTGAAAAAAAGTGAAGTTACTCCTTCCAAAGGGTTTTCCTACCTCTCAGCAAGCCAACTACTGTGCCATTGTTCTCCTTAATGTAACCTTCTGCCGATGCTCTTCAGAGGCTCTTAGAGCTGTAGAAAATCCTTACGTTCCCATTGTCTAATTCAAAGAGTGACTATACTTCAGTGTGTCCCCATTAAAGAAACACAAAGCTCTCTTTCTTCTTGGAAACTTTATGCATTGACAATTACAAGTCAATAGCTTGGTCTCAGTCTGTTTTTAGGGCAATTGCACTTGGCAAGTGGTGACCCAGAAAGAAATCTGGACGGAGGTCTCCGACAGTCTGCATGCTGGGTGCTCGGCAACACCAGCACTGAAAGGAGAACCGGAGGAGCTCTGGGCGTGGAGCACCCCACTCCCATGATCTCTACAGAATGGGAGGCTGAAAGAGGAGCTGGGCACCTAAATCCCCTTGTGCACCACTTGTTCAGGCTCCCTATGACACAATAAAACAGAAAACATTCTTCCACTCAACCGTAAGGAGGCCTGTGAGACAGAAGGGTCAAGATCCCTACATTCCCTACTCAGTTACCAGATGTTACTGGAACTTTCCACCTTGTAACAGCAACACGAATAAGAAAGTTACATACACCTTCAACACCCATTAAGCCTCTCTGGAACAGAAGGCTCCTAAAACTAATCTCCAGAGCTGCTGAAAAGACCATTTCATTAACACTTGATATCCAGGCAAAACGGAGCAGTTCCAGTGCTGAGCAGTGCTCACCAGTGGGAAGCCAACCTTATCCTAATTCTGCATATAAACAACCTAGATGGTTTATTTAATAATGCAGCGTCTCCCACTGCTGCAGGAGTATTTATCCAGCTGGCAGCAAGGGACTCTCAGATCATCCCCTGTCACTAAGCTGATCCCAGCCTTTCATGAGCAGCTGGGTACCAGCCCAGCACTGCAGGCAGCAAGAGGCAGCATGTGGAGAGTGTCACACTGTCCCCACGTCAAGGGGCCGGGTACGAGGCCGTGCCAGGAGCAATCCCCTCACACCCTGCACAGATCCAGCTGCAGTCATGGTGTATGTACAGTGTCCTGGTCACTCCCCAGCTTGGGCCTGGGTGCACAGTGGTGCTCCTCAAGTTCTAGCACACATCCGGACCCAGGATGAGCGCTGGCAGGGAAAGCTGGAGCATGCAACTCTCCCCAAAGAACAATGCTGGGCATGAGCCTCTGGCCTTTGTCCTGTTCAAACTCCCAGTTCAAAATGAGAGCAGAAGGGATGGCATGAAAGAAACATCTAAAACACATGGAATGCTGCATCGCTGTTTATGGGCCATACCTGGAAAGAATGATATAATCTAAAACTGTAATTACAGTATATAGATGTGCTGGTTTGGGCTGGGATTGAATTAATTTTCTTCACATGGGGAAGTGAATACCTTTGTGTATAAATATACACCAAGGAAAACACCAAGGAAATAAAACAGCTGAAAAGGTCCCCATGGAAGTATTTTTGAAGATGCTCCTAACACTGAAGTCAACTGAAGCTGCTCATTTCAGCCACTCAAGACCATCAAAGCCACCAACCCACATAGCCCTGGAAACTCTAACCTAGCAAAATGACAATCAATTTCTAGAAAGGTGCCTAAGTGCTCTCATGCTTCCACAGAAACATCATATTTGCCCAAATATCTGTGTCTGCAGATGATGCCTAACAGATAGGGACAAACACCACACCAGCTCTCAAGATCGAGCTCAATCTCATTGAGATGTGTGTTATTCTGATGTATCCCCTGCAACAAATGGTCCAGAAAGATGAAACAAATCAACAGCAGTAATAATTTATTCATCATGTTGAATTGTCAATGGCAATTATAACAGTAAAGCGTTTGACTTTCACGAAGGTTAAGCTTTTGTATTTCCCCCCTCTGACCCCAGAAAGGTTTCTGAAGGCAGATGATGTCTAGAACTTCAAAATCCAGATTTGCTAAACTCAGGCTTTTTCAGGTCTTCTCCCCAAGGTGTCTCACAGTGGAACAGGGAGAGGTGTCTCTGTGTACAACAATATAAATGTGAGCCTGTGAGCCTCCCCGGCACTGAAGGATGCTCAAGGTGCCAAAGTGACTTAAACACTAAAATCCCTGAAAACCTCTCCACAATCCCCACACACTGCCCGACCCACGGAGGACTGAGCTGTTCCTGTGCCTTTCCCAGCCGCTCAATGCCAAGCACACTTTGCAACAAACCTGAGGCTTTGCTCTATAAACATCTCCAAGGCAGCATCCATCTCCTGGCCCTCATCCTTCCCTTCTTAAAAAGTCAAAGAGGAACAGCTAAGACGATCCCTGCAGAAGCTGCCACAAGCATGGGATGCATGGGGAGCTCAGGACAGAGCCTTGGGTTTGCATTTAGGGATTTACAGTGTGGAGGCACATTAAAATTACAAGCTTGAACAAGCGCACTGGAACAATAACACATCAGAGTCCTGTAATTGGGCCCTGAAATACACTTAGTGAAAAATACAGACCAGCTGCAATGCTGGAAATGCTCCTAATGCAATCCAAGGTAATTATTGGTAACAGACCATCAAACAAGTGCATTAATATGGTCTGATCAGAGAGAGAATCAGATGGACAATCTGGCACAGCAGCTTGTACCTGCAAATTATTTAAATGATTTGAAAGAACAAAGCCCTAGAAACACTAACTCTAATGAAAGTTATTAAATGCTATTTTTGTTATCTGCTGGTGTTAGCATCAGAAGGCCCATTGGCTGCAGTGACTGTAATTGTGCTGCTGAGGGTCCAGGCTGAATAAGCCTGAGATTTGCAGACTAAAACGACTACCTTGGATTTGCATGATCTCACCAACACCCGTTTAAACACATAATGACTTCCTGCATTTTTCACTGATGTTGGAAAGGAAACCCAGTTATTTTGCTTTTGTGAGATGCACAAGTTCCTGATTTTACTTCATCATACATATACTTTATCTGCAAATGACACAGAGGAGTCTGAAACAAGATCTCTTGTTACAACATTACCTATTTTTATACTTCAACTGTTTCAGTTTAGCATATTTTTAGGATATACTTTCATCTCTTCATGCCTGAGAAAGCTAAAAGTATGCAGTATGATACAAGTTTCAGTATCATCTCTCTTGAGAACAGTCACTTAACCAGAAACTAATATTGCCAAATAAATACACAAAAATCCTTCACCTGTGGGCTACAGTTTAAGAGTATTTTGTAGCTCTTTTCCCCTGGGTTATGGGCTTTGCATATTCCAAAGATACAAATATAAATAAGTTAAATTGAAAAATGCTCAGATCCAACAATGAATATTTTATCAGTCAAGTTCTCACCACCCTACAGTATTTAAAAAAAAAAAACAACAACACAACAAACCAGCATACCCAATGCTAAACCTTGGGAAAAGAGGATTGAAACAGTATCCCCACTCCAAGTCTGAATCCAGCAGTCAAACTTCCCAGCTAATACATCCCATCCTCTCTACGAGACAATTCTTTAGCCTTTGTAACTCAAAATTTTACACACAAAATGCAGTGTAAAGCTGTGGAGCAAGCTCTATCAGAGCCCATCCTGCTCCTCCCTCATCTTAAAAACCTCCAGAAACTTGGGCTACACTTTACCATTTCAAAAGAAACACACCACCTGTAATATTATTTTCTTTTTTTCACATTGCAACACAGGCATGCTTCCAGCTTTAATGGTGTGCCCAAAGACTCATCCACCTCCAGTGAGAGTCAGAGGCACCTCCAGTGAATTTCATGACCCGGTTCATTGCCCATTTTGCTTCCCAGCATGTCAGGCATGTTGCATGTCACCAAGGACAGCAAGAAAGCTTGGCAGCAAACGAAAGAGGAAGAGTGTGTTACAGAGAAAGGACACGAGCCCTTTGACTCTGCCCCTGCTTGGCCATACAAGGCTTGTGCTTGGAGTGCCAGCTCAGCCCCAGAGCCCCAGCTCACCCACCACAGCTCTCTGCAAAGGAGGCAAGCAATGACAACAGCTGTTCTAATTTATTAGTCGTGTCTGTTCATGATCACCAACCCTTCCTAGGACGCACCACTCCAATCGCAGCCAGATGGAAATGGTGAATGTGACTTGAGGCAGCGGGAAAAACACTTCTCCATCATGTGTGCTTTACCCTTCACAGGCTCCACTTCCAGTTGTCTTGCCTGTCATTAAAAGGAACTCACAACCCGCTGCTGAATGATGTCTGTAATCAATACAAACAGCCACAAGATCCCCTGGAAAGGATGTGGGAGTGCTGCTCAGCAGCGATATTTATGAGTGCAGGATCCCACAGACCAGAACAGTCCCAACTCTCCTGAGTATTTCCACTATTTACACTGAGATCAGAAAATTAAAATGATATTTTATGCTTAATGGTTTGAACAAGACCTGTGAAGTCCTTCTCTCTGTCCCATTTACAACACAAACGCCAATGACAGAGCAGCAGATGGTCAGAAACACTCCCCTGGAATATTCAGGCGATTCAACTTGAATCTGTGCCCAAATCATTTAACTTTAATGGATTCTTTCATTAACAACCAAAGAAAGGGAATATGGTTGCCAGGACATTAAAATCACTTTTTCAATTATACTGTTATAAAATCGAACAAATTAGCTGTAATTCTTAGCTGAAACTTAAATGGAAGCACGACTTTATGAAAGAAATGAAAATTGATTTGGATTAGTGGGCATCAAGGGCTTTTTAAAAATTAACAAGATTCTTATGACTTCATAGCATGGATGGATTAGCTGGAGGTTTTGCTGCCCTGTGCTTGCTACCTGCCAAAGCACGGCAGCTGGCTTCACAGCATTCATTACAGCGGGGTTTAATTAGTCTGAGGGGAGAGGACGCAAGGATTGAAGCTGGAAACAAAGTTCTAGAGAAGCTGGGTTGTGTCTGAAGTCACCTTTTGGACCCAACCCCACAGGGTCTTGGCAAAACTCAGGGAAATCATGACCTCTAAGCTTTAGCAGGACAAGGTTTACAGGCTGTAGTGTTTATCTTGGGGTGGTCTTGCAAAACTGTACTGGATGCTTCACAAACACAAAAAAAAAGTCAAGCCCAAGATGTCTGCTATAAAGAACACACAACTTTAATGCAGGCTACTGAAAAAAAAAGAAAAAAGAAGGAAGACCCAACATACCACAAAAAACCCAAACAAGGTAAGGATTAACAATGCAGCAGAAAGGGCAATTCATAAAGGAAACAGGAACTGCAACACTGGGCACCAGGATGCAAGTTACCTACAATAGAGCAATGGGGTCACACTAGGAAGAAAAATGTCCTTTATACTGTATAATATGAACTTAATGAAAGAGACCTTCACTGAACAGAACTCGCATTGATTCTAAAGACCAGGAACCCTAAGATGTACTTAAGAGAGCCATCCTCCTGCCAGGGAAGGGAGTGATTTCGAACTGCTGCCCAGAAAAAAGAGACTGAAACCAAGCTGGAGACTTTTATACCTGCACTGGACAGAGCCTTTCAAAATTTATTTATTGAAAAAAAAAAGAAAGAAAAAAAGAAAAAGAAGAAAAGGCACTACTGGGAACAATCCTGTTTTGACCCCTGTGAGCCAGATGGGATGTTCCAGCGCTCAGGCTCCACCCTGAACATCTCCAGGATGATGCACTGCTGAGAGCACCTGCCAGCTGGCACAACTGGCTTCACTGTAAGGTAAATGCAGCAGAACATTTCAAAACCATTTTCATGAAATCTTGCAACACAAAGCACTTTAGATGACTCCCCTTTACGAGTCAGCATTTCATATTTAGTTATTTCTGCTCTTTATTGCAACACAGCGGGTGGCAATTTGCATCAGTAAAAGCTGGCTGGAAAAGTTAATCTTTGGACAATCCTGAATATTACTGCTTTGCCATAATCCTGCTGGTTCGTCACCCTGTATCTGGCTTTCAGACATGCCACAGAGTAATGTTCTCCAATAAATCAAGAAGAACTCTAACTTCTGAACTAAGCTTTGAATTGTAATCGCTGTGGGTCTCTGTGTGCTTGTTAGCAGGTCTTATATTTAAGAAAACAGGAGAACACATTTTAATCCAGAAGCTTTCAAGCTCCACGTGTCTTTGAGTTCTTTTAATGATTTAAAAATCAGGGCACCCTCTGGTTTTCTGTTAGAACTAATGGCAAGATTTGGCCTAGTAGGGCAACTATGCACAAATAACACACACAATCAAGACCTTTATCTCATCTAGGGTAGGGATCTGAAAAGCCTGGAGCTGGTAAGAAAGGAGACCTCGATGAGACTGTCACTGACAGTGATCTCTTTGCAAGGCAAAGCAGAATGGGCTTCTCCAAACCAATGCTTTAGGCCAAAGGTGACTTTTACTTTTGCACCACTGCAATGGCACAAGAGCAGGCACACATCAAATTAAGGTGCTTCTGCTGAATGGCAGCAAATGCCAGGGTAGGAAATGGTAATTTCCAGCCAAGAGCATAGGAACTTCCTGACCCAAACTGCCTGACCCAACCAAGCAGCGCAGATGAACACTAGCAACCGTACCTGTGAAACCTGGCCTCCAGGCTCACACTGCTCCCGGGCAGGAGCAGGTAGAAGAATGGGCACTTCTCACCACACTATAGGCACGAGCACCTCTGTCCATCAGCTGTGAGTTAAAGTACCTACAGGGACTTCTGAATATCCATTTTGACTTGTCTACAAGAAGGAGCTTATTATTATCATAATTATCAGTAACAATTATACAACTATTATATATGTTAATATATGTCAACAGAATAAGAATAATAATATATTCTCTACAGGGTATTTCACAGAATTAATGAGATCTCATAATGAGCCTAACCTCTCTGACATCTTGCTGATACTTATTTCTAAGCAAGCTACTAAATTCAGTGTGCATCTGCTCCAGCATTGAACTGGCTTGCAACTCAACTCGATACCTGTAGGTGAAAAGGACATGAATGCTAATAAAGGGAGGTTTCTGCCTTGCTGGGGGCAGTGATGGAGGAGGGAAATGTACATTTACTCCTGTTGCCTTTATTATCAAGCTGGTTCCTTCTACTATAGGCAGCTCTGAGCAGCCAAGTCTTAAACCACCCCAGCTCCTGCTGCAGTGAATGGCAGCAAGTCCCCAAGAGCTCTTTGCAACTGATGCATCAATTCAACCACATCACAGGGCTGTCCCTATCTCCAGTCCCACCTCCTCCCCAAGACCTTCAAAGTCAACTCCAGCAAGACTGCTGCTCACAACACTGTTTTTCTAGTGGTCTTAGCAGGCATGCAGGGCTTCCCACCCTCTGACACCTTCCCAGCCTTTTCAGGTGCCATGGAAAGGGAAGTAAGCACTCTCCTATGCACTGGGAAAGAAAACACAGTGCAGTCCTACAGCCAGTGAAATGTGCCCTCAGCCTCCTCAAAGCCAGACACAGTGGTACACCCAGGGGCACACAAGGCACCTCTTGTGTTCATTTGCATCCTACCTCCTGTACAAGCTGAGATTCAGGAACAAGAAGTAACTCGTTTCAGCAGCAGATCCTAAAAGCCCTAATTCTCTGGTAGTGAATTCAGCAGCAAAATTCCCACAGAGAGGAGGATTTAGCCCTCGAGAAGTCCAAAACAAAAGCAGCATCTGTGACTCACCCATGAGACCCATAGCCACAACAGTGTAAAAATTACATTCACATGGACTTGATGCAACTCATGGAAAACAGCTCTGGAGTCTTTCTGCTGGCAGACCCCATCTCTGAGCACGCTTTTCTCTCACTTTTGTTCTTTATACAATATTTGCATGGAAACAAGAGCCCCGTTTCTCAGCTGCTCATCTCATCCTGCTGTCTGCCCTTCCCCAAAAGAAGACAGACTTTTCAGAGAGGCTGTTTTGATGCAAATAGGCAGGAATGACAGAAGCACCTCCCAGAGCCAGGGTGCCAATACCAAGCCAGGGATACCCCATGTGCACAGAAATCCTCTCACCCTTTTGGTGATGAAAGCTGCTGGGTACATGGGAAGAGTTCACTGGGAGACTTTCAGAGCATCTTCCATGGAAAACAAGTCTCTTACTTCAAGACCGTGCTGACAAGGTCCAGTTGTGTGGGATGCAAGATCAATCACCAACCAGGAAAAGCCCTGCTAGCCCGAGGTACCCCCAAACTCAGCACTGACATGTGGCACCATCAATATGATACTCAGACTCCTTCAAAAAAAACAACCCAACAGTTATGGGAGGTTCAAATTCTGCTCTTGCCCCTGAATCTTCCTGTAATTTTTGCTCTTTTATAAGCAAAATATATTATATTATTGTTGTTCCAGTGGGGTTGGCTATGTGGAAAGTCTAACCAAAGGGGGGGGAAGCCGACAGCGACCTGCTCTGTGTATCTAACTCGGAGTGTGAGCCAGACAGCGCTGTCAAAGGGCAAAGAATACACTCTGGAAACAAAACCTCTTTGTGCCTCTAATTTTGTTCCAGTTAAGTCAGTTCAGCTGTTCCATATAACCAGTCAAAAACATTCAGCATTTCCCAAAGTATTTTAAGACTTCAAAGTTGTAGGTTTTATTTTGACAGTTTTAAAGCGCGTAGCTTTTTTTTTCTTTACAGATTTTTTTTTTTGCATTAAAAACAAGGCTGTTTAATAAATTAAGCTTTACAACAACCACTGCCGCTCTGCTTTTATCATGGCTTCAATTAAAATATTGTTTCTTGAAGACAGCTAACGGCTTCTGAGAAAAAAAATGAGGGTGTTTCACTGAGAATGTTTTCAATAGACTCAGTTAAAACTTGTGATTAAAACCAAACTCCCAAGTAAGGCAGGCTCAAAACCAGGGGGGTTTTAAAGCTGTCCAAGTTGCTGATCTGAACTCAAAACTTCACAGCCTTAAATGAGCATACCTAAAAAGTAAGTTCTTCAATATGCAACAACAGAAAATGTAGGGAAAAGTGACCTCTCTAACACTCACTGATGAGGAAAATGTAGGAAAAACACTGTTTAGAGCAGTGCCTGGCAGCTCAGCAGAGACAGGAGCTCATCAGGAGCAGGCTGTTCCAGAACAAAACCTTTCTACATAACCCAGGCAACAGATCTGACCTTTTCATCTACAAAAACAGTCAGCCCACCACTGAACTCATTACCGGCAGAGATCTGCCCCTCAAAACTGGTTTTTTTCAGAGTCTCAGGGCCAAACCTGTTCTGACACCGATTGCCTTCTGTCAGGAAAGTGCTGGAACAGCGCGGGGACAAGACCTGTACTGAAACCAAACCTGTCTGAACTCTCCCCACGTAACCCGAGCTTCACACACCCGCGCTGACATTGTCACCGCACTGAGCCAGGCAAGCAAGTGAAGGACTCGTATCTTCAAAAGCAAACAAAAGAGGGTTATAAAACCTAATTAGCTGTTTGTGCTCTTCTTCCACTGCTGGTCTTCTCTGCAAAGCTGTAACCACAGCAAGTACATCTCTGAGGGCTTCTCACAAGCAGCTCTGGGATGGCCTGGGCTGGGCCAGATTCACAGTGCCAGCAGCAAAGGCCCTAATCCCACAGTTTTGAGGTCAAAGCTCCACTCGTACAGTTCACAGTACAGCCCACAACCAGCTGTGTCAGCACAACTGAGAAAGCAGGATCAAGCAGCCGTGGGGACGAAGCTTTTAAGCCTGCAATGCTGCCAAATGCTTCGTATCACAGCCCTGCCTATTTGCATTTCTGCCTTGGGCCCCATCTGCAGCTTCCCATCCATGCAAAAGCTGTCCCCAGGGAGAAGAAAGGCTACTGTCCGTTTGTTCAACACATCTCTAGTGCATCCAGCTTCAAATGAAATAAGTGGTAAACTCTTTTCCATGCAGTTCTGACTCTCTTGTTCTCTGGGGGCAGGGAAGATCAGAAATGGAAATAGCTGGTCCAGTGGCTTTGATCAGTCAGCACCAGGCACCAGTGCAGCTCCCAAGCCCTCCCAGCCTTCCATGCCAGCATCACATCCTCACCATCAGAAACACACACACACACACTTAATTCTTTCCTCAACTTCCACTTCAGATAAAAGATCCTACAAAGTAGGTCTCCAAATGCATTATCAGTTAAATCACGGTGTAATAACACCCAGGAATATCTTTAAAATATGGTTACATCCTGTTTCAGAAGTCTTAATGAGCCATATTTTTAGCCCAGGAATAACCTGAAAACCAGCAGAGACACACCAGCACTAAAACTATTTCACTGTAAAGCTATTTCATTACAAGCCCTGGCTCTCTTTGCACAGATAATTTCCTCCAAGAGCCCAGCTAAGCTATTACAAGGTTTTCCAGCAGGCACATGCGTAGGGCAGCCAGAAATGAGCCTGATACACCAGGCAAAAGTTGGGAACCAGGAGAAGCAAAGGAATAAACACAGGAGATGAGTCCCTTTCAACACACGTGTCTCAGCAGAGGTCACTGCAATGACTTGGAGCTGGAGGAGGGCCAGGGCACCATGCATGCATCTGTCAGGGATCCCACCCAGGCTCCAGGCAGGCATCCTCACACACATGGGAACTGCAAGGCTGGAGAAAGCAGGAGCTCCAGCTGAGACCACCCAGCCTCTCATGCCTCGCACTCACTACCTGCAGGGACAAAGTGCCAGTGCCCGGCACAGCTAAGGCTGGCAGAGCTGCACGAGGGAGCATAGATCATCCTCCAACAGCCATTTTCACCATCAACAACATCCAGAGGTGACAGACACGTGGAAGACAGAGGCAAGGCCAGGCATGTGGCACCTCAACTTGCTTAAGCCTCACGGAGAAACTGTGGAAAGCAAGGAGTAGATGAGGTACAAACCTGGGGCTCCCACGGGATCCAGACATGACAGTGGCAAGCACTCTGAGGACATTTCTACTCATGCCCAGGGATTTGAAGAATTCAGCAGCACCCAAAGCAGCACATTCCCAAAGCCCCTGGCCTGCACACTGCACTGCCTGGAAGTCCTGCAGGGCTCGTGAGCTCAGAGAGGGCTGAGGAGAGGCACAGACACAGCCCCCAACACCCGTGGTTCTGGGGAGAACGCATCGCTCTCCTACTCCCTTTAAAGAGAAAACAAAGTCACGAAGACACCCCAAGCAAATGCTGGGGGAGTGACACCCTGTCTAATTCAGAGGGACAGTGTGAGACTCTGGTGGCTCTCAGGCTATAGATAGAAACTGTGCATTGCTTTTCTGGAAGCTGCGCCTTCCCTGATCCTGGAAGAAAGCTGGGGTAAGGGAATACCCATACACTCCTTATCTCCTTAACATGAGGAAAAGAATCTAAAATGGGCTTCTCCTCTGAGTCAGCTCCAAAGCTATCTCAGAAAAGCCACGTTATCTCCCAGCAGCCCAAACCACTCCTATTTGTTACGGAATAATAAAGCCATTACTACTGAGCAATCACACTATTACGCTGTTGTTTTACATGGCTATAATTTAACAGTTCCTCACTGTTTGCTTTAGAAAATCTGTTCTTGAAAGGTCTATAAAATTATGAACTCTTGCTCCAGTTTGAAAACATAGGCACGAGCAGGGATTTCTGTTTCCTAATAAATCACATACCCGTACTAGTAAACACCAGCTTATAAGAAACATCTTTTGTTTATTGAAAGTAAATAGCATGTGGACATTTTAAACAAAAAGAAGGTGGGAGGCGTACGGGAACAGACAGATTATGTTTTCCACTTTCATTCTGCCTAGTGTCTAAACAAACAGTTCCTAACAGCTTTGTTTTCCAAACCAACTTTCTCCCAGCTGCTATCTGGAACCACAGAAAGGGAAAGCAATACCCAAGATGTACAAGGATTACTTGACTTTGCACACTCGTTTGACTCAGCAATCAGTGGTCTGGATACACAAGCCACAGGGAGGGTTGCTAGGAATAAGCAGTAGCATTGGAGAGACCGGTAGGCTTCATAACACATCAGTACTGGGAGGGTTCACTCAAACCCTCATGCCATGCCAGGGCGAACCAGCATTTTGCCAGGCTTTTGTGACAGGTCCCAGTTTTGCCACAGGAACTGATCCACTGCTTTCCACTGAGCCACAACCACACAGAAACATGGAAGATGACTCTGAGCAACAGCTTAGAGAGGAGGTCAGAGAAAACAGCTCTTACAGACCCCTCAGGGACAGCCACCTGTAGCATCTGAAAACAAACTATCTCCCGGAACCTTTTTAGCCATGGTGGTTATTGTTTCAATAAGGTACAGGAAGCATAGAGATAGTGACCCAAAAAGACACAAGAAATTATACCAGGATGGAGCACACTCTAATGTTTCTGAATTTTTCATCATCTTTAAGATCAAAGATATTAATCATCAAAGATCTTTCTCATCCCCCTGCCTTCAACTGATGATCAAGGCACCAAATATTCCCACACTCCTTTTTCTTGCCTTCTTGCTACACACAGTTTAGTGTTACTTAGACCATGTCTGACTCACAAGTTCCTTGCCTTTGAGAGAGGTAGCAACATTTCACTGAAGTTTAAGGGTGGGAATAGCTAGAGTTAATATTTTGATCCGTTTCACTCAAACAGCAGAAGATTCCTTATATCCAGGACATAAATACAGAGACTTGACTCTATGAGAGACTCAGAAACGATGTGCGAATACCTAGCTCTATCACAGCTCTCACACACCACTGGAACTTGCTATATTTAACCCACCACAACTGAACAGCCCCTCTGTATATGATGTTTAGTCAAATGGCAGATTCTACGTAACATTAATCTTTGACAGTCTTGATCAAGAAATAGCTCCACTTTCCAAACTGGACCTTCATGAACATTACCCAAAAAAGGCATCTGAAGGGCCTGAATGGAGTCCAGAACGTGGTAACTTCTCACTTACACCTCATTCACCCCATCTAGGTCTTGCAGGAAAGCACTGGTACAGCTGGGAATGTGCAGGCAGCCCGAGCCAGCCTGCACTGTGGGAAGCAAACCCTCTGCATGAGCCCTTTCATGAGGCCTTTCCCTCCCACCGTTGTACAGCTGCCACAACAGTGAAGTCCCCCTGACAGCACTGGATTTTACTGCTACTCGCAGTACAAATGAGATAATTAGGTCAGAAATCTTCAAAGCCCTGCCACTGCCATGGGTAATGAGATTCTGCAGTTCACCTGAAAATAAAAATGGAAGGAGATGGGCAGGTAAAGCTCCTTCTGTACCAACAGCCTGAAGTCCAGCTGTGAAGCCATCCAGCAAACAGCTTAGTCCAGCTTCCATCAAGAAGAGATCTTTCCTGGCAGCTGGGAAGTCAATGTATGAATACAACTGTTTAAAAAGAGGAGCATTCATATGGGAAAACCAGGGGCACAACAGATTTGCCAGTAAAACATAAGGTACAAGCAGCCAAAGTGCCACATTTTAATCAGTGACAGCCCTTTTATCTTGCTGTGTGCTGGCTTTCTCCTTGCGAAAGGAGACCAGATCACATCTCTGTTCTTACCTGAAATATTGTCTTCAAAGAAAAGGGGCAAAGAACCCTTCTGCAGGGGTGTCACTTCGGGGACAACCCAAGACACACGCACTCCTCAGACTGAGCTGAAAGCTTTCACAACAAACAAAATCCCCTGGCATGTATTTAGACCTATTTATTGTACAATTCTGTCTTTTAAAGTTAAGCAAAAAGCCTCCCTTGTTTGCTTTTGATAGGCTGGGGTTCAAATCTGGAGCATGTCTTCAGGGCAGGGTGTAAAGCACCATAATGCAGAGCAGGTACAGAATGTCAAAAAACAGCTCTGGTTTCAATCCTACCAGGTACACAAGGAAATAAACACACACATAGACCCTCTCCCCACTCCCTGTGCTATCCAGCTCTCTCCAAACAGCCAACCTGTCTTGCAGAAAGGCCTGAGTGTGCAACTTGTCACTCAGAGAGGACAAGAACCAACCCTCCCATGCTGCATTGGAACAAAGTCATCTACTCCCAAGAAGAGAAGTCGGGCTTGTCAAATTCCTGCCAACTCTCCTGCATTTCCCAGGTAATTGCACAAACCATGAATTAATAAGAAATAATGAGCCAGCACACAGGGGAAGAGAAAGACAATTCAGATCAGCAACAAAGAGAACTAATGGAAAAGTATGTTTTAGTAGCTCAGTGCAGACGACTGTCACTGCAAGTCCACATCGCCCCAAGAGAGGTGTCACTTCCCTGGGAGGACACAAGGACACACACGCCACTCACACAGCACATGAACACAAGGCAAAGGTGAGGGGGGCTTAGGCCAGGAGTTAATTTTGCAGAGAATAGACAGCAGGGGCAGTCCTGACAAAGCACCAGCCTGTCCAAGGACAGCCTTGTCACCACCCACTGCACGGCCTTCGGGAAGTCACAAAACCCATCTGGGCTTCACTGCCTGGCTGCAGCTGCAGTGTCTGTCTGACACCAGCTCCCTCCACGGGTGTGGACCACCCCTGCTTTATCTAGACCTGCTCTGCTTCTTTCTGTTATCACCTAACCCCACAGGTATGTTATCAATGCAGCCAGCCAGCCTTGCTGGGACAATAGCAGATAAGAGGGCAAGTTTGACATAGAAAATAATAAAATGGGAGATGATAAACCGTTAAGGCAAAGGGGTGCCCACAGCTAGACACGCGACGATCCTACCAAGGACCTGACCACCTTGGGACTTTAATTCTCCTGGCTTAACTTCTTACCTAGTCGTGTTTGAAAAGATAGTATCTGGTTGTGATCTGGAAACTCAGTTATCATTGAAAGTGCAAAGTGACCTCCTACAGCTCAGGGATTGTGTTAGGAAAAATTGCAACATAACAGCCATATCTGTGGCTACAGGGATGCACGGGAAGGTGGAAGAAAACAAGGAGCAGTACAAACTTTTGAACATGGTTAGGACCGAGGGTCAGAATAGGTGGAAATCTGCCCTCCCATTTCCCAACTTAAACTTACATCTATCATAACAACAGGAGGATAATATATTTCATAACCTATTTCAAAAACGCCTCACACCTACTTGGCTGTTTAACTTTCCAGCATCTTCAGCGCATTTACCCACTGTTAGTGCAAGTTTCTCTTCAGAACACATAAATCTTTCTGTTTTCCAAAGCTGCAGCCAGCTGAAACCTGACAGTTTGAGGACAAAGCAGTAAAAGGCCTGGGTCTGCTTCCAAGTAGTGAAGGACACGCTTTCAACATACAGTATCTGAGCAGCAAAATTCCTGTGAAGACTATCACACCACTACAGGGCCCTCCTGGATCAATGGGGGTCCAGGCTCGGATGTGATGCTTCTCCCTGGCTGTCTCTGGGCTTCTGCTTATTTCACCAAAACACATCTAAAACCACAACTGGATTTACACTGAGATTTCAACAAAAACACCCCAGTTCATCCACTTTTCTCAACAGTGAGGAGAGTTTTGCCTCTGTGCATTCGACCACTAGATAAGCACCATAGATGGTGGCTGCTCTGGACCAAGGAATCCAACCTCATTTCTTACTAAAACCAGATTTATTTCCATTAATCTAGACTAATTACTGCTGCTCCTCCTTTAATGAGGTCTGTTGTGCCTCAGCACATAACATCAGCACAGGAGAAATCCTCATCTTCATAACCAGGCAATTTTGGGCTACTTTAAATAGCTCCTTCTCTACTGTTAGGAACAAATTATGAGAATGATGTCTTTTCCAGAGAGCCAGTTTCATTTCAGGGAATGCTGTGTGATCATTCTCACGTTCAGGTCAGCAACAGCCTCACAAAATCTCCTTTGTCCAACTTTTACTACTGTTGAGCAGGGATTAACATTAATTGAGCCTAACCCATATTAGTCAAGGATTAATCGTTAGTCATCAGCCTATAATCACTTGCAGTTTCCAGCAGAAACCTTTACATCGCTCAGATAACTTGCATGATAATCCAAGTCACATTTTAAATGTGACATCCACACTGTTGTCTTCCTCCTTCCAAAACACACAATTACTTCCGCTTACAAAATGCTATAAAAATTAGTTCTGTCAAATTGGTAGTATAACAAGTTTCTGGTGAGAAGAAAATATATGAGGGCAGCACTTTTTTAAACCTCACAAACTTTAAAATACGCAAACAAGTACTCAGGAATTTTCATTTACAGCCCTGCACATACCACATACCAACTTAGTCTTTCTGTTTAAAATTTATGTGGAAGTTATACAGATGTGCCCCATCCTGATGCTTCCTCTGGTTTCCTGCATGTGAGCATCCTCCTGCAACATCCCAAATCCGCCTCAGCAACAGCTCAGCTGCTCCACAAAGAGACACTCTTGGAGCTGAAGGTTTCTTTACTGTTCCCTCTGCTGGCTCTGATCCCATCACATCTGGAAAGCCACATCCAGCACTGGCTGTCTGAGCTGAATGGCAGCTCTGCATTGAGCTGGGAGGAACTGGTGCCCTAGGGATTTGCACACTCCAGATCCAAGAAGTCAGGCTGTGAACTGAAGCAGTAAGATTTCCCCAGCTGAGCAAACACCTGACTGTGAGAAAAGCAGGACTTACTTACTACTGTTAATACAGAAGGCTGAGATCATGGATGGAAAACAGGTGAAGAAAGTACCTGCCTATACTCAGCTTAGTGAAGAACAGGTTGCCAGGAAATTTGGTGAGTGTACATATCCTCACAGGCAGGCTCTTCATACCAGGACCTGTCTTCACATACCCCTATAAACCCCAGCTGGGTGAACTCAAACTGAAGGTGCACATCGCTGAGCAAGGACATCAAACCGGCCTCCTGAGCGGCTGAGATGGACAAGCACCCACAGCAAATGTTTAAGTCACAAGTGGGTGTTACTCTTTTTCAAGCATAACCATTAAACCTGGTATAAGAAACATCTCAGCTTCCCACAGTACACAAGAAGGCAGCACAATATACTTCTTGCCTTAAACATACAGAACTATCCCAAGTGCCTTCAACTGGTGTAAAAAACAAAGAATGATCTGACAGCTCAGCCTCGTGCCCGGATGCTGAAGTGCTGCTGAAGCCTTTCACCCCTCACTTAACTTCTCTGCTGCTAAACAGCAAATCCTGGCAGCAGCCACAAGCATGAAGTAAATGAGAAGCTCTTCTCTGCCAGCAGATGGGAGAAACTTCCATCTCTCCCCACTCTGCACATAAAGAAAACCCCACAATAGTACTTGTGGCAATGCTGCTCGCCAGATTTTCCACTGACAGACTCTTGAGAAAAGCCTCCAGATAGGAAGTCTGCTCCTAAGGACCCTCTTCAAGCGGATGACTTTTGACTTTGGGAACGTATGGCTCATCTTCTTGAGGAAAGGTTCCCTTTGTTTTCAGTACAGAGAAAAAGAAAGAAAAGTTGCCTTTACTGTGACCTAGGGAACACAGAGCTAAATAAATTTGATCAATATTTTGATTTCTCTGACAAAAGCCACAATCAGCACTGACACAAACAACTCGTTAGCAAACTGGGGGGGCAGGAGGGGTAAATCAAACCAGAGTTTCAAGATACTTATCTTTCCATCACAACAATTGCCACCAATGACAGTAATTTACATGGCTAATAGGCAGTATTATGTTTACAAAACCATTCTTGGGAGGGAGAATCTAAACAACTTTTGCCAACCCAGCAAAGGAGCTGGTGTTGGATCAGATCCTGGGATTATTTTTCCCCTTTTATCCTATCTGAGCGTATTTTGCCAAGATGCCTTGCTATGGAACAACAGAACGTGACTCCAGAAGTGTCTTTGCAAACCACACAGACCTGTGGAGCAGATGATCACCCTCCTGTGACAGCCTGAATTCTCCAACAGCAGGGCTGCCCCAGCCTCTGTGACAGGGGGAAACACCTATAAAGCAGGAAAACAATGGAGCCAAGCCAGCAGCCCCAGCTCCTCCACCCCATGCCACACTCTGTACCCCTCTGCTGAAGATAACCTCCAACGAGCCTCTTATCTCCCACACAGGGGCAGCTCCCACCCTCAAACCACATGCTGACTCCCCCCCACCCCCCCATCAGCCTGAACACCTGCTAATTCTCTGCCCTCCCCAGTCCTTGGTTTGGTTTGGTTTTTCTTTCCACGAAAAGCTCCCTGACTCTTTCTTACAAGCTCTTTCAAGGCTTTGCCACAAGTCAGACAGACAGGTGGGACTGGCAGGGCACAAAAATGGGCTCAAACCGGCTCAGTCCCTCTAGGTCTTTGTAATTAGGAGGACTATGCTCATCATTCCTTTAAAGCAGCACAGCTAACTCCAGAAAGGTAAGAGCACATTTTCACTAGACCATCATCTAAAAAGAGACAAAAAAGGGACAAAGATTTCCAAAAGAACATAAAAGCCTTCTCACATGCACAGAAAAAAACAAAAACAAAAACAAAAACAAAAAAAAAAAAAAACAAACAAAAAAGTGAACTCTTGACTAGTTTTAATATCAGGGAAAATTCCATTTTTGTCTGGAAAATACATGCACCCATTCTGCAGCTGTATCCAACAGCCAGCCAAGAGCCACAGAGAGGACAGTCTTGCCTTAAATGCAAAACTTGAATTAATTTTGGAACTTGTAAGCACTGATGATGCTTCTGAAAAAAGATTTATCAAAGCCCTGAGTGCACGAACAGTCAGATTTTGCCAAAACTCTCAGTGTATTGACAGAGCATGGGAAATCCATTTCATTAAGTAATGACCTTTTGGTCACACCAATTAACTTGATCATCTATTGACAGTCAATTTAGAAACGATCAAGGATGCACATTTCCCAGCACACAGTGAAACAGAAGAAGGACTTTATCACATCCCTGCTGCCAGCCTGGCACCAGTTCTGCATCCCAGGTTTGCTCCACCAAGTTCTGCCATCCCAGCACCATTTAAACTGTTTAATTTCCCAGTGTCTTACATTTAACAAGGTGCTAAGCTATCCCAACTCCAAAGGGAATGTGGTTCAAAGATCCGAGCAGGAAATGAGACCAGAGAAGTCAGTCAGAACAAGGGAAAGAGTCCACAGCAGACTGAGCACAAATGCAACACTTCACATGCTAGATTTTAATTCTCCCACCAAGGTGGGCTGAAAGCAAACCTTGTGGATGCTCACATTTTATTAACACACCTTTAATATTAATGACCTGTCCTCAAGAACTTAATGAAAGATCTGAAAAAAAAAAAATTAAAACATGAAAAAACAAGAAAGGATAGAATAAACCAGGTTATTCAGTAGCTCAGCTGAATTAACACAGCAATAACTGGCAATTGTGTTTAAAATGCTGATAAAGATTTTTAAGTAATTTCAGAACATCTGATACAAAAGTTTCCCTGGAACACAGTAATTGCTTATCATAACCACCACAAAGTATGTTTATTATCCACAGAGATAAGACATGGCAGCTGCTGGACTTCGCAGATAAAGCAAGCCCATATCACAACAGCAGGATCACATGGATTGGAGCAGGAGAGGCTCTGACTCAAAGAGAGACACCAAAGGACATCCGTGACATGAACAAAAACACGTCCAAGGGAGAAGCTCCATGACCTACACACTCACAAAGTGTCCTGACATCTTCCAACACGACAGCGTTAGATCGGCTCAGACACCTGGTTTGGCTCTCCCACAGAATTTCCCTTCTCAGCAGCTGCAGCTCCAGCAGAATTTTACCTTCCTGCAAGGAAACACTGACCAGCTCTTCCTCTTCCTTGAAGCCTCCATTACACTTCAGAATTAGGAAATTCAATGATGTTTCAAGGATACTAGCGATAGTCAGACAAATTAGAAACTCTTCAGACTTCCCCCATGACTGGTGGAGGGTTTGGCAGCTCCAGAAGGGCTTGTGAAAACATGGCTCAGTGCTGCTTTCTATGACGGTGGCAAATTCAGTTTTAGCAGCTGTGGATCCTCTCACCAACAAGCTGTTAAGTCAGAAAAGCATAAGCAGCACTTGGAGGTCACTTACTCAAGGGATTTAATAAATGCAAGAAGAGTGCTTTGAGTGATGGTGTTCTTCATGTTTACAGTTTGTAACAGCATCCTCTGCTCAGTGGAAATAAGCAGGGAAACTGAGGCAGAGACAGCAAGAGACCAACACAAAGACAATTAAAACGGCCAAAGTCACAGCAGCTCCAAATTCTGTATTTGGAAGCGCTTTCCCAAAAAGAGGAAAGCAAAACAGACACCAAGCCCCATAACGTGAATGCTGGTGTAACCATAAGTCATGTTTTACAGCAGAAAAGACTTCAAAAATAAACAAATGACTACAAGGACTTGAGATTGTGATTTCCTGCAGTTTTATGTCTTGTGAGCGGATTGCCCAGTTCTACCCAAACAAGGTTCATGATCTGCTCAAAGCTCTTCCTGCCATTGAGGCACTTCAGGTTCCTCCACAGGTGGGTTTTCCAGTGCCTCTCCTTCAGTCCATGCAGAAACTCCATCTCCCTCCTCTACTTGGTCACTTATTTTCAAAAACTCTGAATTCTCCATGTCCGAACTAGTTATGACTGACCAGCAGGTTCAGGAATTATTGGGAAAAAGAAAAGGGAGATGGACAGACAACTAGATGGGATAATTACACTTCTTCACCTTCAAAAACCAGCTAAAAATACTGCAGTCAAGTGGATCCAATTTTTCTCCAGAAAGTAACGCAATTGCACCAGAGTTGATTTTGGCCCAACGTGCACTTGGCAAATACTGATAACAAGGATTTACCATATCCCCTCTAGTATTACAGCTGACTATAAAAGAAACATTTGCTTCCTACTGATAACAAAATGACTATGATCACTGGGGGTTTGTAAAGGTTAGGGTTTCTCTGTCACCCCAGGCAGACCTGTAATTCCCAGTGTTCATGCAAAAAATACCCTGCATGTAACACTGGCCTCAATTTTCCCTCAGGTACCCACCCACCTCACGCAGAGATACAGTTTGGGATGGATTCCAGCAACAAATTACAATCAGATTAAATATTAATTCCCATCTTAATTATATAACCATGACTAGGCTTAATGGCCTTGAAGCCATTTAACCAGGAGAGGAGCATGTAAGTAGTGCAAGCAGCATCTCTTACGCTGCAAATGCCCAGACTGGTTCACAAGCACCTGGATTTTTTCCCTGGGAGAACAGACAGCCTTTGGAAAAGCAGCTCCAGGGGAAGTAAGAATTCAAATCATCTGGCAAGCAATATGGTATCAGGAGTCACAAACCCGTGGGACAACACAGCACTCTGCTCTCAGGATAGCTGTACACTAGAGTGACAAAGTATGTGCTGCATACTTATTGATGGATTTCATCCTCACCTTTGACAGACAGAAGTATCTCTACATTTGGCTAAAGATGGGCCATGAGATTGCTAGAGCAGAGGAAATAACTGGCTCAGCATCACAGCGGGCACCCAGGAGAGATGCCCTGTATGCCACAGCCCACCCCAGCACTTCGCAAACTCAGGAGGCCCTAGTGCCCCCCAGTGCAGAGACACCTGTGTTGTCTCACAGAAACTGCCTCCATCTCCAAATCAGGCTGCACGCAGGGAAAATCACCTCTGTTCATCCCCAGGGAAAGGCAAATTGCCAAATATTTTCTTTTCCGATTCTTACTTGCACCACTCCAAAGTGTCTCATGTACCACCAGCAGTTACCCTCCCCCATGGGGCCCCCACAGCAGATCAAACCTGCTACAGCTGCCAGGAGAAAGTCTGCTGCAAAAGAGGGGGATATGCCTGAAAACGAGCCCATTCTGCTTCACTTTGGACTTCAAGGCAATGAAAGCACCAAAAAAAAAAAAAAAAGGAAAAAACTAGACNATACGTCTCAACTTTGGACATCAGGGAAAAAAAAACAACAAAAAAAAAAAAAAAAAAGGAAAAAGCTAGGGAAAACAGGAGAGACAAAACCAGAATCAAGCCTGAGCAGTTTCTCCTTCAGCTTTACACACCAGAAGACAAACAGAGAAACGCCAGCAAAAAGCATTCCCCACGTTGGAGCAGCCCCTGCCTGGCTTGGAGAGACTGGCTGTCACAACAGTCACGGCACGGCACAACGGCAGCAAGCTCCAAGCTCTGGCACGAGAACTCTGCCTCTGGAAAGGGGATACAGGTGAAGCCTCGCCAGCGCTGTGCGCACGGTGTCTGGCACTGTCAGTGTCCCCCTTTCTTGGGGGCTGTAGGAAACACCGCTTCCCTGCGCCGCCCATCCCGGTGACACTGGCCACAGTCACAGGGCCGGCGGATCCGCAGGCAGGTGACATCCTGCGATGCGCAGGCGGCCGCAGCAGCAGGGACACGCGATTCCTAACAATGGGAACAACGACTTCCCTGGCACAGGCTCTCACGGCAGGCAGCGGCTGCGGGATCACGCCGCCAAGGCGAACGCGACAGGAAGGATAAAACAAATCACAGCTCAAGTGAGGTGATGTCGAAAAAGGAAATCTGTTCTGTAGCAAGAGAACTCAACCACAAAACCAAACTACACAAACCCAGATGGATTTCAGCTGATCCCTGGGATGGAAAGGTCAGCGTACTTCCCACCAACACGTCCCTTGTAGAGAACCCCAAGGAAAGGAACCAGCACAATTCCCTTGCTGGATTGAACTGAAAAGGGGTAGTTTAGTGCTTGTTTTTTTTTCCTTAAACCCTTCCCTGCTACCGTAGAGGGAACAGGCTCAAAGTCAGACAGCAGAAGGCTTTCAAAAACACTGGATCACATCCCCAGCAAGTGTACACTGGCACTGCTTCCATCAAGCCCAGAGGGGGGAAGGCTTTCCACTCTACTTCTCTCCTAGGTACTTCATGCCCAGCGAGGCTTGAACTCTGGATCAAAACACATGTGGCTTCGGGACCAAATACAGGCTTTCCCAAAAACATTTCAACCCTCTGCTAAATTAATTTCAGACTGAAACAAGTCCATGTTTTTCTTTTCAGAATCAAACCCACCTGTTGGAAAGCACATCCAGACGTACCCAGCAGCACGTCCAGGGACTGTACAGATGCACTCACTGCCTCCCTATACAAGATGTGGCCCATTGTTAGAAAACAAACAGCAACAATTTCACTAGTTGCCTAATTGCTTGCAAGAAACACCAAGAAGCCACAACTGCAAAATCTCATAAAGCATGTGAAGCTTTCTTGTTGAAGTGAGTTTGGAAAAACAACATCCACTCCCACCACCCCCTTTTTTTCTGTTTTTTTTTTTCCTTTTTAAATCATTGTTCTCCATTACAAGCCTTGGGATCCACTTAGCTGTTTGCTCAAACACGCAGGAGACACAGCTCCCACCCAGTCCAGCCTACCCCGCTCGGCTGCTGGTGGGGTCACAGTCTGCCATCCATCAAGGAAAACCCACACTCACTGGTGACAATGGGCCATTCACATGGACCGTTATTCACTTCTACAACAGCCACCGTAAAGCTGCACCTATGTCGAATCACAACCTACCCCTAACAGGAGCTCACAATGTTCTGAGGAAAAAGAAAGAAAAGAAAAACAACCCTGCAGCCATCCACGTGCTGTTATTATGCTCTGCTGAACCTGAGTGCATCATAAAAGGAATAAAAATGTACAATGACATAGGGATGGCTCCTCTATCACAATACCCTGTTTAGGGGGGATTTTAGATGAGAGCAAGTCCATGGCACACGCTCACATTTTTTGGTGCAGTTCTGCCAGCCTATACCTTTCCAAACCCTTCTCGAGGATGAGAACAAAACCTTTTGTGGGTTGTGCACACACAGGGAAGGAACCCCACAACCCAAGGTCCACTGCTCAGCCAACCCTCAATGCAAACTTCAACGGCAACCACAGAAAGCCACCACCATGCCCGGCGGCCGTGTACGTGTGCCCTCGCACGGTGCCGTTTGCGTAACCATTGCAAAACATGAGCGCGAGGAGCATGGCTATTCCTGGGTCACTTCCTTGACCAACGGGACATCTGCCCACCCGTGTGTCTCATGCCAGCGAGAGTAGGGCAAGAAAGGCAAGGGTCCCCTCCATGGCCCTGCCAGACACCTGGGCCTGCTATGGGCCACCCTGTGCTGGACAAGCGCTTCGTTCCCCGCCAGCCTGGCACAGCCACTGTCCCGCTGGCGGAAACTTGCCACTGTTCAGGCAGAGACCGTGGAATGCTGCTGCTGCTGGTCCGCTGCCCCCCCCCCCCAGCCCGGACGTCGAGGGGAGTTCCTGTGGGGAGTGTCACTCTCAAAGTGTGAGGGTGTCACCCCAATGTCGCCCCCAAAATGATGACCCCAAAGGAAACACCATCTAGGCATGGTACCATAAGCACAGCTGTCGTCCGCCTCGGAGGGAAGAAGGGGATGGGGGGAATGGCCACGGAGGGATGGGACGGCCACTAAGTGGGGGAAAGAACGACTGGGGTAAATGGCCACTAAAGTGGAAGGAAGGTTGGTACAGCGGGTGACCGGCCAGGGAGCGCATCCCCGCGGAGCCGCCTGCTGCCCATGTGAGGGCAGGTGACACCGCGGCCGCCCGTGGGCTGGGGGGCACCGACCCCTTCCCTCCCTCCTCTCCCTCCTCACCCACCTTGCAGGGCCAGGACGGCGAGGGCGGAGAAGCAGAGACAAAGCAGCAGGTCCTCCAGCGCCATGTAAGCCACGCCGGGCGCCGGGAGCAGGGGCCGCCGCGGCCGCATCTACGAGGGGAGCGCGCTCTCCCGCCGCCCCACCGCCATCTTGTGCGAACGCCCCGGCCCCAGCCCCGCGCTGCCCGCCGGGCCCCGCTCTCGGGGGCGGCCCTGGGCTGCCGCTGCTCCGCCTTTGTCAGCGGCCCGGCCGCCCCTCCGAGGGGCTCCTCCCGCCGCCCGGCAGCGCCCGCACCAACAGGTTGCTTCCAGCCCGGAGCGGGGGGAGCGGCTGCTCTCCCTCAGGGTGGGGGTCGGCAGGTGCAGGACTCCACCACCCACCGGCAGTTCTACAAGTCGCAAACATTTATAACATTTTATGTGGGCTTTTAAAATAATTTTTTTCTTTAATCTCTTCAGTATTTTTTTCCGGGTTTCGTACGGGTGATCGTGGAGGGCACTGGGCCGTCTCCAGCCGCCGCGCTCCCCTCACCGTGCTGCCCGGGGACGCCTCAGCCGGCCCCGGGAGCGGCCCCGCTCTCTGAGGGGGGGGACAGCAGGTGCGGGGCTCCTCCGCCCGCCAGCAGCTCCGCAAGCCACAAACATTTATAACATCCTATGTGGCTTTTTAAATTAAAATTACACACACACACACCCCTTTAGGGTTTTTTCCCGGTTTGCCACGGGTGAGCGCGAAGGGCGCCGCGCCGCTCCTGCCGCTGCGCTCCCCTCACGGTGCTGCGGGGGACGCCTCCCCGGCCCCGCTGCCCGTCGGGGCTGCCGGAGCTCACCGCGCCGAGCCCGGCTGGGCAGCGGAGGGAAACGGACACCAGTGACCGCATCGCCATGGCTTTGTTGGGGTTCAGTTTCGAGGCACAGCTCCCTCAGGTGTATATCGTTCAGCGGTCGTCAAAGCCTAGCCTGTGCTTTTCAGCCGTCTGTGAAAACAAAGCAAATAAAATACATCGTGTGGTATGTCCGCACCCCATCGCTGCGGAGACAGGCAGGACCTATCCACTAGGTAAGCCAAGCAGTGGAAATGAGGCAAAGAGATGAGAGATGGAGTTCAAAGTTGCTGCCTGCCAGTTTGGCTTGGCTGGGTCGCAGACACAAACTCGCACCACAGGTCTGTGCATAAACCCACAGGTGCAGGTTTCGTCCTGAGGGCAAGTGACACCAAGTCCTTCTTTCAGCAGTGGTACCTGGCACCAAACACAAGGGCAGCCTCATCCAGCGTGGGTCTGCTTTGCCCTCCAAAAGGATACAAAGCTGCCCAGCACACAGGGATGTTTCATCACAGCAGTGTGGAATGCGGAGAGGGCTTCAGCTATGCAGAATATGAAAAAATAAACCTTTTTAATCCAGACCCTCCTATTTATTAGCTTGTATAATGAACTATAAAAACTTAAATGAAACCAGAAAGGCTGTGTGGTGGGAAGCAGTTTTCCCATGAGTGTGAGTTATGCAACTTTAAGTTCATACTTGGCAGTGCCAGTACAGACAAACCCTGGGAAGCAGCAGCCCCCAGCTCTGGACAGATGTGCAGGGGGGCTTTGCCCAGCATCAGGTGGGCACTCACTGCGCACCTTGCTGGGAAGGAGTGTGTAATAAGGCCACAGCATTCCACTGACCCCATTCCTGCACCATCTCACCTCCCTATGGAAAGAAAAAGGGGTAGTAATACCTACGTTCCCTTCTGCACTAGTCCAGCATGGAGGTAAAGATTAACATCATCCACAAACCCTTCTTTCTCTCTGAGTCCTTCCCACCTGCTCCTTTATGTGTGAGATGGTTTTAAGGGTGCTGTCAAATTGCTTTAACTAGGCTGTAAAGGAATATCTACTTGTGTCTGCCAGTGGTTTCTTTCAGACACACCCCTGCCCTTTTTTCTTCAAATCCCAGACATTTCTCCCTCCCTTTAAGCAAGGAAAAGCTTTACCTCACAGTCAGGCAAGTCTGGCATAATATAAATAAGGAAAATTGCCATTAGTCTGCAAAACACTGCACACTCTGGCTAAGAGCACCTGCCTGTGTTGAGGTGTTGACTAAGCTCCATGTCAGCAGGCCAGGGTTAGACCAGGCTTTGAAAAACTCAGGTCTAACCCCTGTCTTAGCTCTCTACCTGATCTCAGTGTTACTTGATTCCTTCGTGGCACCTCTCTGTCTTCCTGCATGTCTGTGGAAAAAGGAATTAAACCAGTATTTCGACAAACCCAAGCTTGCAACATATATTCCTTGAATATCTGTCCCTGGGGAAAAGAAAAAAAGATGACTTGGCAAACAGCCCCTGAACTAAGAAGGTGGCAGAAACATCACCCAGAGCACCAGCTCCTTCACACTGACAACACCTGTGCTCTGCAGGAGCAACACCAAGTCCCAGCATCTGCTCACAGAGGTGAACTGATTCCCTGTGGCACTTATAGCAGAGCCTGGCTAAAGAGCCACTTAGAAGATTTGGGAAGGATCAGATAACTTTCTGGCTGTCAGTCCATAAAGAACAAAGCAACAGCGGCCATGTCAACAGAAGGGACATTCCCTCCCCAGACAATGGCATTTCTGCCCCAATACTTAGGGCAGCAAAACCGCCATTTATGTGCTCTAGACTCCCCAGCATTCGCGTTCCTGTCAATGAGGCATTTCTGCCTTTCGATAGCTGCAAACCTCTGCTACTTTGAAAGAAGAAAGTGTGACGAGCAGAGCAGCAGCAGTAAGTGGCAGGTGTTTGTAGTTCAGGTTTTTGTTCTCCCTTTGAGAGACATTATTTCTGTGCTACAAAATTTTTTGGTGAGTCAGGTGTATGGACAGTGTATCATAAACGTCTTGGTTTGTATAAGATCCCAGGAATAATAGCGCACTAGGGAAATCCAGCAAAAGCTGCTATAAATTTATCTAGCTCAGCAGTCATTTTGAACATCCAAAGGCACATTTTTAGGGTGTAAAGTTTTAAGGGTCAAAAGCCTCATTTTTTTAAGGTTTTTCCCATGCAGGCAGCCTGTAGCCAAGGGGGCATCATGCTTCTGAAAGGCTGGTGTCATGCAAGAGATCTCAGAGCACAGCAACACTTTTACAGAGGGATCTGAACCAGAACTTCTCCAGGCTCTGAATCCAAACCCACATGAAGCAGCCCATGTCTACTTCCAGCTGGCAGCTGTGGGACTCAGACTACCAGGATCTTGTTGTACAAGTTACTAAACAAATGCAGGTAAAGAACAACACTTGTTCCAAAAAAGACACCCTGAAATAAAAGAAACCTGAACAACAGGGAGAAGCTATTTCAGAGAGAAAGCGGTGAGGAGCAAGAAGATTCACAGCTTAGGTTCTTTCTCTCCCAAGCAGGATTAAACTTCCCAGTCTCAAATACAGCCTTGCTCTGTTTTCTGACCATCTCTGACTCCAGACGTGTCTGCAGTGCTGAGGTTGACATTTTATGACGGATTTAAGCAGCTCTAATTACCAGAAGAGTTGGCTGCTCTTTCCTTTGTGACGGCATTAGTGCTTGAATGAGCCTGGAGCTGGACAGAGGAAAGGATGGTGCTGAAAACTTAATTGGCGACAACATTAACAACAAAATCAGGGCCCTGCTCCAGCTCCCTGTGCAATCACTCAGGAGTTAGTGCCAGTACAAGGAAAGCAATGGGAATAGACAGAGACATGAGGAAGTTTTCAACAGCAGTACAAAGCTGGATCAGCTCAAACTCACTGCAAGACTTCAACCTTGGTCTTCCCAGAAAAGGAGTCTCTTGGGGACCTTTACCACCAGGACTCATTTTGTTCCCAGACTTCTTCTGGTCTGGCAGCAACTTCAACACTGGAGGGAACGTTGACTTCCAGACAAGGAAAGTGACGGTAGCCTCCTGTTCCGTATGCGTGAGCAATGCCAAACAGGAGCAGCTGGTTGCACATAATAACATGCATTGTGTAAGTGAGCAACACAATGAGCAATTTGCTCAACAACCCAGGGACATCAGGACAATTCTGTATCACAGGGAAGAAAGAAAAGAGGAAAAAACCATGTGATGACCAAACCCTAAGGGAGACTCAGCATCCTACACATCCATTTCATTACGCTTGCTCTTATAAATATTTATTACACAGCCTATCTCATCATTCTTCCAGGAATGGGTGTTGTGTTATTGTTATACCCAGGGAGGGCTTTCCTTCTTCCTCTGGTCCTGCTGCAGGCAGTCAGCAGTTGCCAAAGATAGATTGGGAGCAAGAGTGTGACATTAACTATGGAAAACGCTGCTTAAAATGGAGCTCAGGGGCAGATATTGGCAGGTGCATTGTTAGGAGGAAAACGAATGGAAAAGGCAGCACGTAATGAGATTCGGAAGCTTGTATTTAAAATACGTTCATGGCAAAAGGGATTTCTGCCTGCAAGGGCCCTGGTCCTACAGCCAGAGCCATGGGTGAGCAGAGACTCACACCCTGAAGAAACCTGCACGGATCCAGGATGGGGGAGTTATGATGTAGACAGTGCCAGACTATCGAGCAGGAATGAGGGTAGGGTGGATTCTAAGTACCAACATCATCCCTCTGCCTGCACATGGAAAACTATCATGTTAAAGTAAAGTACAAAAACTCCAGCATTTACAAAGCTTTGCACATCAAACTTGGAGTGGGTTTTTATGTCTCTTTGATTTGCATTGCTGCCTGAATGTCCTGGTACCCTGGTTCTTGCTCTTCCTGGGACTTGTCAGCCAGGTGAGGTGAGGCTTTGCAAAATCAAATGCGAATTTGCCTTACACAGAGACACATTGATTCTGAAGGGAGCCAACAAGAAAGACAGGGAGGGACTTTTAACAAGAGCATGGAATGACGGGACAAGGGAGAGTGACTTCATACTAAAAGAGACTAGGTTTAGATTAGATATTTGGAAAAAAATTCTTCCCTCTGAGGGTGGTGAGGCCCTGACATAGGTTATCCAGAGAAGCTGTGGCTGCCCCATCTCTGGAAGTGTCCAAGACCAGGGTGGGTGAATGGAGCTTTGAGCAACCTGGTCTAGTGGAAGGTGTTCCTGCCCATGGCAGGGGTTGGAATGATATGATCTATAAGGTCCTTTCCAACCCTAACCATTCTGGGATTCTGTGATCATTCGAGACGAGTGACTTGGGTTGGGTTGCTGACAGTCCAATTCAGAAAAAAACACACCAAGACAATCCAGGCTGAGATTTTAGATGAAATGAATCTATTTCATTTCAGTTATTCTCCCTTGCTGTCATTGAGACTTTTTTGTGGGTATTTATTAAACAGCTCATTCACTGTCAGCTACAACCAAATAAAAACCTACTGGAACCATCCCAATGTGTTATAAAGCAGTCATGTGGAACATCACTGTCTTGTAAACACGCAGGACTAGGAAAAATAGTATTTTCTCATAAACAACACCTGTGGACTTCTCCCTACATCAGTTAACAAGGACCAATAAAAGTTTTGATCCTAAATAGTCTAAATTTTATATGCTGCTATGGTACCCACTAACTGAGGCTGGGTTTAGGCATAAAGAACACGTGTAACGTCAAGGAACATGCTCAGTCAGGGCTGCCGTCAGAAATACCCGGCAGGCTCATTTGTAGTGGGAAATGTGTTCATGTGCCAAAAATAAGGATCTGTTCCAAAGTTTTATTGGATCTACAGAGCTGGCTATAAAATGCCATGCGGCAAAGCAGGGAGGCTGCCTGGTGCACATCCTCATGCCACCCTCTTGTGGCTAATCCCAGAAAATATACTGCTGCACGCCCAAGGACAGGGAGTAAGTGCCACCATGGCACTTTCGGGGTGCCTTGCCCCACAGCAATGAGATCATTGCGGGGGCAAGCAGCAACGTCCAGCCAGGTGACACTTGAAGGCACCTTAGGAGTAAAAAGCAAGGTTGGAATAAAACCATTCCTGCGCTTGAAAAACCTTGGGATCTGGATCTGATCTGAGGATGGGATTTCAGCCAGTCCAACATGCTGAAGGCCTGCAGATGTTCATGGATGTTTGGACAGATGTTTGATTTCCACAACCCTGGCTATTCTCTCTTCAGAAGCTGGGATTATATACCTGTCCAGTGAGATACTTTTAGCTATAAAATTCTGTCCTTGCTAATATTTCACTCAGAGAACCTCATGCTTTTATGCATTTCTAAACTCCATTTCCCTTTACTTTCCAGAGAGTTCCCAGATGAGCACCAGAAAGCTGACTGGGCAGCTCTCATACCCCCTGTCTCCATCAAGAGTTTATTCAGAAACGGTCAATTTGCCCCAAAAGCAGGTGGTGGCTTTCACAAGGTCCTTGGTGCCCTTGTTGTATAATGCAGGCTATTCCCATCCATCAGACAGTTCTGCAAACCTAAATAGATGATGTATTTATTTATGGATTACTGACCACAAGAAAGAGAAGCTTTGCACTATTGTCAACCTCACAGCCTTCGGTCTGCTATAAATAATGCATCATTGTTCGGTGTTGGTTTATGGTTTAAGTTCCAATGAGCGGCGCGGACCAGCAGACTCAGCAAAGATGAAGGCAGCACAGGGTATTAGGAAGAGAAACGGGACCATCTGACCAAGAGTGTTAGAAAAACAGAGCAAAAATGTCATGTTCTCTGAGTTATTTTAACATCAACTTCAGCAGACCTGCTTTTACCTCTAACTGAGAACTGCACAAATCTCTGCTTATCCCCTGCTTTTCGCTCTGCTTTCTCCCAACTGTGAGCTAATTCGATTTCAGATAAACACTAATTAACACAAGAGGTCACTGCCGTGGCCAGCAGGCACCGTTGCAACGTGGCATTCAAACACACCAAGAGATCAAAAGAGCCTCCACTGCTTCCTTTGAACTACCCAATTAAAACTTGAACAAATAAAGCTATTGTTTTACATCTGCCTCATCCAAGCAGGAGAGAGGGCAGAGAGCTAAGAGATCATTGCCTTTAATTGGGCTGTTTTCCCTGTCTTCTTACAGGTTTCCTCCATGTGGGTTTTTTCTTCAGACCAGTAGAAGAAATGATGGCCAGACCCTTTGCGATGCAGCGATTACACGGCAAGGCTACAGCAGACTGCAAGCAAAGCCGTGGGGAATCCAATTTCCCTCTCGTGAGCAAAAGGGCATCAGTGCCTTTCTTGGAAGGTTTGATTGATAGCCCTTAAGAAGGACTCATAAAATGTGCCTCTCTCTGGCTATTTAGGCAATTCTCTTTCGAAGATGAAGGAGAACATTAGATTAATCCAACTGCTGTAACAGCATTATCTCCTGCTTTTAAAGAAAACATATTTTATTGCATCCACACTCTAACGGAAACAACCTGCGGCTGCACGAGCCCTGGGCTGGTGCTTTGCTGCTAAACATACCATGGGAGCCTTGGAAGAGGTTTTCATCCAGATTCTAGGGAGCTGCTGTAAATACCAGACTTGTACCTACATCCCACATGGACAGCTTGTGGACAACAGAGGAACCAAGGCTAGGGTGGACCACAGGGTCTGAATTCCACTCCTATCCATAGGGGAGCTCACTTACACTAAGGCAAATTAGCAGGAGTGTAGGGAAAAGGCTGTTCAGCAACTGCCTGGGCTGTACAGACTTGGAACATCAATCCTGAGAGCTGTAAGCACAGAGCATTCTGGAAAAAAAAAAGATGGAAACACTGTTTGAGTGTCTGGTGTTATCCACCTGGAAAAGGTTTAGGAACTGTCAATGCTGGGAAGCAAATGGGTGCACCCCTGTAAGGGCACCCTGCAAAGTGTGTCCCACAGGAGGGTGCATTCCATCCTGTCTAGAGGTAAGTCACAATAAAATCACCATCTACTACTCAGAAACATCCCAGAGGAGGAATACTCAGGATGGAAAGGGAATGGCAGAGCAGGTAAGTCTCAGGTGGGATATGTCAGCTCACCTCCACCTCTGCCTGCTCTGTTTCCTGTCCGGGTCTGCTCCTGGCCTGGGGAACACGGCAGCTCATGCCTGGAAAGGTCTCAGTCCCTTGAGCAAGGAAGAACCAATTAATGGATTATTCTCTCCTGGAAAGAAATGTTCTCTCTTCTCAGTAGCACTGAAGGGAGTAAAAAAATCAAGATTGTGACCACAACAGAGATCAGACCGTGGCTTATGCTCACCAATGCCTTAAACTCACCTTCTGATAATGCATTTATTGCTGCCAAAGGATGAAAAAAGATCAGGACTCCCCGAAACCAGAGCGGTTGCCATGAATTTGTGAAGTTCAGCCCCTCGCCTGGTCCAGAAGCTGCAATGAGCTCTGCCCAGCTGCCAGGTCTCAAGGCAGAGCCAGTGTCTGTTTTTTGGGTTGCATCTTCTGTAGTTCCATTCTTGTCCCCTGATTCACCAGCTGAACAAAACTGACCCTCCAGTGAAGAAGCTGCTTTACCTTAAAATACTCCTTTTTCTTGTGATGTATTCCTGGATGCTGCAAACACTGCTTTGCTTGTCCCAGGATTTCATCAGATTAATTAAGCTGCACTTGTATTAATTTAAATTACAAGTATCTGAGGGCTCAGCCAAATCAAGTGATTTATGGGCCATATCAATCTAATTAATACCACCAACTCCTAAAATAAAAACCTAATAAATGAGTTTATTATACATCTGTAAGATCAACTTATTAGCTTTGGGTCTCTAGTGACACAGCTGATTTGATGGAAGTTTTATATCCTTGTTGGAAAAGGTCTTATTTTTTTTTCCTTCCCACTTGCTGTATTTTTAAAAAGCATCTTCTACAGGGCAGGAGGAGAGAGAAACAACACAAGCTCAGTTATCAAAACACCAGCCAAGCCAAGAGGTCCCCAAAGTCCTGCTGTACACAAATTGTGGGGGTTTTAAAACTGAGTGCCCACAGGAGAACAGTTTATCTGACTTCTTGCAGGCAGAACCTGCCCTGGTCTGTGCCTTCCAGCTAAGCAGCCTGAAATTGGAGTTAGTCAGGGGATGAGGATGGAAAAGGAATAAGAGGAGAATTAAAAGCTTCTCAGAAGCAAATCTGAGCAGGAAGGAGCTGGGATGGTTTGGAAGGCACTGCTCATCAAGGTGATTTTGCTGGGCTGAGTTTGCACTGTCCACAGCAGTGACGAAAATGCCACTTGCACAGTGACAACTTAGAGATGCCAAAGCTTCCCTTTGTCACCGCGGCAAGGGACTTCAAAATTCATCATGGGAGCTAATTCCAGGGAATGCAGGAGGCACCTCCAAGCTGCAGCCCAGTGGAAGGAAGAGCGGAGTAAAGGAGGAGCAGGGCCCTGCTTGGCCGTGCCCTTGCCCGCCGCTCCCTTGGCAGCTCGGCTCTGTGTTGATTGGCTTTTCACCATGCTCTCCCTTCAGTCCTGGAGTTCACGCTCGATTTCCTGAGCTGTAAGGTTGTTTCCCTTGCTTTGCAAATCCCCTTGGAGCAAACAGCGACACGATGGAAACGGGAGCAGGCTCCCTCTCTTTACCCTTTGCTTACAAAGTAAGTTCTTCAAATGCATTTTGTTGTATTGTGTTTAGGATAACAACCTGCTCCAGCAAAGAGAAGGGACTGGGAGGCCTTTCTGGGGGAGAAAATGGGGCGATTTATGGAATAATTATATAAAGACAGCACCATCCTGTGAGTCTGTCACCGTGATTTATTACAGTTACACAGAAAATTGGCTGCTTGGACCATAAAAGATGGCTGCAGGCAAACCTGGACCCCTTTGCTTTCCTGTTTGCCACTCCACACACACAAACCCAATGAATTAACTCAGCAAATTTGCAGTAATGACCCATCATTTCTATTTTAAAAGGGGTGCCAGAGCAAAGGTGCTGTGTGGAGCAGTTTCTCAGACACCGCCACATTCACTGTCCCTGCTGCTAAGCCAGGGGCTGGCTGTTGACATGGAAAACCTCTGCAGCCCCCCTGGCTCCTTTGCTGGTGTACAACAGGGTCTGGGGGCACTTTGTTCTGTTCCATCTAGGGTTATCTGCATTACTCTGAAGGATTTTTACAGTACCCCTTGCCTCCCCTCTGGCTGTTCCACTTTTAATATGCTCCTGCTGTTTTCCACCCTCTTTCCTTTCGCTGCCCATAATTATCATTTTGCATTTGTCTATATCCAGTTCCATTTTCCATTTACCACTTCACTTGGCTAAAAAAATCCCTTTTGTATCAGACCAGGTGGCTTCGACTGCTTTCCACACACCACTCTCCTTTGAGTCACTTCTATTCATGCTAAAATAACTTCAGCAACCAAAGGTGCCATTAGTTGCAAGGGCATGGACTCTGCTTAGTAGAGGACCAGACAGGAGGAAAATTAACTTCCAGCTGCAAGGATGAGAGGATTTGGGCATTTTCATTCCTCCTCAACGCTTAAGACTGTAGGTCACCCAGGGCTGGGAATTCATTCTTCCAGAGATGTTTCATCATGGGAAAATCTTCCAGCTGCTCTTGGGCAGCTCTGCCAGCTCTATACCAACACTTACCGCTATCTTTTTACCATGGCTCCATGCTCATATCCAAACAGCCTCTCTGGTCCAACAGCTACAAGCTCACATATTTCTTCATTCCAAATCTCAGCAAGAGCTTGTAAAAGTTTATCCCTTTGGTCCATGGGCAATCTGCAGTGTATCCCACCCACACGGCCCCTCGTGCAACTGAAGAACAGCCTCTGTTCAAAGGATGGGGTGTGGCACAACAGCGTGGAAAGAAGGGGGTTACAGTGGGACCTGGAAAAGGGGGTTGATCCGTAGCCCTACCACAGTCCACCATGGAGTCAGGAGAGTCTGAAGGTCCCCATGTCCTTCAGCTTCCGATGGCAGCTCCCACACCACCCTTCACAGGGTGAAGTCCCCTGGGTTTGTGTGGGTCGTGCATCACAATTGTACCTGGAACAGGCGGGCTAAAAGTAGTCTGGAAGGAAAACAGCAACAGTGTATGGAAAAAATAAGCCACAGAATGATTAACAGATGATCCAACTCCCTGCAAAGCCCAGTGGGGAAGGTTATACCTTACACTTTCCAAAACAACTCCTCTCCAATAATTCCTGCTCATAGGTCGTTAAACTGCTGCTGATCTTGCTGAAAGCAGTATTAGTTGTTGCTTCAGGCTGTGGGTTGACAATCATCAGCTTCTGCTCATCAAAAGAGTAAAGAAACATCCATTTTAGCTAAAACAGAACTCATTTTTATCCTTCCCCCAGAGGAAAGTTCCTCACCGTTAGTCTGTGCAGAGCAGCAGGCAGACCTCAGAGACCATAACTTGCAATGGTACAGCAAAATTAATTTTTTAATTATGAAATGCTTGGAAGAGGAAATAATTTGAGGTACAAATAGATTTTATTAAAAATAATTATATGCAGGAAGAGCAGGGACAGGTTTTATCCCAGCTGTGGTTCCAGACAGCATTTCAGGGTCATCATAGCAGGGTTCTGGTAAAAGCCCTGTTTGAATGTGTGGCCAGTTATCACAGAGAAATTTCTGAGTAAAAGCCTGAACTAATCCAGAAATGGTTTTAAAAGGTATAAAATGGCTGAATTGCACGGAAATGTTTAAATTTGTCCTTTGCTAATGGGGAAACTCTGCGTAATACAACCCACCTCCAGCAGAAGAGTCAGGTCTGACCAATAAAGGAGGAAAAACAAAAGTAGTTCGGTGTATAGAGAAAAAGTAAGTTTTAGTTCAGTATAGGTTCAAGCTGCATGGGAAAGGGTTGGGTTTCCTTCTTGGACAACCTGTCTGTAAAAAAAGACAACCATTTTAACTTAGTACAAGGTCATAGTATGGCTGCAAAGAAAAGTAAATCTTGGTGTGAAATACGATGATGAAATTGGTATAATTGAAAACAATAATCCTGAAAATCATGTCTGAAAGAAAAACCAGCCCAAGGGACCAATGCCCCCACAGTGACACAGCACAGGTTTGGGGAGGAAATCACCCCCGTGGGATGCTTTTCCCCCTGGAAATTAGGCTCTGCAGTGGCCTGGGTTGTGGTTGCATGTGTATGTGGGCATGAAGCTGCTCCAGCCAGAACAGAAGAGACAACCCAAGATAGAAAGGACACAGGCTGGGATCCTTCCAGGGCTGGAGAACGTGCCCTGCTGGGATGGAAAGGCTCTGGGAATGTGTTTACTGCCCAAGGCCAGCAGCAAGGCCGGCGCTGCCTTTCCTGGTCCCAACTGATGCAATACCCAGCTAGAGCCGTGGACAGCTGCGGCACAGGAATGGGAATTCCTCCCGACCCGGAGAGTGCACAGCAGGGAAGAGCATAATCTCCGTGATTTACAGGCTGCAGCTCTAGTTTAAAATACATTAAACTCCAACTATTTAATTACTGGGCACTACCAAATCACAGAGACAGAGGAGTCAGTCACGTCTGCTAATGCCAACATTTATCATCCTATTTATCTACTCCAGCTTCTGAGACCCATATCGAATCACTTTCCTGTATTAGCTAATAACGGATGAGTTTATTCCTTGTACCTCTGGGCGGCCCTCGATGGATATTATCGCACTGCTGGCAGCACACATCCACCTAGGGAGAGATAAACTGGTTTAGAGCATATAAAGAATCATAATCACCAGCCAAAACTCAAATCCAAATCAAAGCCTTTTTCCCTGCTGCCTCCTGCCCCCAGATACTAATTCTCACCAGAGAGTAAATGCAAACAGTGCTTGGCCTCTCTGTGGCTGAAAGGCTGAAAACCTCCTGATACTTCTGAGAAATCATTAAATATCTACATTTTATGGTTAAAGACAGAAAAATGAAGTGGCTGGCTGAGAGTGGGGGAGCTCCAGCAACACGCCCCTGTCCTGCTCACCTGCATATGGAGAGCAAAAATGAGCTGGTACAGGCATGGAGACAGAATGCCCATGAAAGAAAAATCACTAGATGAAGCAAATTTATCCATGGAAACATACTCGGTGTGCAAGAAACAGCGAGAGGAGAGTAAGAAGCTGCCAGGTGCTCAGCAAAGCTGCTCCTTGTGCTCAGCCTGTTCCCAGTAAAGACCTGATCAACCCAGCACGATCTTTCTCTAATTTTCCCACTGGAAATGCTATGCTTTTCATTCTGTGTGCTTATGCTGCTTTTCATAAGGAAAACAAGTTTAAATTGCTCTATTTGGAAACTTTCAGCAGTCTTATTTTCAGAAGAAATACTCAGCATCCTCTCAGCTTTGCACAGTTGTCTGTCCTTAAGCTGAGCATGAAGAGGAAAAAAAAAGAGGCTTTTTCCTCTTCCCAGAGAGTCCAAAAAAAGCACAATAAAGCATATATATTTTTTATTCCATGGCAGGTTTTGTTGCTGGTGCTTTTACTTACATCTCATTATTGCTTACTTATTACAGCCTGTAATAAATACATAAATATATATATATATATATATATAGTCTGGTGGTTTATTATTAACCCCATCACCCTCTAGCTAATTCTATCAGCCAAGCAGGTAATCCTGCCTTTTGATGCTTGAAAAACCCGAATACGCTGAGCTCTGACAGAGCGGTTGTTATGGAAAAGGCAGCTACATAAGGAACAGAGAACTGCAGGGAAATCAAGGAAATTATCTGTGGATCTTCACAAAGTTCCCTGGAAGAGTTCAGACATGGAGCTGTCTTAATTGATAGCATGGCCACTTAGGGGACCAGTATCCATAGAAACTCCAGGGCCTTGACAAGATGACAAACAACGCCGCGAGAGCCTAATAATAGCAGGAATAATGAGGTGTGGCCAAAAAAACCGAACAACAACAAGCCAGGCATCTCACGGTATCGAATGGGAGGGCCCAGCTAATGAAAGCCTGGCAGATCTCCGTGACGGCGGGAAGGAGGCGAAGCACAACTGGAGGAGGGAAAAAAAGAATTGCCAAAGCCGGATGGGATTCCAGTCCCAGGGAAAAGCCCCGCGGCAGACAGTGCCACTGGGGATGTGGCTGTGGGGCTCTGCTCTCCGTGTACATCGGCAATAAATTGGGAGCAGCATCACTGGTAGCATCTCACAGAAGCCTGGTCATGTTTTGGAAGAGTCACCCCATGGCCTAGCCTTGGGAAAGGTGTTTTGGCCACCGCGGATGTCCAGCCAGGCTGGGACCCGGGGAGCCCTTGGGAACCGCGACGGGTGGTCTCAGCCCCTTTTCAGAGCCTCTCGCCGAGCTTTAATCACCTCTTGACCCAAGCTCGGCTCTTCCTGTGCCACTCGCGGCACAACTTTCCCAGGCGCGCGGCGCCGGAGCCCGGCCCTCGCCCGCCGCTCGGGGCTGCACGCACGCCGCTCCCGGGGCGCATTGTACCACCGCTCCTCATTGTTCGGGGAGCCTGACCTTTTTCTTAATTAGCTTAAAACCGCACAATAAAAAAAAAATCTAAAAAGGAAAAAAAAGGAAGGAAAAAAAATAGAAGGAAAAAAAACCCTCGGTAAAAGCCAGTCGCAAATCAAAAGAGGCAACAGTGAGAGCAAGCAATGTGTCACCACAAGTGTCCGAGTCAATGGAAACCTTGTTAGGTGGGGAACAAGGGTCTGCGCTAACAAGCTCTTATCTGTGTTTTTGTTTTCTATTGAAGGTGCATGTCATTAAGGAGGAGTGTTAACAAGAGCTCTCAATAGCTTCATATGGCCAATAGCCTCTGAATATTCATGAAGGTGTGAACAGAATGTGGGAAAGCGGTGGAAGAAAAGGCAAGAAAAGCGGCAAGAGGGCTGATTGTGCCGGGAAGAAAGGAGCCAGGGCTCTGTGGGAAAAAGGGATCCTGAATCCCTCAAACAAGAGCGTATTCCCTAGGCAAAACCTGTCCTTCGAGCTGTGGGATGGTATTGATGGAGCCAAGGAGGTGGGACTTTTCTGAGCAGCGCTGGCAGGGAACCAGCTTCTGGCATTTGAGGTGACAGTGCCCAGGTTTTATTTAAACAAAATCACAGCAGCCACTGGCACCTGTTTTTGGAGATGTGCAACCCTCTCTCCAGGCTTTTTGGATCACAGGAGGGATCCAGAAGATGGTTTTTGCTGGACGCCCAATATTGAAATGGGGGTGAACTCATGGGGGATGGAGAAGGCAGGAAGCAAAGGAGCAAGTCTGGATTTTGCTCCAGCACTGCCATACTCATCATGCCAAGGGGAGCAACTCATCTGCACCCAGACAAAAATCAAGGAATCACAGAATCAGAGACTGTTTCGTTTGGAAGGAACTATAGACATCATCTCATTCCATCCCCCTGCCTTGGGCAGGGACACCTTCCACTATCCCAGGTTGCTCCAAGCCCATCCAACCTGGCCTTGAACACTTACAGGGATGGGGCAGCCACAGCTTCTCTGAGCATCTCCATGGCCTCCTCTGGACTTGCTCCACATCCTTCTAATGTTGGGAGCCCCAGTCAGACACTGCATACCTGCTGCCCAGCACCTGCCTCCCCTCCTGCACCTCCCTGCATCCCCAGCCTTAGAGAAATCCCTCATTTGCCTCTGGCAAGAGCAAAGCAGGGCTTCCCAGGGGGTAGGCAGGATAAGGAAAGATGCTTTTCCTATACACCACCTCTGGAGGCTGTGCAGCTGCTGCTTCTGCTCCATCATGGGGCCAGGGATTTCAGCTGGGCTGGTTTAACACAGAGCTCTTGCTCTGCTCATTTTGGAGCAAAATTATACTGCAAAGTTGCCTCTTCTTGAAAGGCTCCAATCTCGCGTGTCAGTGCCAGATAAATAGTTTTCATTCAACAAATCAATGAATAGAAACAAAGTACAGCAAAATAATGTCAAGTCATTTCACTGATAACGACAGCTGCTGGGCTGCACAGAGACAGGGAGAGCAGGAGGGGGTGTGGGGGAATAGATTAAAAAATGTAAAAAGCAATGAATCACAGCTGGGGGGAAAATCATAAAACCACAAGCCACTGCAGCTCCCACACAAACGTACAGGGTATTTACTCATCTATTTCTAACGAAATTGCAAGTAGAATAGAAAGGAGAAGAGGGAGGGCAACGGTGAAAGCAAATTGTTCAAACTATCTTTGTTGGAAAAGCAAAAGGGCTTTTCTTCCAGCAGGAAGCAAACAGCATGGCTCCCAAGAGCTGAGGGAGGGGATGCAGTCCCAGCCCTACACCACCACTCCTTCCTCCCACAGGTTCCTACCTTGCTGCTTTTGGGTCATCATTTCCTTGCTGCTGGTTTTTGCCTTGGAGCAGTCTGTTGCTGTTTGCTTTTAAGAGAGGAAATCCTGATCTTGGGAATTCCCTGGGAAATGTGCAGCCCTGTAGGGCCAGCCTGGTGATGTTGCGTGCCTGTGCTGAGGAGCTTGAGTGAACCAGCGCTGGTTCTCCATAGGTCTGTTGGCAGGAGCAGTCTGGAAAATGATTATCCTGAGAAAAGACTTGATGCTGGGGAGGAAAACACAGGCCTTTAATCCCAGCTGCCATTTGAGTTTTGTTATTAATCCCATACAATGATGAGAGGGTTAATTGTGCCCAGGCCGTAAGTTCTTCCAGGAAGGATTTTCCTGTCATCCTGTCCCACACCAGCACTGTGACCTCAAACACTAAAAATATACCATGACTTTAGCCTGAAAGGACTTTGCCCTCAGGTCTCAGAAGCCTCCATGGATGCACACAAAGGATTGCAAACGGGGAACTTTGTATAGGAACAGAGCAGAGCACAGGCCAGTGCTTCCCCCCCTCCTGAACAGGGGGTGCTTCTCTGTGGGTGAAAAATCAGAAATTAGTAAAAACATGAATTGTATCTGCCTTGAGGCCCCCTCAGACCTTCTGGGATAGCACTGCATAGGACTGGGGTGCCTGCAAAGCCCATTCAGCTCAGACAGACAAACAGGAGGCTGAGCACAAGGTGACTTTATGAAGGGACATCTCTTGCACTGCCCATTCCATTCACACAGGTTCCTCTGCCGGGGCACCAGGGCCACCTCCTCCCCCCGTGGCACTTGTCCCACCTCGGCAAGGCTGTGTCCTGCAGTCCCCGGTGCGACAGCTCCGGCTGGTGGCTGCCAAGGGCTGCTAAGAGCATTCACATGGAAACACTCAGGAGAGGGAACATTGCTGTGCCAAGGAAATGCCTGATTTTCCTGATGGTATCCATCTCCCAAACCACAAGGGACAGGAAACATGGCAGATGCTTTTGTGGAACACCCGACGTGCATCAAACACACAATACTGCTGCTTTCCACAGCGCAACGAGGGCAGAGATTTAATTACACACAAGCTCTCCTAAATCAAGGAGAGAGACAGTTGAAAATAGGGTGGAAAAAAACCCAACATTTAATTCAATTTATTTAGCAGCATCTTTATTGCAACAAAGGTTTTGTAATAAAACGCAGCAAAACTAATGTCTCCACTTTACATGATTAAAAGCCATGGAGCTTGGGAGAGGGGAGGGAGGGAGCCCAATAAACCCACTGGAGTGAGACATGCAATTTTGTTAACGCAAACAGCAGGCACTTCTTGTTCTCAAATTAAACACCTGAACTTCTACTGCGCAGAACAGCCAAGTAAAAACTGCAGGAAGAGCTCTCTTCCCCTTCCAAAGGGGCACACGGAAAGTCTCTGCAGGGTTCTGGCACTCAAGTGAACAGGTAGCCCAAGGCAGGGGCCTCACCTGGCCGATGTTTCACTTAGACTCTGTTACTGCCTCGGCAGGGGTTGGGTGTCATGGCAGCAGTGGAACAGCCAGACACACAGACACACACAGCAGGCACACAACCCACTTCTCCTGGCAGGGAGTATGGGTTGGAACTCAGAGTATGAGAATTCTCCATAATTTCCTATCCAGGTTCAGACGCAGGTGCTCCAGGGTTAAAGCATTACTACATCATCCCACTCAGAAAGTTTTTCCATAGCTTATTTCCAAATGCCACTAGTAAGTAGGGAATGCATTTTCCATTCTAATCTAATGAAGTTAGTTATTTTCAAAACTTTGCTTGGTGCTTTGAGCTCATTTTTCCATTGAGTTTGTAAAAATTAAGCAGTTCTGGGTAGATACTAATTTTACTGTGTTCTGAATAAAGAGATCATTGAGAACAAAGGGAAGTGGGGGTGAAACCCAACAGCTTTGCACATCCCACACTCACGAGGCATCACTGGAAGCTACATTAAAATGGGGTGAAAGAATGTGCTTTCACCAAGAATAAGCACAACCAATCCAAACCACCTCAAAAGAGAGGAAACTGCTGGCACCAACACACAACAACTTCGGTATCTCAGCACTCAGATCCCCTATTTCATATATATTCTTAAATACATGAAAACATTCATCTCAAAGACACCTGTGCAACTAAATATCCACCACACAAGGAAGGCTCAGCCCTGCTCCTGCTCAGAGCAGGGCTCCTGCTGGGCACAACACCCCTGGAAGGCAGAGGGGCCTCCACAGGGACATACCAACCTCTGGTTCGGGAGCCACAGCAAAGGCTCCTCCTCACACCTTTTTGCTCCACAACCTCCCCTGCTCCCCCAGGATCTCATTAGTTCTGCTTAAAACTCACGTTAACCAAGAGATTTTTTAACATGCAGGAAGTGACGAAGTACAATCCCAAATATCAAACAGGCCGGAAACCTCCTAGAGTGACATTCCCATCTCCAGGACTGTAAGGTACATCCTTGTGCTGGTCCTTGGCCAGACCAACACGTCACCATACAAGGTGCAGGAATACCACTCCGCCCAAACAATAACGATGCAAAGTCCCTCAGCACTAACACCTTCCTACCTCTGCAGTCTTGATCACAACAGGATTTTGCCTTTCTTCACTGGGAATTTAGCTGGAATCAGACTTCATCTAAGGTACCTCTTTCGCAAGAACTACAAAACTCTGGTGATAAATCCTTCCAGCACTTCCACAGGATAAGAGAGCACGGGGTCTTAAAGTGCTTAACTACAGTAAAAAGAAAAGAAAATGGTAGGAAAGAAAGAATCCATAATTTATGTTGCAACACAGAGCAGTTACAGTATGTTGTACTTTAATAGCTTTTTGATGTATATATTTTGATGTATATATATTTAAAACAGTGGAAGGATGCATGATTAAGAATTATATGTCAGCACTTAAAATCACATCCTGCCTCAAATCCAAACCCAGCCTGGTTTACTCACGTAACGTTTAGTTCTTTAGTTCCCAAAAAAAGCAGTGTTTGATGAAGGCCATTTTTGTTCTGTTTTTTAAACAAAAGGATCAATTTCATCTTAAAAATCATATACATTTACATTCAAGGGTAATCACCTCTAGAAAAAGAACAAAAACACTCCAAAAAAGCAAGTTAATTTAATATTGAACAAAATATAAACAACCTTGGGAAAGGTGAATACTATCCATGGGTAATTTTATACATATATGTATATATGAACAGATATAGATATATGTATATATAATACAGCATAAACACGTTGGGAACACAATGGAATTCCAGAGGAACAGCTTATTTTTGTCTCTACCCACTGTTGTGTTGCACATGTGCTCCTCTCTCGGTGCTGACTGTAACACAGTCCCCAGGGATGCTGCCTTCGTTTCAGCCACAATTAACCGCTAAGAGAAGACATTCCTGGAGCTGGGCTCCTTCCGTGCCACGCCCTTCCCAAAATAAACCCGTTATTGACCTGCTAATGGTGTTTTAACTGATCCACTTGTAATCACTGCAATCTGAAAACCAACAAACAGCCCGAAACTAGGCTCCCCACTGCGGAGGAAACACTCTCTGCACACCTGTTGGCTTTGGCTCCTTTGTGTATCCCAAAAACCAGATCCTGTTGTCACACACGGCTTTTACAACCGTGTAACTGCCCCAGCTCCCCTCGCTTTGGTGCACATGCCCAGAAGTTTAACTGAAAAACGGTGCGGTTTGATCCGATCCAGCCAGACTCCGTTAAATCCCAGAGTTCTGGGATCAAGCTGAACAGTACAAAATCAAGGAAAGTACAAGGTTACAACATGTGGAGTTCTAAGAACGTAAACACTGAGAGTGATTCCAGATTTTCTGCAGATGAAAAGAAAATCACGCTCTGCTTCTCTCTAGCACCAAAACAGAAAGAAAAGGAAGTTCTTGGGTTTCTAAGAAAACAGTTAAAACTTATCAGAGTCTCAGAGGCAAGTCCCAAGGGGAGAATTTTCTGGATTAAAGAGAATTATTTTCTACGGATTTCTATCCTAAATTACCTGTTGCCAGTTAAAAGTGCCTTCCCACACTTACGCTTTTCAGCCAAGCCTGCTGCTTAGTTAAAACCTCAGTAGCAAAAACACAACCGGGACTGCAATTCCTTGAGGGTTACCTGAAGCTGTACAGAAGGGGGTTCTCAAAGACGGCATCATCAGCATCATCATCATCATGCACAGTAGTGCTAGAAAGGACCCAGAAGCAGGGGACTGGACAGGGCACAAGCCTGGGAAATAGCCTCTCATACATGAGGAAATTCAACAGAACAGTTCATATTGCCTCACATGTAAGGTCTCCCCACACATCCTCCACAGACCTTGGAATTAGAGTATTGAATTTCTAAATTGTAACAGGATGCATATGCCTACATCATGCTGATGTGAGGGTAAGGAAGGAGTATTGCAAACCCAGCTCCAGAGCGAACATCAGGGAAAAATCTCAACGGGATGCACTTTGAAGCTTGTTTGAAAGTTTACAGTTTCAGCTTTTAAACTTAAGTTAGTTTGCACCTCAGAATAAAAGATTGTTATGCCCATATCACAGTAAATATCAATTCACTTCTCCACTGAAATCAAGTACAATCAGGATAGGTTCTCAAGCTGCTGGAAGAAAAGAGAATGATTTATCCTAGGGGAGAAGGAATCAAAGAACCTGGCATCAACTGATCTGAATTCAAACTTTACATATGTTAAGAGGCAGCTTAAAAGTCTTTCTTCTTAAAAAACAATTAACATCTAGATGAGAGATGTGTCCAACTTGTGACCAGCTTCTAAGGAGTGAGACACATCCCTTTCACGAAGCATAAAAGCTATATGATAGCATTTAAAATTAATAAAAGTTGTAACCATTCAGGTAAACTCTTGCTGTGTAGTGAGTAAATCATCCAGTATTATGTATTATGTAATAAGATACCAAGGAACACACTGTAAAAATACATCAATTATGCCATAATGCTTTTAAAAAGTGAAGATCTGGTGCTGTAGAAGTACATTATTTTCAGTTTCAGCTCGTCCCCCAAGAGAACACCCATGGTACTGTATTATACCACAGACATTGGATTTTATTTACAGCTTAAAGTTATTAGATCATCGTACTTTAATTTCCTGTATGGCACCAAATTTACTTTTAAAAAAGTGTCTGTGAGGGTGTGTATGGGTGTGTACATGTGGCAGGCACCAGAAAGCAATGTTCCATCCTATTTTCTCTAGTTTCCTACACCTCCCTGTCCAGAGAGCAGCCGTGGAACAGAGTTCTGAGGTCAGTCACATGGCCTTCATGGCAGCAATGCGAGAGCCCAGGTTCTCCTGCAGGTAATACAGCAGGTGCAGTTCATAGTGCTCCCCCGACTCAGGGACCCTGATGCTGTGTCTCTCCTGAGGGTAGATCTGAAATGTAAAACAAAGTCATAAATATCCACAGGAGCTGCAGGCGCCAACATTTAAACCAGTCCCAGAGCCACATTCCAAATGTCCATGGAATGTCCCTGCATTAACTCTGCACCTGAACTAACATTCCTCATCCTCCATTGCCTGAACCCAGGAGAACCCACTGTGATCCAGCTGTGCTGGAGGGGATCAGCCTGGCTCAGCAGAGGCAGCTCCTGGCCAGAGCACATTCCCAGTTCTGCAGTGTGGTGTGGGATCCCTGGGCTCCACCTGCACTGAGCCAGCAGGGTTTAATTAAATGCAGAACCCTGTTCTATGCTGCATGAATGCTGCTGCACTGCCTTCCAGCTGCAGATCTCCTCAGGAACAGCCTTAACTGCTTATTTGCCCAATTTTTCTTTTTGTTAATTAATAAAATATTAACATTTCAAGAAATGCTTGGCTCGAATGCTACAATTTTATCCTACAATTCCAAGCTGTCCAGCATAGCCATGGTACAAGTTCCAGTTCTAGACTCCTCCAAGACAGACACATTACCTTTATGCCCTGGTTCTGGCCTTACCTGTAGGTCATAGGGTTTCCCAGCTCTCACCAAAAAGCTGAGCAAAATACTGGTGTGTGCAAAGTGAACATTCTCATCCAGGAATCCGTGTAGCAGCAGCAAACGGTTTGGTCTGGGAAAAGCAAGAGACAAACCATTCTAGACAGCATCCCACTCATTTCACAGTCCACACACATCCCTACAAAAACACTCCTCAGAAAAAAATATTTGCATTGAAGGCAGTGATTTCAGTTGTAAACTGCTCTGGATAGACACACTTCTCAAACCTGTTCCCTCCTCCTCTGAAAGTTCTTCCTGCACATGCATATTACAGTCAGACCATTTATCTGAATATCTTAGTTATTCTCAGCAATGCTTCCTAGCTTGGACAATACAAGGCCTTAAACCTTGCTGATTGTCAGCTCTTTGGCAAGAAAGCCCATGGCCCCAGCATGCTCTGCTGTGTTGAGAGAGCCTCAGAACATACAAAAACATCCCAATCAACTAATTTTTGTTTAGCTCAATGTGGCTCTAAAGTGCTAATCAAATTGAAGATATGTTTGTAGTTTCTTTAGACATAAAATATAGTCTTTAATTACAGCTACTATAAAAGGGCTTACATGAAATGGTCTGTAATTGTGCAAATGTTCATTTAAGTTTATTAGTGTTGGGTATTGGGGTTTTTTAAATTATTATTTAATGCCAGCATTTGTGATTCCAGAAATACCAAGAATAGGGAGATAAAAATGTGTCTATGGGGCTTGAACTTTCCTGGTAAGAAAAACAGAAGACAAGAGCCAGAAGCAAACTTACTCAGAAGGAAACTTCTCAGCCTGCATGGCCACGGATCCCAGGTAGTAGCCCTGTTCGTTGTGCTCAGGGTGGCCCATGTAGCGCTCCGTGTATCCCGTGTCGTAGAAAATCCACAGCGTGACAGGGGCTCCGGCTATGGCCACCTGCCAGTGCCACAGAGAGGGGAATGACAACACTGCCCCCTGACCTGGCCAAGTCCCTCCCTCCCACAGCTTCATCCCACTTTAACTGTGGAACAAGCAAAGCAATCCTCGCTGTCCCTGCCCCAGTTCACACACAGCACAGCTCAGCTAAGACCCACATGTGCTGGAAACCAGGAAGAGCCTACAGGTAAATTGGAAGCAACTCTAAACATACCACCTGCAAGGGCTGCTGAGGGAAGTGCATTCTGTGGGGTTTTGTGGGTTTGGGTCCATTTGCATGTCTAACAGAAACAGCTTCCTAGGACTCAGCAAACTACCCTGCATAGCTAACACCAGCTTGCAGAGAGGCTTGTGGAAAAAAAGACCCATAAAAAAAACAACCACAAAAACACCCAAAACCCCTTTGCAAGGCAGGTGTTTGTAAAGGTAAAAATACAACAATTGTTAAGGATTGAGACAAATAATTATTAAACCTCCAAGTAATATTAAGGTTGGACTTAAAGAAAGCAAGAGTAGCCACAAAGAACAAAACACATCTCAAGGGCAATAACCAGCTCTTCCTACATCTCTACCCAAAGGCAGTCTGGCTGTTTACTGTAGTGGTCTAAAGTCAGGCAGGCACAAGAACCTCTTTCCAATACCTCTCCCCATCCGCAGACTGCCCTCCTGGCTGCTTTACAACATGCTGCTATACAGCAGCATGGGCAATTTGATCTGGGAATAGATCAGTCTGCAAAGGAACTCTCACGGCCAAAAAGAGGGCGACTGAGAAGGAGGTGTTGTTTTTCACCGGGATTGTTTCCCTTACCTGGTTCACAACACAAAGAGCTCAGCTGGCACAAAATGGGCAGCAGCTGACACTGCCTAAGGTACCTTTAGCACAGGTGGCCAGAGATAGGTAGAGCTACACCAGCACAGTTGAGTCATTGCAAGCTCAACAGTCCAGCAGTTGCTAGAAATGCAACTTCTCTCTGAAGTCACCCAAATAGAAGAGTCTTGAAAAAACAACCATTTCACTGTGTCCTAACTTGTCTAGAGCAAGCTCAGAAGTCTTTGTGCTGTGATCACCCATGGAAGTCACACTATTAAAGGAAAAATTCTGTCTGCACCACCAGAGTAAGTACTCAATGCAAGAACATACCCTGAAGATATCTGACCTCTGTGTTAAAGCCATTAGGGAGAGGTAGCCTCCATAGGACCAGCCGTGAATGCCAACACGCTCCAAGTCGATGAAGTCGTATTGCGACGCCAAATACTGCAGCCCTTCTACCTGGTCATCTATTTCTATCTGTCCCTGGGAGGGCAGAGACAAAGATAAGTTCTGAGAGTTACAGGCCAAAGTTACGTTCTCAGTATTGCCCAAGGTAACCACCTTCAGAGCTTTGGTGCTCAAGAGTGATCCATGCTCAGAATGTAACTGTCCTGCTCCATGTGAGCTGCAAATTTTATCTGTGAGGAATCACAGTCTCATTATGAACCACCCTGTGTCAGGCTGCAGCTAGTTTACAACCTCAAACCATGGTATTTTATTTTTCCCACACCAAGCATCTTTCCTCCCTCAACTCTCACCTATATACACTTTCTGTCCCCAAATCCCGGGAGTGTCACGTAGGCAGTGCCGGGCACCTGTGCCAAAACAGTGCTTCAGTGCTGGTAACACTGGGACTCAAACTCACCTCAGGCTGAGAGCAGAGCCAGACTCAAGAGTCCACTTACCATTTTGTATTTAAAGGCTCCTTCAAACTTCAGCCCTCGATGGCAGGATCCCCTGTTGTCAATGACAACGACAACATAACCTAAAGAGGCCAAAGTGTTCAGTCGGAAGTACTTGATGCCTTTAAACCGGTTGTTCACCAGCTGTACCTGGAATACAAGAGCAGCACAGAATCCAGAGGTCACTTCTTAATCCGATTTCAGATTTTATTCATATTTACCTTTAAGTGCTTTATACAATTTTATAATGTAAAGTTTTCAAGACCCCTACTCCCTGCTGTGAGATTCCCTCTCCCTGCTATGCAATAAACTCTTCCCCCAGTAAAACACACCATTCGGTGTCACGGGCATGAAGAGCTAAACTGAGGTCCAGTAAGGCAACTGGAGAGGAGAAGGAGACAGAACTGGGAACAAGGACTACCTGATTCCCTTTTCTCCCAGTTCCAGCTCTGCTATTCCATACCTGTCCTCAGGTAAGTGGCAGTGCCTGGATCCATGACCTGGAGATCATGAATCCTTACAGCACCTTTGGCTAAGCACCTACTCACCAAACAGGCAAAATGCCACCTGCTGCCCTCAGCACAGAGCAGGAACTGTTCCTGCAGAAGAGCAGACGAGTGATCCCTGCCAGCCCACCCCACTGCTCACCAACTCACCTGAGGGCCTCCATAGATGAAGAGCACCGTGGGGTACTTCTTCCTAGGCTGCAGGTTGTGGGGTTTGTACATCATTCCATACAGCGTGAACCCTGTGGAGCTCTCAAAGGAGAACACTTCAGGGGGAATGTAATCGGGAAGAGGACCTGCCATGGGAGGGAACAGGGAGCCTGGTTTAAACAGGAATGGATGAGTAACAGCTCTGCTCCACCACTGCCCTGTCACCAGTCTCAATGCAATCTCAGTGGAGGTCTCCCATGCTTTACAGTGGATGTGGCTGGATCCAGGCAGAGACTGGGAATGCCCCAGCCCTAGGTGAGCTTTCTGAGCCCTATCACATTCCCATCCCTGCTCTCCTGGGAACAACAGTAACTCTTCTCCCCTGACACAGCCATTACAGATATCCCATCCCTTCTTGATCCCACTTAGGACTCACTACATTAACACATGGAAAGCACGGGACATGGAGTATGCCTCAGGTAAGGAGAAATGAAAGGGAACAGAAATCCAGTGGAAGATTATAGCCCAAGAGCTGTCTCACAAAGACATGAGTAGGCAGCAGCGCACACTATTTAAGAAGTGCACCTCCCTCCCCAGGAACACACTCTTTAGCAGGCACATCATACAGAGCAAGTGAGTGCACTTAAATCCCTCCCTGAGCTAAAACTAGCAGGAGAAACTTTGTAATTTCCACTTTAAATTCCTTCATGGTCTGTTTATATCCATTTGTTGCTGAGCTGAAAATGTCCCTCCTGTACTTCACAGAACTCCTCAAACAAGCCTGAGTTTGAGACAAGTCTGGTCAGTCAAAACAGCAAATCTCAAGCAAGCATATGCTGGGATATCTTTCATCCATTGATCCTGCTTGTCTTTTTCCTGTTCCTCATCCATGCCATTACCTGCTGAATCTAAAATGGTAGCCCAGAATTCCTTAGTCCTATGAGCTGCATCATTTTCCGATCCTGTCAGCCTGTACAGTGACACACAGTGGGGGTTCTTCTGATTACTGTACTTGCTGATGAACATGTCACAGTCCTGGGGAGAAAAAGAACATGCCTTGAACTCCTCAGTGCAGAGGCACAAGCAAGCGATCATTTCTTTTTTGCATTTAGATCTTTCAGAAGATGCTTATGGACCAAATTAAACCAGAAATCTGAGGACTTTCGCTTCTGAAACACTACAGTCCTTAACACTCCAAACTCAAAGATACACCTGCAAATCCAAGAGTGGCATGAAGAGCTTGTCACACACCTTCTTCTGGGTCATGAATTCCCAGCTGGATTCCTCGAACTCCACCCAATGCTGCCCAGGCTCATCTCCTCCGGTGATTGCTCTCTAGTCCACTGCAGGCAGAGAGTTAGGCTCAAAGAGTTTTGAACAATTTATCCTAGCTCCTTTTGCCTGAAGTGAGCTGGAGAGCAACGGAACTGAGACGTCAAGTCTGATTTCCAGGGTGGTTTTACACACTGACTGTACAACATACAGGAGGGCACAACACAGCCTAAAATCTGCTTTTGTTATCTATACATACTGCCCTATCTGCTGAGTGACAGAATAAGCCTGGGCTAAGGCAGAGCAGCCCAGCTAGCCCTGGCAGGCACAGGTACCTGGCTGACACAGCAGGCGTGCGAGTAACCGCGCTCTGTCAGACGCTTCACTTCCCCAGGGTTCTCGTAGTTAACAACGTACAAGTGATGCTCCAGAGGTGAGTCTTTTGTGCCTTGAAAGTACACCAGTTTTTTGGCTTCATCCACATAGATCTGTCATGAACAAACCAAACAGCATATCCCTCAATATCCAGTTCTACCGCCTCAAAGTCTCCCCCACATGCCTCCTGCCCCAATTCCATAATGCTGAGTTGGAGCCCAGCAATCTGCAACGGATAAACCAAACAACTGTTCTTGCTGTACTCAACTGTCAGTTTAATTCAAATGATCAAAGAATTCATCCAGCTCAGAGCCAGAAGAGCAGCAGTTTCAGGACCATTCCTTCCCTCCTTGTGCAAGCTCACAAGTTACACAGAACAGAAATACTGTGCATTTTGGCTAAAACCATACTGGATTAATAGGTTTATGCTGATCCCTTCAAGGGACCATCTCCCTGTGTGTGTGGAAGGATATCCATGAAGCAAGAACAAGACTTACATTGGATCCATGTCTGCCAAGCACTTCCCATTCTCCACTGGTAATTGCTATCTCCTCTTTGATGAGGCATTTGAAGTCACCTGCAAATAGCCAACGTACAGAGATTTTTATTTCTAAAAATATTTTGTCACTTGCATAGAAATAAAGGTTTTATACTGATCAACAGGCAGGCAACAGAAATATGAGGTGTCAGAAATGGAAAATTTTGCAAGAACTCTGCTTTTATAAGATGATTTCATTTCCCTTAGAATGAGGGAAATTTAACACAAAAAAGAAGTCAGATGCATTCAAAGAAATCGAATCAACCCCAGATATAATGCTATATGGAAAAAAGACCCACAGCAGTTACATGGAACTAAGACCTCCAGTAAAATTAGGTGTATTTTTTGTGCATACAGAGTTCAGTAGGTGCCTTCAACACACACTAAGTAAATTAAGTATCACAGCATGAAATTGTGAATTAAAGAACACATGCTGTGGAAAAAACCACTCTGGGAGCTTTGCACACAGTGATTTCCTGCATCTAAGCAAGACCAAGTTCCAGCAGTGAGAAGGAAAAGCCAAATATGTCTCACAGTATCACAGGGAGCTTGCTTCCCATCTGGTTTTTGGAAACTTTTCCCTCTAGTCCATAAGGAAGGATTGGGGTTAAAACTAAGGCATGCTGAAAACAGAATGACCTCTGCACAATTTCCAGAGGAATGACTGTACACTGAAGTGCTTTCCTGGACAACAGCAGACGTTTCCAATAAGACAGTAACTCCTGCCAGCTGGAAGGACATTTATTTCCTCACTGGTCAGCAACAAATGCCCAATTAAAGCACAAGAATAATTCCCCTTACTCGGAGCAGGGAGGCCTCCACAGGACCGTTTGTACTTGCTCTCCTTCAGAACCGAGGTGACCTTGTACAGGTGCCGGAAGCCTGTTTTGCACTCAGAGGCAAAAATGAACTCTATCTCATCTTCATGGGTTTGAGGGAAGACATGGAAGATATCATGGATCTGAGGAGACAGAGCAGTGGATTATTGTTATCAGCAGGACTCTGGCACTGCAGTCACACAAAATATGTTCCTCTTGCTGCTTAACACAGACCCCACAGTCCAGGCTAACTGGGTGCAGCACTGTCCCTTACTGGGAGAATCAGTTACACTTGGAGCCAGGGGGGTCTGCAGCCAGTGCCACATCCCCACAGCTCCAGCTTTCTGCCAGTCTAACTCTATATCCTGGTCACCAAACTAATTAAGTTTTTCTGCACCTGCCCTTCTAGCTTAAACACAAGGGTGGGTCCAGCTCTGCAGACCTCTGTCCTGTGCTGCCTGCAAGTGAAGGATTATTTAAAGAAGGATGAGCTGGCATCATCTTCCCACTTATCAACATGTCAGCTCTTCCTTCAAGGGACAATCTTTGGAGGACTTGGGAGCATTTATCTTCACAGTATGAGCTGCCAGTCAAAAACCACTTCAGCTAGTAAAAATAATGGAGAAAGGGAAACTCACTGCACCATCCTGAAACCAAACATTTAGTAAGGAATGTGGTATCATAGAGAGCACTTGCTGTATAGGGACCATTCATTGGAAGTCTTTGTGCAAATGCTCTCTGCTGAAAGATCCAACTACGTGCCAGTGATTGATACTCCCAGGCACACCTCCCAACAGGATGTCACTGCAGAGACCAGGATCTTTATATGCAGCAGTGTGAGGAGAGGCACAGTTTACAGCAGTGACCAGGCACACCCATGACTGCTCTCAGCACAGTTCACCTCCCAGAACATCACACCCTTAATCTGTTTCACCAGACCAGATGTAGTTCAGGAGGGGTTCAGTGCCTGTTAGTTGACTCTCAGGATTTGTTCACCCAGTGTTATCTTGATACATCTTTGTTGCCTGGAGAATATTTCATCTGGTGGCACTGCTGGTGCTAACAATTGGCACCAAGAAGCTCGAGAGTGTCAGTGACACTGTAGGCAAGGGGCTGCCTGAGAACACCAGAGCCCTGGGCTCTGCTCCTGGCTCTGAGCACTGCATAGACTCAAGCAAAGCAGCTCTGTTTTAACATCCCAAATCTGTTCTCTACATCCTGTTTTTTACAGCAGGAAGCACCGAATATGCACAGAACTTGCGCAATGGGATCACTCTCCTTGACAGCACGTAACACCAACATTGCTCAAGTGCTACAAACTGTCAGAGAAGGCTGAAATTCAAATTCTTACATTTATCCAGATGTCTGTCGTTTCTTCATAAATAATGAAAGGTGTAACAGAATCTGGTACAGCATCAATAAGTTTCTGTCTTTCCATTGCATCATCTTCTGTGGGGATGAATAATGCAGGAGGGATCAGGACTATCTGAAGCCGAGTTTGGGAGCGATCCAGCAAGATGGACCAGATGCTGTTGAGGACAGATATCAGAGAAAATAACATGCAACCATGAGTATGACACAAGTCTGAAAATCTCAGCAGACACTCAACAGCACTAGGCATTTTGAGAGAGTCAAGAATATTCAATTGCAGATTAAGTCACGTGCAAAATTTCACCCACATAAACAAATTTCTTCTATAACACAAGAACCTATTTCACTTCATTTTAATATTGCATAAGCACTGCAAGTTCAAAAGTTTAACTCATTCTGTTCTCCCCGATTTGAATTATGCTTTAAGGGAGAAAGAGAAAAGAAAAATCAGAGGGAATAATGAAGCAGAAAAATTTCAATTGAAATTTTAGGATGCTTGTGAAAATACTATTTTTAGATCTACACCTGGCAGAGAATAACACTGGCACTTAAAGGGACCAGCAGCAGCCCCTGCCACATTCTGATGGCTTTACCTGTAGCTCCAACAATAATCCTGCAAAAAGCAGGATATAGTAGCAAATGTGTCCCTGTATTTCTTCCACATTTGGATGGGAAAGAAATTAAAAAGGTGAAAGCCATCTTTAGATTCAAAAACTGGGGGAGCACAATTCTGGAAAACCATGGAATCATTTGGGTTGGAAAAGACCCTTAAGATCATCGAGTCCAACCATTCCTCCAGCACTGCCAAGCCCACCACTAACCATGTCCCCAAGTGCCACACCTACACAGCTTTAAAGTCACTCCAGGGATGGTGATTCCACCACTGCCCTGGGCAGTCTGTGCCAGGGATGGACAATCCTTTCAGTGAAATACCCTTTCGAAGAAGCTTCTGGTGAGTTAGAAACACTGTACTACATCATCTACAGGGTTAAAATGACATGCAAATGTAAGTAGCACTTACAGCAGGTTTTCTGATCAGTAAGTCTGGTCAGCAAGGATGGTCCAGTGGTTAGGGCGCTAGCCTAGGGCCTGGGGGACCTGGGCTCATTTCTCTCCTCAGCCACAGACTTCCTGCGTGACCATGGCAAGGCACTTAACCTCTCTGGGCTTCAGTTCCCCATCTGTAAAATGGGGATAATAGCACTGCACTCTCTCTCACAGGGATGCTGAGAGGACACACACATCAAAGGCTGCGAGTGCCCAAACCCAAAGCAGTAGGGCCAGGGAGCAGAGAAAGACACAAGGAGGGCTCTGGTTTGGCTTTTGGAAAAATGGTCCCCTTTGCACAAACAAGTTGGTAGCAATGTAAAAGTGAAAGCAGGCTTAAGCTGGAAGAAGACAGAGACCACTACAATCTGCTTCTGACTGTATGATCCCAAACCCTCTGAGCAGAGACAGGATTAACATACGCACTATTTTCCTTCTGGCGTCCACCCAGCTCTAGCAATGTACTCTACTCCTTCAAAGAGGATCTCGAAGGGCTGAACTAGCTCTTTATCCACAACATCTGCAATCTGTTGACAAAGCAGCAATTCAGTGACACTGAGATGAACCCCCACAACCAGTTTTTCATGCACGATGAAAGCCGGGACACAGAAGACTTTTTCTGTGCAGCTCATGCAGTTTAGATTGTTCAGCCTTTGCAACACAGGGGACTGAACCCCGTCTGCAGCCAGACCCCAGCACAGCAGGAGAGCTGCACCCTGCCAGTACAGCCAGGGCTGGGACCAGAGAAATCTGGATGCTGCTCACAAACCCATCATTCATCTCGCACAACTCATTCAAACTCTCAGTTCCCCCTGTAAAGGGGAGGTGATTTGTACTGAGCTGTTTTGTAGCATTTTCATGGACAGGTGCTGAATATCCTGCATGACACCCAGTTACCAATGTGGTTCTAATTCATGATATGCAGTGCTGGAGTCTGTCTCTGCTGGGACTGGGAACAAATCCCAGTGGTACCCAAAGCATCCTGAAGGCTTTCCCTGCCTTTGCTGGCTGACACCAGCATCACTATCCCAGCAGGTGACTGCTGATAGCTGAAGCAGCTCAAGAGTTGGGAGAATTCCAATAATTTATGGCTGTTAATGTATCTGTTTGATAAGATTAATTTCCCATCTGTCCAAAGATCTTGGACTGGGTTGTGGAAATTTCTCCATCTGTTTAAAAAATTCCAGGGCAAAAGCAAAGTTCATCTCTTTCCATATGTTCATGCTTTTGTAAGGTGATATACTGTATTTGCAATCCAATTTTCCCAGTATCTGCAGCCAATCAAGAGATCAGTCACATAAGGTCTAACCATCCACACCTACAATACTCTGCTCTGCAGCTGAGTTCATACACCAGTGGTAGCGAAGGAAAGCATAGCCTTGAGAAATACTGCTGCACATTGAGTATCTGTACAGGAATGAGCCAAGGACACTGCCTCCAGAGAAGCCAGGAAGCCATCACAACCAGGAAAGTTTCTTTGTACAGAACTGGAAAATGAATTTTACCAAAAAAAAAAAACAAACCATAGCAATTATATGTATTTGGCAAACGAACAGAACATAGACTTACTCTGCCTTCTGCATTGATTGTCACTTCAGCGATCTTGAAAGTGACCTTTGGATTTGCTGTACCTATAAAAACAGATGTTAGCAGTCAGGCACCAATTGTTTGCTGTGCATTATTGTGGTGTCATTCATACAGGACGGGAAAAGGCAACGCAGAATGCTCTTTGATCAAATAGCCTCCCTGCATGTGTGAGAGGCAGCACAGAACCAGGCAGGGAAAAAAGAAACTGCAAACGTGAGGAGATTTAGAGGATGTAATCCTGCAAACAGATCAAGAGCCACGCTACTGTAACAGTCAGTCTTCTCTCCCACAATCAGTGGATGCATTTACAGGGTGGAAGTAAATGCTCAGCAGTGAATGGAATAGCAAAGCAAGCTTTGGTTCACTGTTTGGCTGTTATTCCAAGGTAGTACATAGAAAGTGATCCAGTGCTAAAGAGCATCTGTGAAAATTAAACACCTAAAAACCTATTGCCATCACTAGTGCCATTATGATAATAAAGCTACATATTGTTTAAGGGATTTGGGCTTTCGTTAGCTTGCTTTCTTTGCATTGAATAGAGCCATGGCAAAATACTCTCAGAAATTTGAGTGTTCACAAGCACCAAAAAACCATGAGGTGTCACCTCTTTCTTCCCAGCCTCACACTGAACCCTTCTTTCTCCTAGATGCAAGTAGTAAACCAGGAAAAGCAGAAAGCTTTTCCAATGAATTAGGGAATCGACAAGATTTGAATGAATTCTGCAGCTTGAGAACATCAGCCAAACAGAAGATATTTCTACAAAAAGGGGAAGATTTCAGGAGTGAGGAAAGAGAGCAAACCACCGTTACTGGAGCAATGTGTCCTGCTGTGACAGCAGGGACATCTCAGAAGGGTTGAACTGCTCAAACTTGCCCCACACCTGACAGTGAATCAGCCCTCAGCAGGCCTGCTTAAATCCCACTTCCCTGCTTCCAGTGGCACTCCACTTCAAGCCTGCCCTCAGCTCTTCACTGCTGAAGCCTCCGTATCATTCACTGTTTGCAAATGTGACCACAGGTGGTTTTCCTGGCAGCCTGCAGCAGGACAGGTTTGCTGTTCAAAGTCCAAGGGCAATCCTGGAGATCAGAGTCCTCCAGAACTTGTACTGCCAGGGCAGTGCCAGCAGCTAAACAGAAACCTTCCCAAAACACCAAAAGGCTGTAATTCTGCAGCTGTTCCCTCAGAAACACAGAAAACATGATGTAATGAGAATCAACTCCTCAACAACTCAGGTCTGCCAGAGAGCAGCTCAAACAGCGACAGTGAGAGAGGGTTTCTGCCAGCTCCTGACCCCAGAACTCTCAGTAACCACATGGCTGCAGTATCAGCACAGTCACCAGTGACTCATCCAGCCTCCAGAGCAGCTTCCCCAAACACATTTGCACCACCTGGACACCAATTCAAAGACTACTCAACATCTCTCTGCTCTAAGCTTGGAGAGTCACTGCTGCCAGGCACATGGAATAAAATAGGTGTCTTCAAGAAACAGGGATGTAAGGTTTCAGGGTCTCACCAGTTTTGGGGTACCGGAAGGAATCTGTTCTTCTTGTCTCCAGCATGGGTGATGTGACATGGATAATTTCCACCTCTGACTCATCATTTTCTTCATAAAGAATTTGAAGAACTTTACTCCCATCCAGTGCTGTAAATGAATTAACATTACAAAATTACAGAACAGAATTATTAGTTATTGCAGGCATCAATATTCTCTCAGGAGCACAAGCAGATTGGAGGGATGAAGAAAAATCCAACAAAGCCTGTGATTCACGTTTCATTAAGCAAAACACCGAGACTCTTACAACTCCCACCACTGTTGTGAGAAGGGAAGTGTCTGCCCCCAGAGCTCACAAGGCCCCTGTAACCTGCCCCCTGCTGCAGACAGCTCCAAAGGAGACCATTCCCAACTTGCATAAAGGTAAGTTGGAGGAAGAGAGAGCTCTGTACTGGACAGGGCCTGTCAGACGTGGATCCCCACACTTACTTGGCTGTGCCTTTGGGCACCACCAGTAGCCAGTGTATCTGTCAAACTCCTCCTGCAGCACAAAAGTAGCCACACCAGCAGATTTTGGATCCTCCTCAACGTTGGCCAGTTCTAAAAAAAGACACCAAAGAATTAGTTCATGATGTGCTGCAGAACCAAACCAGTTCTGCATTATCCCAAACACAGCCCAAGTTCACCCCCAGGGAGCAATTACATGATAATAAATCTGACTTCTCAGCAGATTTGTTTTCTGCTTCCAGCCTTCTCTGTTCATATATTTAGGGAGGATTTAATCCTCTCTGATATGGCAGCTTCTTTTAGGAAAGGAAAGCCATTCTCTCTTCTTACTTGTACCTAATCAGGCTGTCAATTAGTCAAAGAAAGAAAATGTTCTACCTGAGTTCAGTGAATTGGAACTACAACTTTTAAGAAAATCAAAACCCCAAACCTTTCTGAACAACTGAAACTGGAAACATGAACATTCAGAAAATGAAAGCATCAGTATTTCATTCACTGTACGAACCAAAAGTAACAGACTTACATAACAACTCAACATGATGACATATCCATAGGGCTTCAATATTTTTCCTGTTACCCTGGAGGTAACTTAGCAGCGCTCCATAAATAATTATCATCTGAGAAGGAGTCATTGCTACAGTTTATTTTTACTGTACTTACATAATATTTTAATATTTAGCATTTAAATAGTCTAAAGCATTATTATAAAGTGTCAGAAATTTCAATTCACTATAATTTAGGTTATATAGTTTAAATACAAAATGCAATTGATTTTTTAAAGTGTTGTATCCACAAGTTCCCATTTTCTTTCTTCCAGGATAAATGCCTAAAAAGAGTTGGAGAGGGTAAGAAGTGAGAACCTAAGTTATTGAGTATAAGGGGCCAGCAGAAGCCCCAGTGCTATTCAGAAACTGCCTAAATTGTTTCTAAAAGTCTCTGCAGCCTGATTTCACTGACAGAAACTTTCCTCCAGCTCTATTCCACCCACAGCTCCTCCACACAAAAAAGGCTGTTCCATAGAAAAGCAATGTGCTGTGTTTCAGAAGAGCCCTTCCATATGTATCCAACAAACAACACATTCTGCCAGATTGCACAGTGCAGGGAAAGAATCATCCAATATCTGCACTACAGGACATATACAGAATGTGACAAACAAGGTGGAATAAACAGTGGCCATTACCCCCATTTCAGGAGAACCTTAGTGCCATTGCTTAATGCAGCCTAGCAAGAACAAGTGCAGAGGAGGTACAGGAATTTCATTCAGGATGCATTATTACCATTGTGCACAAATGTCAGCCTCCTCTCTTCCCTGGATTCTATATTAGATATCCAGATGTCATTGCAATGAATAAATGCAATCCAATTTGGATCAGCTGGACAAAGCTTGGGATCCATCCGGATATTTGGACAACTGGTCTCTACCAGAATGGGTCTTAAAGGCTGTTGCTGTTTGGAATTTAAAAAAAAAAAAAGAAGCACGGTAAGATACAACACAGGAACACATCCACCAAGTAACCTGGATTTTCAGGAGACTACAGCAGTGTGGACACTGACTTCAAATACATGTTTAGAGAGTAATCTATCCACTTTACACACAGAAAAAAAACATCCAGATATTTTATAGGGAAGTTGTGCCTCTAACAAGGTCCCATGAGGTCTCTTTCCCCAGAGCTGAGGATCAGCCCCAAATCAGAGGGCAGCTTGTGTAGAGAAGCCTGGCACACTCTTAAAAACAGCACCCTAAAAGGGGCTGGCAGAACATGCAACCTTGTCCTCCAAAAGCAACTCAAGATACAGTAAATTACTCCTGACAATGGGGTTAGACAAACATCAGGCATCTATTATAAAAGTACTACATTTTTTCAGCTTTGAAGGCCAGCTTCAGCACCAGCAGAGCAAAGGCTGCTTGTTCTCCAAGTTGTACAGTCAAATGGTGTAAAAGTGGTGTAACACATCCAGCACTGACCACGGAACAGTGACCTGGAAACTGCAGCCTGGGGATAAAAGTTGTCTCTGATGTGACGTCTGACTCCATGGAAGAGCATGGAGCCTTTTGTTGCTTTTTATAGACACTGCTAGTCATGAAAAATCAAACAAATCTGGTGTCCTGCCTTGCTGCCACCATTTTACCATTTCTTGTAACCCTGCGTCTGAGTTTCTACAATCATGGAAACGCACCCCTGTGGATAACCCTGTTTCCAGTGTTATCGAGGTCACTTCCTGTGCCAGTGCAATAACTGTTGATAATCAGCTCTTTGCTCTCACTCCAAGCCAAAGGAGGTTCTTGCCAGAGCAAAGTCCTGCAGAGAGACAGGAGATGAGTAAACTCACGGTGAATCCATGGGGGCCTCCATCTTTCACATGATAAATCCCACTCCCTGCCTGGAACAGGAAGGTGCCGCTCTCTCGGTGGTAATCATAGGAGGCAATCCCAACGGTGCCGATCCGCTTCCTCTCCCGCAGCAACTCCTCTTCCCGGGAGTACATCCCATAGTCCAGGATGGCCTGAAAACAGGCAAAGAAGCCCAATCAACACCTCTGCTCTGCACGCCTTACCCTGCCTCCAGGAGCAGATGGCTGAGCAGACACCCCCCTCCTCCGGAATCCTGCTGCCGGCTGGAAGCCCGCTCCTGCTTTGCCTCTGCCATCAGCACTCGTAGGTGCAGGTCACGATCAGATCCCACGCAACTGTAAACTGACAGCCACTCCTCCCATAGCAAGGCCAGCATTATTCCCAATATTCCCTGATATAAGAAATCTCAGATTGAGGGTCTGTTACTTCTAGAATGAGCAGGAGAGGCTTTGCTCACTTTCCCAGACATGCAGTGACTGGTCTGGTGGGAGGAGAGCACAGCCAGAGTTTTATGTCTGGCTGACAGCCCTGGGAAATAACACGGGGAAAAATACATCTTATTCCATGTGGGGTTTGTCCCACCTCCTCCAGCCTGCCATGGTGGATGGGATGGGATGGGATGGGATGGGATGGGATGGGATGGGATGGGATGGGATGGGATGGTGCGGGCTTGCTGGGTGCAGCAGGGAAAAGGGAATCCACATCCCAGTGAGTGGGAAAGGGATCCTCTGCTCCAGCATGAGTCACAGAGCCACTGACTGATCCTCGGGAGAATCATCACTTCCCCTGCAAGACAGCAGGGAAGTGACTGGAGACTCCAGGCTTCTTCAGCAATCCCCAGGATCTCACAGCACAGAACTTGATGCAAATTAGCACTTGCCATCTCTGCCAGAAAAGGAATCATCCGGTACACAGAGAGGATGGAACTCCAAACACCGAGGAGAAAGCTGTGTTTCATTTTGGGATGGCTGCAGGGCTGGCATGTACAAGAAGAATCTTAAAATTTTTAAGACAATAAACTTCAAATTTTCAGGATGAAAACCCCAAATCCCACGTGCTTGAAGTAAGAAAAAAATCAGGACCCACCGGAAAAAGATCCAGAAGAGGCTTCCAGGAAAGCAGCAGGACGGCGGCTTTGTTTATGGTTTTGGGAATTTCAGAATAAAAGAGTGTGTTCTCCCTGTTCTCCCCAGACATTGCTATTGTGAAAGGGAGGAGGAAAAAAAAAAAAAAAGCTTTCTGTTAATAATCCAAACACTCTCAAAGGATGCCCAAGAACAGTTTCCGAGGCCCTTCCTACCAGAGGAAGCACTGATGGTCTCTGCACTGCAGCCTCGCTCTGGGACTTCCCTGCTTCACAGAAATGCAAGTCACAGAGAAGGCAGAGGACAATGACACCAGGCTTACCCCATGCTGCCTGAAGCACTCTGTTTTCTTACTGCCCTTTTATTCCATAAGCTTTATAAATCAAGGAGGGCTTTTGTGCCAGTTCCCCTGTCTGGGATACACCGCCTGGGTTTCAAAGGTAACGGACCTCTAGGGAGGTTTGAACACCCCTCTCCTGCTCCTTTCCCTCAGTGCTATTCAAGTTTCTGAAGGCTCCTGCCCAGGCACATGGGGATCAGCCCAGAGGGAGCCAGGTGTGCTCCAGGGAAGGCCAAGCCTGATCTATAGCTCAGGAAGTGGCACTTGGGAAACCAGAGCTCATCCCAGGGGAATCAACCTCAACCCACCCATGATGTGCTTGAACTCAGCATCATCCAAGGATTATGACCCCCATCCTCTGAACAGGGGAAAAAGAGCAGCAGTTTTCTGACTATGTCACTGCACAGCACACGCAAAGACTCTGTGAATCACAAACCTGAGCTTAAGCAAGTAGCCTAAGCGGCAAGCAGTGGGGCTATAACATGGCTCTGGCTCCTAGGCCTCTGCTTCAGTCATTGCTTCTCTCCCTAATCCAGGTTTTCATGGATTTATGTTCAGCTACTGCAGCTCTTGACAAAAGCATTCCTCTACCACAAGGCCTGCTCCAAAAAGCTACTCAGAGGGTTGCTCACAGTATCACTTTTGGTGCCAAATCACTTCTATCAAGTGAACATTAATTAGTTCACTAATTCATTAGTTAGAAACAATGCACAAGTGAGGTACTGAATCCAAGAACAACAAACTACATAGAGTTTTTTATTATTAAGACCAAAAATGTTAAGAAAAGTATTTACTCTCTAAGCAGCCCCTGACCTACACTGCTATTTATTCCCCACAGAATTCCTGGAAAACCTGCTCCATCAGTAGCTGAGGCACAAAGGACTTTCAAAATTACACTTAAAATCTCTGCTCTGGAAGGAAACTTTGAAGGAGAATAAGGTTCCACCCAGCAACTATAATAAGAGAAAGGAGATAAACCTGCATAGCTTTTGGAGAGAGTATATACTTGAGGTGAGAAAAAAGGGACTGAACGGACTTCCAGCCTGGGAACATGCCCCAAAGGACACTTCCCAGTTCTTTTCCAGGCCTAATGGGTCACCTCCAATCATGCCACTCCCATGGGAGATTACAGCATAAGTTTTAATGAGATATTATGATCGCAATCATGACTTTTGACCAGCCAGTGTGGCCTGGAATCTCTTTTGACTTAACTGTCAGGAACACCCAGCTGTCAGGAACAGTCAATTCCAAACAGCCCTCCAGTGACACCGTCACAGCCAGCTTACCCAGATAGTAGATCCTATCGGAATGAGGTCCTTCGGGATCATTTTTCTTCACAAACGTGAAGTCATGAGGGGCTTTTGCCATCATGTATCCATGATACTTCCGTGTATCTGTGAGCAGTTTCCGAAGCTGGCTCCAGGAATGCCTCTCTACATAGAAAGGTTCCAGTTTTGGCTGCTCCTCCCTTGGGACCTGCTCCTCACGATCCGCAGTCTCAAAGATTTCCAGGCCCGGCTGTTCAGTTTCCATGGCTGCTGCCATGTTGCATGTTTCTGGAAAAAACAGGACAGCAGAGCTTCAGCTCCAGCAAACCCTTACTGCACACTCTGAACACACCCCGCAGCAAAACTGCTTTAAGAAAACCATCATTGCATGTGGGGAATAAAACCCACAACAGAAGGAAGAGAACTAGGAAAGATATTTCTGCTCTGGAAAACAGGCTGGCACCACTCAGCCTTTCAGAATGGGACTGAAGACTTCATGGAGCCACAGATTTATTGTTGTGTTTTCCATGCCCACACATACCAACCACTCATTTTAGTTCATTAAGGGAATAAATTCTTCCCCTTTAAGCTCCTACCTGCTTCTTTGCCTACAAGACCTGCACAAATATCACCTCACTACACTGATATCAGAACAGAGGATAATAAGGAGTGGAGGAAGAGCTGGGACAAACAACTGCTTAGAAGAAATAACACTGGTAGCTGATCTGGAACCATCAGGCCACACAACAGGCTTAGGCAGCTCATGTCCTTATTCCCATTATTCTCCCATAACTTCTTGGGTTTGTTTGTATCTCCTTTCAAACTAAGCCCAGAAGGGTCTAGCAGTGATCAACACCATTATATCATCTCAATTACAAGTACCAGAAGGGGACACAGTGAAAAAAGCATTTTCCAAACAGATTTATCTGCAACACAAGTCTTATGTGCCCAACAGGTTGTTAATTCAGCAGATAGCTCTTCCTGCAGTCAGTTGTGCTTTACAAAGTGTATCTGAGCTGAAATTATCAGCCCAGACGTCTGGCAAGAGGAAACCAAGTCCTCCCACTTGTAAATCCCAAAGCTGAGGGCAGCTCCAAAAGGATCCAAGCTATAAACTCCTGTCACATAGTCCATTCCTGGAGAGCCCAAGGTGTAGGACTGTCATTCCTCAAACAGAGGGAGGGGGTGTCTATATATAGCATGGAAAGACTGCACAAGTGTTGTGTACGCTGTTGGCCTGAGCCTGACAAAACACTAATGCAGCCTAAATAAAGCATTTCCCTCGAGCAAACAGGCACTGAAGGATCACTGGAGCTCAAGGCACAGGCTTGGGCAGCTGGCAGAGCTCTCTGATGGACTGGTTCTCCCATGGCTCTACAGAGCAGCTGAGAAATGTCCCCAGAGGAGTGAAAAAGATATGATCTGCACCTTGACACAAACCCATCTTAACACAAATAGTTTAGTTTCACCTTTGGCAACACAAACCCAATAAACACAGGTCTTTCTTCTGCCCACACTATTTACAGCACAAAAATCAAGAACAAAAGAGCCCTGTCCAACTGGAAGGAGGGTCCAAGGCATGCACCGAGCAGTGCTGTGCTCGAGACAGCGTCAGGAACCGACAATGAACCTTCAAACCTGAGCTGCAAATCTCGTTTAATCTGCAGGATTCCAACAAAGAAAAAACCTCCTTTCCCCACCTACCCCCAGATACTGCTATTTCTTAACCCGACCTACTTCTCGCAGGAAAAGGGATAAAAACCGAAGAGCAACAGACGTTAACGAGCCAACAGCAGTGGGAACGGCCACTCGGCACGGGAATGTCAGCCCAGGGTGATGCTCCCGGGGGTTCCTCCACGGCCGGGGACAGATCCCGGGGCGGGGCGGCGGGCAGATCCCGGGGGTCCCCCACGGCCGGTCAGATCTCGGGGGTTCCTCCACGACCGAGGACAGATGCTGGGGGACCCTCCACAGCCGGGACAGGAGCTCGGGGGGTCCCTCCACGGCCGGAAGCAGATCGCGGTGGGCTCTCCCCGGCCAGGGGCAGATCCCGGGGGAGCCTCCACGGCCAGGGGCAGATGCCGCGGCGTCCCCAAGACCAGGGACAGATCCCGGGGTCGCGGCAGGCACATCCCGGGGGTCCCTCCACGGCCGGGGCGGCGGCCAGGCCTGGCCGAGGGCGGAAGGCCCGGCCGCCCCGGGTCAAGTCCCCTCCTCCCGCCCACTTCAGGAGTCCCAAGACCCCCAGGGGTCCTCCCCGGAGCAGAGCCCCCTGCCTGGCCCCCGGTGTTCCCCCGGTACTCACGGCGCTCCGCGGCGGCGCTACTGCCTAACCGCCCCGCCGGGCCGCTGCGGCCACTTCCGCTTCCAGGAGCGGCCACGGGCACCGCGCCGTACCGACGAGGGCGCCGCCTGCCGCCCAGGAGGACCGAAGGCGATGATGCGACACCCCCGCGGGTACGGGGACCGGGACACGGGACGCAGGTACCCCTTGCACAGGGACTGGGACAAACACACACACTACACCATGCACGGGGGTCAGCTCATGCAATCTTCTAGTGCACAAGGACCCTGCAGTTTCAAAAATCGGTTCTTTTTCCTCCCCCAAAACTGCTACCACCTCCACACTGATATGCTTCCCACAGCAGAAAGAAATTCTCAGCTGTCATAATGAGTGTTAAACCCAGAGCACACCCAGGCTCCAGTGCCCCGAACCCGCAAAACACTCCCAGGCTCCGGAGTTGTGTGCCCCCAGCCAAATGTTTCTATACCCCTGAATTTCCTTTTTCAAAGCACAGTCCCTTTTTTTCAAAGGAAAATCTTTTTTGACCCCCTAGAAACCAGAAAAAATACCTTTTCTGCAGGTGCTCCCTCCTAAATGCACGTGCAGGTGGAAGCTCTGGGTCACACTGGGACCTGAGGGCTGGTTTTCCCCACATGCTTCCCCAAAGGGTCCGTGAGGTTTGTGTTCTGAAATAAAGCCTCCTGGAGACCATTGCTACAGCTCACCCGACCTTCTGCAGTAGCTTCACAGCACTAAAGGCTGGCAGAGGTTGGGAATCCTCCATACAGGGGCAGGCTGGGGCATGGACCTGGTGTCTCTACACCAGAGATTCACATGGAAAACTGAGGCTGGGAGAGGTTGTGCCAAGATGGGTTGGAGGGAGGGTGGATTTGCTGTTAGAATGAGGATGGCCATGGGCGAAGAGCCCTTGTGTAAGCTGCTGAGGGAGTGAGGGGTGGCCTTTTAGGAAACAACACTGACGTCAATGCTATTGTTTTTTAGCCTTATTAGCATAGACTCATGGAATAGTGTGGGTTGGAAGGGACCTTAAAGCTCATCCAGTTCCAATCATAGGCAGGGCCACCTAAATAAGGTTGCTCCAAGCCCCATCCAACCTGGCCTTGGATATTTCCAGGGATGAGGCAGACACAGCTCCCCTGGACAACCTGTGCCAGTGCTTGGCCAACAGAAGGTCCTGGGGCACATAATAATGACAGTGTAAGAGTTTTAACAGGTTGGGCCTCAGGGCTTTAGGACTGGTATTTTCTAAATTTTTATCAGCTTCTCCTGTCACGGCTGAGATGGGGTCAGTCTCTTCCACCAGGTAACAGGCCACAGGACAAGGAAAACGATCTTAAGTCGTGCCAGGAGAGGTTTAGTTTGGATATTAGCGAAAATTTCTTCACAGAAAGCGTTGCTGAACATTGCCACAGGCTGCCCGCGGCAGTGGTGGAGGTCCCACACTGGAGGGATTTCAAAGCCGCGTGGATGTGAAGGCATGGCTTAGTAGTGGCCTCGGCAGTGCCGGGGAATGGTTACAACGGATCGTGGAGGGCTTTCCCACCCCAGACGACGCTACGATTCAATGACCCTCGGCGATAAGGCCGACGGAGGCGCTGAGGGGACGGGCCACGGCCGCCCCGCCCACCCCCAGAGGCGCGCGCAGGCGCGGGGGCCCCGCCCGGCGGGGGTCAGTGTGCGCAGGCGCGGGGGCGCCGCGGGCCGGTGCGGGCCGGGACGATGGCGGGGCCAAGCCTGCGGCCGCACGTGCACTGGGCACAGCGGCACCGCGAGCTCTTCCTGCGCGTGGACCTCAGCGACGTCCGGGTACGGCCGCGACACGGCGGCGACGTGTGGGGACAGCCGGGGGGACTCACCTGCAGAGGGTGGGGGGCAGACTGACCTGGGGACATCTGGGACACCTGCGGACACCTGGGGGTTGACACCTGGGGGACGCCGGGCGGGGACACCTGTGAGGGATTGGGTGTGGAGGGGAGACTCACCTGGGGGACCCCTGGAAAGACTCACCTGCGGATCCCCTCGGGGGCAGCGGCACCGGGGAGGGTCTCGCAGCGGGGCGCGGGGGTCCGGGGAGGGCAATGCAGGCGTGGGGCCGGCGGGAGCCCCCGGGTGGGTGCAGTGACCCCCGCGGGTGTGTGAGCTGCCAACTAATGCATGTTCTCCCTCCGCAGAACCCGGACATCACCATCACCGACAATGTCCTGCACTTCAGAGGTAGGGACTCCATCGGGGGGGGTCTCAGCCTGGCCCCCACCCGGGGCTGCCGCTGTCCCAGTTGTCCCCACCGTAGGGTGCCTGGTTACCGTCAGTGGCAGGAGCCACCGTGCTGGGCATGTTCAGATCCGCCACACTCCCACCCACAGCCCTCTATGTTCCAGCCCTGGTAACCACAACAGGCCCTATCTTATCTAACAAGAAAACCCCAACCTCCTCGTATTTAAATACCAGTAGAATTTCCATATATCCTTCCCATCCCGGGCCAGCCAAACCCTGGAGATAACTCACAGAAATTTTTCCTTTCACAAAGACCTTGTGTGCACTTGTTATCAAGCCTCCACATCAGGAACTAGTGCTCCATTTGGAAACTAAAGCAGATCTCACCCTGAAAGATGGGTTTTTTGCAGCTGGACAGCTGCACATTCCAGCACCACGGAGCTGGTGCTGGTTGGCATGGCCGGGTAGTGTTGAGTATCTGCTGTCACTGGTTTTATTTGGTTTATTTGGTGGTTTTTTTTAAGATGCCTCATTAGGAGCTGCTGCCTCCCTGGTGAGCCACAGCCAGGCCATTTGATAGGAGGGTGTTGCACATCGTGTTCTCAGTTGGGATCAGTTTACGGCGTGGAAGGGTGGGAATTAAACACAGTGTGCAGGGTTTTGGAGCCCTTCCGGGGACAGGATCAATGTGGGAGATGATAAATGAAGGCCCTCCTGCTGTTGGGAGGGCCTCCCCACATCACCCTCCTACACACCCAGCAGCACCCATCTCCCTGGGTGCTCCCATCATGCAGAGGCTGGATGCCCCAAAGGCAGGAGATTTTCAGCTGGATTTGAGTTATCCATGAGCAGCCCTTTGAACCCCTCTTTTGGGAATTTCACATGCTGCCTTCCTGCAGCAAGGACCCTTTTCCAGCGTGGTGCAGACTTGCAGCAGCTTTAGCTGCTGACTCCTGCATCTGCTCCTCCAAGCGACGTTTTGGTGTCTTCCCTGTTATTGTGTGGTTTCCTCTTGCCTCCCAGGAAGAAAGTGCTGTGAATAAGTGCTGAATACTTCTGTGTACAAAGCATCCTTTGGAGGTTCAGTGTGTGGAACCTCACACTGACTGTCAGTTCTTGTCTTTTAGCCCAGGGTCACGGTGCCAAAGGAGACAACATCTATGAATTTGAGATTGAGTTCCTCGAGCCGGTCGAGCCTAAAGTAGGTATTTTTACTTTTCTAAGTCTTGCAAAGAAAAAGTAATTTTTGAAAAACTTGAAATGAAAATGGGTGTGCATAAAGTTCCCAATATACTATTTAAATTTTCCTGGTAACTCTGTTACAGCCAGCTGTGTGGCAGTCCTCTGTGCCATTGTCTTGTCTTCATGCAAATCACCTCACTGGAGCTGGTGCTCGCATAGACCAGCTTTAGTAGATGCTTGTATCACTTGTTACACAGCAGTTGTAAATTCTTAAAGGATTTAAAGCAGCAAAATAATGGGAGAATCTGGCAACACATTGTCTGATGCAACCTTGACTGGAGATCAGGGGAACATTGTGCCATTAAGTGTGACATTTCATGGCTTCTTCTGTAGCTGGACAAAAGAAGAGAGTCAAGAGAGTTTCTGGCATGTGCAGATTTCTTAGGTTGTGATATGTTGTGGTTCTTGTTGGAGAAGTCTTTCCTTAATTCCTGTTGCAGTCTGAGTGGAAAGAGCTTGGCTTGAAGACCTGTCCCTCTGTGTTACTCACAGGTGGCTGTGAGGTCTGTTCCTACCTGTCAGAGCTGTTAGGGGCATAGGAGAACTTGGGCTTTGCTCCTGGGGCAGGATTTGTGCTGCTTACTCCTGGCTGAATTTGGGATAGCTACAGTCAGACCAGGAGCCACCTTTCACCTCTGCACTTCGACAGGGAAGGAGACCATCAGAGGGTGAATTTCCAGGCTCTGTCTGCAGGCATGTTTCTGGTGTGGCTCCTGCCAGGTGTAGAGTGGCAGACAGTGAACAGCTCTTGGTTCTAGGGTCTGGTCACTGCCTTGTCATCTGTCTGGCCCACAGGGAGAGGTGCCTGTCTCCTGTGCTGGCAGACATGGGCTCTGCTGTGAGCTAGCCCTGGAAGGCAATCCTTGCCTCTGCAGAGCAGCCTCCTTCCAAAAGTCATCACTGAGTCACTGTGGAGGGACTGGAGAACAGACTGAACTCTGTGTAACTACAGATGGTCAGGACCAGGAAGTATCACAGTTTTGATGTGCACCATGATTTCCCCTTGCTGGTGCCAGGCCGGCCAGCAGTGAAAGATAGAGCCTCTGGCAGGCAAGGATGAGGTGTAGTAGCTGTAAATTACAGCTGCAGCCTTCAGATGTCTGAGGAGCATCCAGCCAGCCTTGACAGAGCAGAGCTGGTGTAATGTGCTCAGTTAGGAGTGCAGCTCATGCAGCAGTTTCAGCTGGTCTGAGAGGCAGTGCCATGGGGAGCAGCCGCAGTGGTTGCAGAAGGGTGGGCTCCAAGGTGACAGTGCTGTGGGCTGTAAGGATGGAAGGGTTCTGGGCTGCCACTATGCAGGTGGAGAGGCCTTGTGGGGTGGCAGTGACCACACTGCCCGGTCCATCAGCTCACCTTGTTTCCAGGTGTTTCCTAAGGCTCTTAGCTCCTCCTCTTGCTGCAGCAGGTGTCACATGGGGTCCCCTGTTTAGACATGCACCTAATGGCTGCTGGCAGTGTTATTTTTACTGCTGGCTAGAGGTTGGTAACTCACAGTAAGTACTAAGTGCAAAAGGTCTAAAGCCAAGATCAGGAATTCTGCCTGGGAAGGCTGGTGCTGAGATCTCTCCTAGCTCTGTGGTGGGATGCAGTGGTGCTGTGATATGGGCAGGGTGCTCATCAAGTCCTGCAACCATCACAGCTGCCATCTTCAACTGGACTGCCCTTTGCTTCCGTGCCTTGGGTGAAAGAGAGATGTTTGTGCTGCAGCAGTTTTGTCATCCCTGCCTCCTTGATAAGGTGAACTTGGGTTTCAACTCGGTCTCAGAGCTTGTTTCTTAGGACTTTTGCTGATGTGTGCTCCTGTGTCTGCCCCCAGCCTGTGTGCAGGGTGACGCAAAGGCAGCTGAACATCACTGTGCAGAAGAAAGAGAGCAACTGGTGGGAGAGGCTCACCAAGCAAGAGAAGCGCCCGCTCTTCCTGGCGCCCGACTTCGACCGCTGGTTGGACGAATCGGATGCTGAAATGGAGCTGAAGGAGAAGGTCAGTCCTGTGGGCACCTGTGGCTTGTGCTGCCAGTTACAAAGCAAGGACAGCTGTTCTCCTGTGCCTGAACCTGCATTCTTCATTCACCAGGAGTTGCCTGCAGGCTGATTGTTGTTGCAGTTCTATATAGAGTTGGTTAAGTGGTTCAAATTGTGAGCAGGAATTTGGAAACTGGGACATTTCTGGTTAGAATTGGAACTGGAGGCTGTGTGCTGGCTCCTTGCATGTACCCCTTGCCTGGTGTCCTGATCCACAGAGGATCATGTCACTCTGCAGTGTGGAGCCCAAAGGAGTGAATCCTGGGCAATGTCTGTCTGGGAAGAAGGGATTTCTAAGGCATTCCTGAGCCACTGGGCTGGCCCTGCTGGTGCATTCCCACCATCTGGTGAGCTTGAGCAGCTTACTGCAGTGGGGAGGTACAAGACTGATTTGGAAAAGACTTGAACAGACCACATTCTTGCAAATCCCTTTTGCAACAAACACTGCCCTGTTCGCCTCTGCAGCCATGAGCTTAGCACGGAGCAGAGAGGGGCACTGTAGTGCCAAGAGCAGTGGGAAGGGCAGGCAGAGAGCCTGGGCTGGATGTTCTCTGTTCCCTTCAGGTTGCTGGTGGGTCATGTAAGAAACAGCATAGTAATAACTGAGAATTAACACAGAAAGCAGAGGCTTTTCCAGCAAAAGCATCTAATTACTACAACAAAACACACAGTGAGGGCCAGATAACTGGTTAACACCCTCTGGCTTTTACTGTACTATAATTTCTAGATGATGAATGTGCTGTTTTATGCTGGTGAAAATTTAAACCTTCTAGCTACTGGCTGCTTGGCTGAGTTTTAAACCCACTAGTGTTGCAGTAGTATAGTTAACAAATCACTTGCTAATTACAGTAAGTCTTTAAAACCTTATCCTTCATCTTAAGGAAGAAGAAAAGATTAACAAAATGAAAATAGAATCCAGAGTCCCAAAGGACCGTAAGTAGCTGCATCTTTTTAGTGGGTAAAGTGGGATTTAGAAAGTTTGTTCACTCTTTGTGAACCTCAACTCTTAATGAGCAGTTTTGAGTGGCTTGGTGTGTCTTGGAGGGGGATCTTTGTATTGTGAGCTATTAGAAATTTAATAAAAATGGAATGAAGTTTCCCAGGAATGTCAAAAATCTGACTAGTAAGAATTGAGTTCTGGCAGATGATGGGAAAAGCAGAACCCCCAGTGCACCCAACAATGCTTTTATCACAATCAATAGCTTCCCTTTTCCTTGTAAGCTTTATTCTCAGAAAGCCTGGTTTGCAGCTCTATTACCATTGTACTCTGCTCACCTGATGTGTTTACTATTGATTTTAGCTTTCAAACACCTGAAGAAGGGATACTTAATCATGTATAACCTTGTACAGTTTTTGGGATTCTCTTGGATTTTTGTGAACATGACAGTACGACTATTCATCCTAGGAAAAGGCAAGTAATGAGTACTATTTTATTTATATTGGAGAGTTTGAGTTGATTTTCAGTATTGTTTTTAAGACTTTTTAAATAGCCAAATCTAAAAGGAGACATATTTAGGAACAAAACCATGAATGCATTGCCAAAGAGCACAATGAAAGCCTTTCAAAGGTCATCAAAGTGTCAATGGCAGGAAAATACTGTTCCCTTGTAAATCACAGCTGTGCACTCTGTGAATGATAGTTGTGCTCTGCCAGGATCACTTCTAACAAAATCAGCTGAAGCAAAATGTCTTGCTCACTGCAATGTTAATGTTTTTGAAAATGATCTGGACGGGATATTTTGTTTTTGAAGCAAGAACAATCCATTCTGTTGAGGTACAGCACTATTGCTTTTTTGGTAAAGCAATTACTGAAGTAGCTCTTGATCCTTCTGTGTGTGAAATGGAGCAATGTTTCTGGCCCAACTGCTGTGAGTTCAAGATAAGGCCTATAAAGAACTTAGGTAATTATGCATCATGTTTTTCTCAAATACAGCTAGAATCCTGTTATCACAAGCTGTGCTGCTGCACCAGCTTCCTGAGCATGGAAATTCATTTGTTCTCTAAAATGGTTCGTTTCCTGTGTCTTACAGATTCCTTCTATGACACATTTCACACTATTTCTGATATGATGTATTTCTGTCAGACCCTGGCATTAATGGAGATCATGAATTCACTAATAGGACTGGTCAGATCACCACTGATACCTGCTGTAGTGCAGGTAATATTTTTAAATTCTTCTACTTGCTCTTATGTTTAAAGTAAATGTTTATTTTACACAAGTGTTGAGACTCTCTTAAAATAAGTGATGCAACCTCACTGGCACCGGACTAGAGGATTTCTTATTCAAGAGGCAGGAATCCATGCTTCCCAGTCTTGGCTATGGCAGGCTGTCTGTCTCCTTCCACCACCTGGGTAAGAGAGTGCAGGACAGCAAAAGCAAGAAGCTGATGAAAAGTACATGATTTTGATTTGGTGCCAGTGCCCTTTTTATCCTGGTTGTGGTGGTTGTGCATAAAAATGAGATGGATGATTTAAGACTGGGTCCCTTGGATTGTACCTAAATACAGAGCAAGACGCATACTTGTAAGAAGCAGGTCACAGCTCAGCTGTGAGTTAGTTGTGTGCTCAGATGTGTGAAGAGTAGATATGTTTCTGACAGCAAGGACTTGCCCTTTCTTTTGATGAAGAATGAATGTTCCTTAATATGTTTTTCTTTAACAGGTATTTGGAAGAAACTTTGTTTTGTTTGTTATCCTTGGAAGCTTGGAGGAAATGCAGAGCAAGCCTGTGGTGTTCTTCATATTTTATTTCTGGAGTATCACTGAGCTGTTCAGGTTGGTGGGATTTTCCTCCTACCAGGTGTGCACAGAACAAAGTGGTTGTTCCCAAGAACTATGTAAAGAAGATTCTGATCTTTGTATTTTTTGGAAGAGTGGCACCAGTGCATTGGCCCCAGAGGGTAAAAGCTCCTTAAGTCATGGACTGTCACAGCCTTCCTTGATCTGCCAAAAGCTGAGGCAGGGCTGGAGTCTGAAAATAATACTGCCCTGTTGCTTTATTTCTTGAGGGGTTTGTTGCTTTGAATTTCCATTGTTAAATGAGGTCTTTATCTTTGAAAAGAAGTTATCTTGAAAGGTTTATTAGCCAGTCAGGCAGTTACCTTCATCCCTGTGTTCAGAATAATGGCCTGAGCTCTATAAACTGCCCAACAACTGTGTGTCCATTGTCATCCACAGGGACAATGCCTTGAATATTCTTGTGTCATTTGGGAATTGCGTTGGCCACACAGTGTATATACACAAGACTAATTCTAGTAGTAGTTTCCATTTTAAAGTGTTTGTTTCTCCTCACACTGCACTGGCTGTAGGTACCCCTATTACATGCTTTCCTGCATTGGAATTGAATGGAAACCACTCACCTGGCTCCGTTACACTGTCTGGATCCCTCTCTACCCCTTAGGGGGCTTGGCAGAAGGTATCTCCTTAAAACACAGTTTACTAAATAATGAATTCAAGGCTGGGCAAATAACTCAATCTCTTTTTTGGCAGCTGGACTTAAAATAGTAAAATAGAACAACAGGTAAATAGATTTGCTTTGAGGTGAACCAAATATAAGCATTTTGTCTTTCACACTGAATCAAATATTACTTTCAATTTCATGTGAAAAGAAGTCTTCCTTTTGGAGGAAAGACTCTCTTTCTGGAGGGGGGAGTAAAGGCAACAAAAGGTTGCATGAACAAATGGAACAAGAACAAGCTGCACAGGATGCCAGTGCTGACTTCCCTCTGCTGACCCAAAGCTTTGTCTGCTGGGCCTGACTTGCTCAGCCTGGCCTGGGTTCACACCAGCTCCCAGGTCTTGATATTATCTTGTAAATCACTGCAGAGGACAGGCAGGCTTATTCCTGTGTTGCAAACCCATGTCTGTGAGCCAGGAGGAGCTTTGGGCATTGGCCAATGCTGAGCAGGGGAAGGACTGTTTCATTGTTGGGGATATTTCTGGATGGCAAATCGTGCTGGCACAGGCCCGGAGGCTGCAGCTGTGCCTGAGAACAGTGTCTCACCAGGCAGGTTCACTGCTGCACCCCTTCAGCCCAGTGCTTCCCACCCTATTGCATGTTCAATACCTTCAAAATTGCTGTCATTTATCAGCACTGGCAAATAGGAAGGGACTATGCTGAAATAGTTGGTGTGGGCTGGGTAACTGTATATTTTATCTGTGCTTGGTAATGATGGTGACCTTCTGCTTTCAGCTGTCTGTATCGTTCAATCTATTCCAATCTTCAGTGAAACAGGGAAATTTAGTCTGGGATTGCCAAATCCACTGAACGTCACAGTCCAGTTTCCATTTGTGCTTCAAATATATCTTATAGCCTTGTTTTTAGGTAAGTGTTTAATGGTATTTCTCAGTATTGAAATAAAAATAACTGAATAACTTGATTTTTCAAAGAAAAAGAAATTCCTGCATCTTGGGGACCATGGCAACACAAAATTGCTTGAGGTTAAGCATTATCTCTGTGGATTGTGCATGTAAATTTGTCAAGAGATAGAGGGGAACACACCTCCGATGAGCTCTGATTAGCCCTCCAGAAAGGTGATCTTGGTAACAAAACTTGGGTTAAAAGAAGAATTTTTACATGCATTTTTAAACATAATATACTTAGTTTCACCTTTTATGGGGTATTTGAGCTTTGGAATGATTTAGTGGCAATCTAAACAAAATTTCAAATTAAAGCAATTTCGTTAAACATTGAAGTATAATCACAAATGCAACATGAAGTCATGTTTTTCCAGGAAACAATATAGAAGTCTCTTTAAATAGTATATTTAAAGAAGAAAAGCTTCTTGATACATATGTGGTTTTTTGTGTTACATTTGTAAACACAATTTAAACACAATTTAACTTCCTTGTACCCACACTCAGTACTCTGGGTATCCACAACTCATCACAATCTAACCTGGAATTTTAAACTGAGCTTTCCTTAGATTTCTCCTGCTCACAGACATTGCTTAAAGCCACCCTTCAGTTGAGTTTCACCCTGAAATACCTGGTTCATCCTCCTTAACTGTGCACAGCTGGTGTCACAACTTCTTAAAGGTGGCAAACCAACCTTCTGAGCAGCCCCTTGCCAAACAGTCTGTGCAGCAACTCCTGCCTCACCCAGCAAGAAAACACTTGCATGAGCTTTCACTGCTATACACACCCCTAAATAATTTATTTTGTTGTGTGGTGGTTGGGTTGGTTGGGCTCTGTTATTGTTTTTTTAAATCTGGTACAGCCATTTAGCATTAAAAAGATGCAACAATGACATCCTACCTAAACACTTTATTCTTTTCCAGGGATATTTGTAAACTTCCGTCACCTCTACAAGCAAAGGAAACAGCATCTTGGACCAAAGAAGAGAAAGATGAAGTGAAGGACTGCAATGCTTTCTTAATCTCACTCGAGGACAAGATAAGCCTCTAATTCTTACGGTTTTACCCACTGTAATGCAAAGAATTTTGTAAAATTAAATGACCACGCTAGATTTCATGATTTCATAGTGAATTCAGGTAACATTCCCTTATACTGGATTTTGTTCCCTTTCCATCATCTATGCATGGCATTTACCATTGGACATTTAAACTTGTATCCTATCAACCAGCATATTAGAAAGAAATCCTATTATCTGCATATGATATGCTTATAATCAGTGGAGCAGCACTAACTAGAAACAGTGTTTATCTTTTAATTGGAGATTTGCTCTTTCAATATTGCATGCAGATAGGGCTTCTGATGTTGGGATATGCTCTTAGCTGGCCTGTGCTGTTCCTGGGATGCATCTTGATGGCAGGAGGAGGCACAGTCTGAGACCACTGTGCAGTGTTTGGGTGTTTACCAGCCACTGGGATAAACTTGCTCAGCACATACCCCCCCTTTTCTTCTGCAGCATTATTAATGGTGCAGAATTAAAACTGGAAGTAGCTAATGCTGATTTAAATGCTACCAACTTAGTCTGTTTCTAGCTGAGCCTTAACAGAATAGGAGCTCTGTGTGGACCATAGCAATGCGTATTCCTGTAGCAACACACCTATCCACTCATTAGGGAAAGGAAACTGCCGCTGAGGGCAGAAATGCTTTCCTGGTTGGTGGAGCAAGCACTGAAATGTAACAAAACAAGGGAACATAGGTACCAGCTTTCTCCTGGCATGTGAACCCCAACAGAACTCGATCCCACCCATGCAAAGGGAGAATGTGGAACTCTCATGGGAGATGGGGCCCCTCTCATCCATGCCGGCAGGGCTGTGGCTCTTGTATTTATAGCCTTCAGCAATGCAGCAAAATCGCTTTTCTACCTGCATTTAGGGGTGCAGCACAGAAGTTGGTGTGTATGGTTTGACTGGCCCCTGGTGGGATGGAACAGTGGGGCAAATAAACTATTATTTAGATAGCACATATCAAGTCTTAGTAAGGGACATCCCACACAGGGTTTGACGGACCCTTTTCTCTTTGCTTGCTTTAACCAACATCACCACCAAAGAGAAGCTCCCCCTACATTTCAGGTCATCTGCTGTCTCACCTGGAAACCTTTGGCTCAGTTGACTTTATTTCAGCATGTCTTTCTTCACACCAAGCCTCCCATAGCTAATCCCAGATTCCTCTGGCCTCTTTAATCCAGTTTAGAAATGTACAGAAAGTTTACTCTAAACTGTACTGTGGTTATGAACAGGTTGTTTTGCAACTGCCACTGCCCCAGGGCACTGCAGAGCAATGCCAGCAATCCAGAACAGCACTGAAGCTGAGATTAGCTTAGTGCCATGTTACTATTTATCTTTTCTATTGTAAAACAATATGAATCCTCCAAAAAATTATGTTATATATAGTATAAGTAACAAACAGCAGAAGGTTTGTGATATGGACCCAGTGCTTGTTACTGTAAAGGAAAGGAAATAGTGTTATAAGCAGACTTTAACTAAGAAGCAGTACAAGCTCCAGGCTGCATTTCACAAATTGTGTTCTGTCAACAAGAGCTGTGATACAACTTCTCTTTGGGAGAAGGAGAGCCTACTTTACTCAGGAGAGTTGAGCACTATTTACACAATATTTCACTTAGCACACACTGTACCTATGTTTGAAGTATGTGAAAGGGTTGAATTAGCTGAGTAACAGAACAGCAAGGATCACATTCATACTTTAATTTCTCTGCAGGGCATTTAAACTTCTGTTATGAAATCCGTATGTATTCATCAGTGAAATTGTGGTACCTAGTGCAAGCTGTCATGAATCTTACACTACTGAATTTTAGTCCTTCAGAAAGAATGTGTTTCTATTAATAAAGATTTACAACCAAATTTTGCTTTAGTTCAGTTGTTTGTTCCTTCAAATTATACAACTTTCTGAGAATTTGTATAATTTGGTATTTCACTTGTGATAAACAGCTGGGAGCTGAGCCTTCACCAGGTCCGTGTTTTGGGCCACACAGCCTGGTTGCTATGAAAATGGAACAAATCCAACTTAAATTTTCATGAAAAATTACTCTTTTATTTGTATTATGCAAATAAAAAACCATGTGTCCCAAGATTAAGTTACTTTCACAAGCATAAGCACTGCAATGCAAGTGATAACGCTCAGTATAGACTGTCTGTCAAGCTGGGCCTAAAGTCAGAGTCAACACCCCAAAATCAGCTCTGTATGGTATCTTGCAGGGTGCTTCTCACACCTTTTCTTTAGACTAATCAAGTTGATGTAGTAGTGTAGTAGCTGCCTTTTAGGATACTTTTACCAGTGAGTTCAGTTACATAGTAACTGCATTTTGGGGAGGCCAAAAGCCAAGAGCTACCTACAATGATATTTTTTTTTTCTCCTCACAAGTACCAAATAACTTCCACCCATCATCCAACACCATTACTGCTTTTGGGACACTTTCCACAGTTTCCAGGTCTGACTAAAGCCACCACAAATGAGCTACGTTTGTTTAGAGAGCACTGATGCAAAACTTCCCTGTTTGGATAGGAAGTTCTTCAAACAGTGATTGAACAGGCCCTAAAAAGTAAACAGAAGAAAATTTGAACCACTTGAGCCTTAATCTGGAGAAGTTCCCAAAACGGAGACTTCACATTCTCTCAGTGCTACTACTGGAAAAGTCTGTCTGCAGAGGAGCAATGTTATGATCATAGGCAGCATATTCTGAGGCTCCAGTACTTGCCACTTTGAGCTGCTGGGCCGCGTGTGTGAGCTGGAAGGCGGCGTCGGGGTGTGCGGTGTCGGGGAGCAGGGTGCACTCCCGCTCCAGCATGTCTGCCACGCCCTTCAGCAGCTCCAGGAAGCCAAAGGCCAGAGCTGCCTTGCGTAAACGATTCAGCTCCTGCAAAGACACAAAACCCCTTTTAAAGCCACTTCAAGCCTTGACATCAAACGTGGGTTTCTTACATCTGTTTGTAAAGGTGATGTTACTCACAGTGCAGCTGCTGGAAACTGCCCAGCTGCTCACGAATAGAAGATGCTTCAGGGCTGAGTATGATGATAGTGGCACAACTAAACAGTGGTTTTCCCTTGATCTTTTCCTATAAATCTCCACTTCTTCCTTTTGTGCATTCAGCTATTGTACCTGCCTGCTTTGTCTGTGTCCCAGCAGGGCTCCAGCTTAGGCTTCACTGACTGACTGTTGCCTTTAACCACAGTGTGCAGTAAAATGTAGATAAACTGATTTTTCTTCCCTATAAACTGAACAGTGCTTATGTGCACTTAGGCAGGGTATTCATTCTTCAAGTCTCTGGAGGCTGCAATACCAAACTGCTTCAGCACTAAGCTTGCAAGAGGAATAATTACCTCCAGCTACAGTCTGGTTATGGATTGTAATGGTGTGGCCAAATGTGCCTGGAGTTTTGTGTTTCTGTGCTTCATTTGTAGATAAAATGGAGGAGACATTTTCAGACTCAGAATGACATCTGTGTTCTACTCCTCTCTGATCCCTCAGTTTATTTCTGCCTGGACAACAGCATAAAAGTTCACCATGGAAGCAGCAGGGGTCATGAGGGGCACTTGTAAACATGACACGTCTCTGCCACCCTGCCAGAAAATGTAGTGGCAGACCATGGAACCAGACCATGGAAATCAGACCCCCTTGTCTCACCTAACCAATCTAAGTTTTTGCAAAGCACTACAAGCCCACAGAACACGCAGTGTGGTTCCTCTGTCAAATGTACCACCATCACTATGGATCAAACTTAAGCCAGCCTGGAATGTTACTCACTTTATAGAAGGTTTGTGTTTTTTCAGGGAGTTTCCTTGCATTTCTCAAGATCTTCTGTACATCTGTCTGCAAAAAAGAGGAAAAAAAAAACCAAAAATCTTGGCAGCTTCTGGGGAAAGCTGCAGAACAACCCCCAACTCTTTATGGATAAATTATCCTGACCATTGACAAGACTGCAGCTCACAAAGGCTGAAACATAACTGGTAATTATACTAAATCCAATAAACCAAGCCAGATGCTCCACTGGAGACACAGCTCTCATTAAACAAGCTATGCTTTCTGATTGCATTTTAATCATGACATTGTAAAGAGGCAGTGTTTATAAAAATGAAAGAAAAGCAATACAGCAATTACATTAAATGGGCAAGACATGCAGAGACTGTAATTCCTGCTAAGATGGTTCCTGCTGCTCCAGGTAAAGCAGCACAACTTGGATCATTACCTGGAGGCCACTGGGTTTGATCCAGACAGTGACATTCTGAGCATAGCTGCGCTTGTTCTTGGGCTGCAAAGGGAAAGGGCTCTTATTGTCATCCTCCCCATAAGGATTTTCTTTTGCATCTGGGAGAAAAAAGAAAATGTAGACTTAGCAACTAAGAATCGGCAAGATCATTCACACAACACTGAATGTATAAGTTATTCAGTGGAGTGTGACCAGTACCTGAAATAGGGCCAAGCTGTGCCATCTTGCCCAGCCATGGGAGGGGCTCAGGACCAGGTTCAAAGAGTGACATCATGAGGTTTGATTTCTTCTTGCTATCAGCTTGTGAATAAAGCATTCCATACCACTCTGGCCTGTGGGAAAGAGCAAATCTACAAAGGCTGAAAATCTTCCACCTCTCTGCCTAGAATGTGCCTCCCTCTCACTGTGTGGAGGCTCAATGTTTGCAATTTGTACTGACAGAAACAAATCTGCAATTAAAAATGCACAGCTTTGTCTAGCAGTGCAGAGTTCTGCACAGAATACAGATATAAATAAACATAATTTATAAATAAAGTCTAAATGAGCAAAGTAAGAGATTTTTCAGGCAGACATCCAGCTCCATACCCCAACTGGACGAGAGCCACCATGCCTTCCACTTTCAGGCTGCCATGTAATAAAACACAGAAGTTGGGGATTTTCCCAGCAATCTGATTAGCTGAATTCTCATCTTCGGTGTCATCTGTGATCCCAGGTCCCACCTCATCCCCTTCTGGGGAAGAATAAAAGCAAAGAAAGAGAAAACATGAGAATAAATTCAAACGCATGAGCTCTGTTTCCATGACACCACCCTTTACTGTCTGCCTGCAAGAGTTAATTAATACTTTTGTACAACAAACAGCTGCAGAATGAACTGCTTGGGCAAAGTGGCACAATAATGATACATAAATATTCCACTGCATTGTACTCAAGGACATTAAATATTCAACTTGCACCACATAATTCATGGCTCATTATTATTCTGAACTGTAAGTTTAGCATGTTCTATTAATAATGATGCTGTAAGGACCCTGGTCCCTCTATGAACTTCCCAAAGAATACACTATGCAAAATAAAAGAGCTCGTGGTCAAGGTTTTAATTTTAATGCAATCACACAAATACGACATCCAGTATTTTGATAAATCAGAAAACCTGTGCTTCCAGTCTAAACCACATTACAAGGGAAGCCTAAAGCAGCTTTTGCTGAAATAAACCCAACTTGCTCACCTCTGTTGAGCGCAATGGGCAGTACCAAGTGTCTGGACAAGACAGGAGGGCTGGAAATGTCAGCAATATCTACAAACCCAACAATTTCTAGATCTGCAGGGAGACAACAGATTTTAATCAGATTTAAGACTGTTTAAGTCATATTTGGAAATAGCTGAAATGTACTCAGAGCCAATTTAACATCACCACTTCTTACACCACCAGGTTTTCTGAAGCAATGACTAAAGGTAGCACAAGAGAACCCAAACTCAACTGGAGTGTAAAGGTGTTAATAAGTTAGAAATACATAAACCACACAACTTTTGAAGACGAGAACATGACTTTCAGCACACACATAACTGCTGCCCACAAACTGTGCTGCTGGACAATTACAGAATTGGGCACCTTGATATTTACACTGTACACAATCCATTATTGCTGTCTTATAAATTCCAAAGGAGAAAAAACAAATATCTGCTGCTCATGGGAGCTGTGTCCACTAATGGGAGGGCTGGGAAGGTTTTTCTTTGCACGGTTGTTTTTAAAAATAATTCCTCCTCCCTGAAGCTTATGAGGGTGTTCATGGAAAGCAGGCTGTGGCTGTCTTCCAGTCTCTACCCCTAGAAATCAGTGCCCTGAGCTCTGAAAGTGCCTTTATGCTACTCCAGTCCTTTTTCCAGGTACACAAGGATGAAGTAGGATGATATTTTTGTCTCCTGATGTCACACATACACCAAAAAATTACACAGTCACTGATTGATCGTTGTAGAGACAAAGTGGATGAAGCAATAACTACACAGGATGAGAGGTGATAGTGAAAGAGCAAAAATCAAATGGATTTTAGTAAAAAAGCAATCAAAGATTTGTTACCTGTATTAATTGCTTTAGGAATGGGGTCTATTTCCTCATCTATAATGAAAGGCTCTGGTCTGGGAAATACTTGCACATCAGATGTTAAGTGGCCACACTTCAGGACAGCATGGAATGGTGTATAAGCCAGGTCTATTAGCTTTCTAGAACACAGTTATTAAGGAAAACTTAATACATATCAAATAAAAATAGTTTGTCTAAAGCACACTAACTTAGCTCCTAAACCTTTTCTAACTACAGGTAATTCAATAGTTTTAGTGTTGCTAAATTATGAAACAAAGCAGCATTATCCCACTGACGGCAAATGAACAATAATTATGGAAATTACTGTCTTCTATCTGCCAAGCCTAAACAGATGCTATGGTTTGGTTACAATGACTAAAATAAATATTGACCATAACCAGTGAAGGCCAAGATGAAATTACAGTTAACAAGATCATAAAATTTAAAAAAATAGTTTAATTAGAACATCTCATATCACCAGATTTCTTATTATATTTGTTTTCCTTTCGAGATACTAACTGGGAACCTTCCCAAAGGCCTGTTATCTACAAGTGTACTCACCCAAACATGGACTGCACATTCTTCAGGCACAGGGGGCCATCAATGGTGAAAATCTGCCCTTCCCCATTGTTTAAATCAATGAGCCGTTCCAGGCAGTCTAAGGAATCTGTGCTTTGAAGCTGCAAAAAAATAAAGGGAAATGTTTTTGTTAAGTGGTCTTTTTATCCTCTTTTGTACTAATCAGTATTTTTAAAGAAAATATACACAACACAGCAAAAAGCATCTGATTGGATGCTCCCATGATTTTTTGTTATCTCTTTCCTTTCCAAATAAACCAACGTTCTTTGTCTCCCAGGCAATGTTCTCTTATTACTTATCAGAAATAGAAGATTTATGTTAAGTATTTTCCCAGTTATTTTGATATATAAACAGTGCTTCAATCCACCAGCTTAATCAAAAGGATCATCCTTGACCGAGACCATGAAGCTGAGATATCTAACTGATGCCTAAGCAGAAAACCCTTCTGTGAAGGACACAAGAATACAAGTGTCAAATCAAAAGAAATGCTATTAATAAAACCTAATCTAAGGAATATTAGTCAAATAGACTTCATTTTAAACAGTGTTTATGCAGCAGAATTCTAACTCCTGTGAAGGTTTTTAAAGCTGGGATTGAAATTTGCAAGAGAAAGAAAATTGACATCTTTCCTTCAAAACTAAGGGAAGCTGGTTTGAACACTGGCTTGGAGGCTTTAGTTTTGCCCTCTCACATTTCTACATACAGCTACTGTGTTTTAAGTGTTGAGCATCTTTGCAACACAAGTCATTTACTCAAGAATTTAACTGTAGGTTAAGAAGGAGCCCCAAAAGCATTCAATGTAATTAATGCAATAATAATATAAACAGAGAAATTAAAATTCCATAATATTCCCCAGGGAGAAACGGACATGCTTTATAAAGATTATGATAATAGTGCAGCAGCAGTAGATAATAATAGTGCAATAATTAACCTTAAATTATCTTTCACCCAATAACTAAGCACCAGAATGTCAACTAAACCTTAAGCACAAGAACATCAACACATGTTTTGTGCTGATCTGGTCATTAGCTCAGAGAAGACCAACAATTATCCAATGCAACAAAGACATCATAATAAGACATCACCTCTTCCAAATTGGCCATGCACATGACATAGAGCTTGGATGGGAACGGGAAGGGCAGTGGGAACCTGTTGCTTTCGCTGCGCTGGCTATGAGTGGCCAGGGAGTGGCGCAGGGAGCCTCTGCCGATGCCCAGGCAGCCGTCGGTGACCAGGACAACCTGCAGTGACAGGGGACAAGTGAGACACTTCCAGCTGCAGGGGGCACCTGAACACCAACACACTGCAGGAGCCTTCCTGCAGCATGTGCTCCTACCGAAAATCCTCGCTCCCACCGGATTTCCCCCACTTAGCTGGGAAAAGAACTGTGAGCAAAATTTCCAGAAAAAACTTCACATAAATGAGAAATTGAAGATTGAACTCTCGTGATTTACACTGTGTGCATGGCAAATAAACATTTTCTTGGCATCAGGCAGTTGCACTAAAATTTGGATTACATACAATTAATTTTTAAGTGTACACTTAGAAGCACAGTGACTACACAGTCAAAAACAGCCTGTTGCTGTTGGACTCAAGGATCCCAAGTTTATTTTCAGATGGAAGATAAAGCTATTTCTTCTGCAGAATCTGGAGAGCAACTCAACTTCCACTACAAGCCACAGAAACCTTAAAAGGTGTAGTATTAATCATCCTCATTCTTTGCAAATACAGCTGCAGTATGCTCACATTTTGCAGCAGAACTACGGTAGCAAGAATACACACTTCTCCATTCAAATGCACATCCAGAGTCAATCCTTGTGGAAACCTAATAGATTACAGTGAGTAAGGGGATTATTTATACTCAGCTGTGACCCAGTCACTTCCAGAGGAGAAAAAGAGCTGCTCCTTCAATGCTGCATGGCAACAGCAGGCAGGATTTCTGGCTGGTAGGTAAGAAAAATCAAATCCAATTGAAATTCCATGTGTAATTGCTGCATCCAGATTTGTATTCTCTCTTCACCCTCAGTCTCTCTCGCAATCTCCTCAGAACTGTTGCTCACCAGTGATGTTCTCCACTACTCCAAGACTGCACAGTACATTCCCCAGTGCTCTTCACCACCCCAGCACCTGAAGTGCCAGTAAAATGAGCCATGACACAAATGAGAGACCAAATTGTTGAGGTCTCATCTCTGCTTGGTTTTCACATCTTTCTTGTTCTTTGCTTTGAACGTTTTTTGCTGTCCCAAGGTGCCTTTTATCTGTGTTAGATGATGAAGCACCGCCTAACCAATAAACCTCTATCCTTTTTCTCATTAAGGAGTATTCCCTCAGGCATCTTCCCAGCTCACTGAGCTGCAAAATTACTGAACTTAAATCAAGTGTCTCAGAAAACCGAGGGTTAAAAGCAAACTCTGCCATAAGAGGTAGCAGATTTGGAAGGCTGAGAGCTTTGAGGGCTGAATGGAGTGTGTGAGCAGCTGCATGGCAAATGACTCATTTGGGAAAGAAGTCAGATCAAAACACACTCAGCAGCAGCCCCATGCTGTTCGTTGAGCTGGAATTGTTACAAGCCCTGGAAACCATCAAGGACTGGAGGGGAGAGGTTCCTGCATGTGTGACTACACCCTTTCCAAATGGAGTGAGGCTCCTGGGACAGCAGATTGCATCCAGATCAAACACCAGGCCTGCACAACAGTGCTCCTGAGCCACATTTTATAATCCACTGCACTACAATAACACGTTGGGCAGGAAACAGTCTCTTTTTTTTTTTTCCTGCTGAATATTTTTATAAAGATCACCTTCTGTTCATATTCCAGATTTAGCCAAAATACTAATTCTTTGTGGTTTTGCAGCACCAGCATGCCTGAGAGTATTCCAAGCTTCCAAATTACATTTACATTTCTATCTGCCACTCACAGGCAGAGAATCAGTCACAGAACCGTTTGGGTTGGAAGGGGTGTTGAAGATCACCAAGTTCCAATCTTCCTGCCAGGGATAACTAAATACGCAGTCAACTTAAAACAGTGAAATCAGCCATACCTGGCAAGGAATTGCTGCCCCCCACTCCTGCTGGACAATATTGCAAACCCCCAGCAGTGCCGACTCCAAACAGGTTTTGTCATAATCATCCATGTTACTCAGGGCTTCCTGCAAAGACAAACACCACAGTCACTGCTGGGGGAATATCCCTGCCAGGAGACACCCAACAGTCACTCATGGCTCTGTGCTAAGGCAGCACCTTTGCTCTGCAGGGTGACACAACTGCATGGTGACACAAAGGAAAAAAAAGGGACAAAGGTGTAAGAAATGATGAATGAGATCAGGAGGCAATGACAGCTGACTTTGAAGGAACTGTAACATTATACACACAGCTCTTTAAGAGTGAAAAAACACCTTTGCACGTCTTAAAAAAGTGAAAACCTGAGGCAACGTCTAAGGGGAAACATTTAGCTGAGAAAATCCTCACAGGTGCAAGAGCAGCTCAAACTTCTCAGAGATTCACAGAGACCACAAGGAGTTTGTCTCACAAAAACTCTTTGGCAGAGAGAGTAACAAACCCAAAACTCGCATCTGCATCCATAAACCAGCTTTTCTCCTTAAAGTGAAAACCTCACACCTAACACAGCATCACCAGCATGCAGCTGTGAGACGAACTTGCTAAAGGAGCCTGGTTGGGCTCTTGGCTTGCAAAATTCCTCAAATGAACTCTTAGGGAAGTGAAAATAAATCAGAGAGGATGCACTGGCACTCACCTGCTAAACTGCAAACATAACAGAGAACAGCTTTTAAAATCTCTTTGTCCAATGGAAAAATCTAAACCATAGTGCCCTCTGACAGCAATGTGTCATTTCCTCCTAAATATGAGGGTCAGATATAAATGTACAATTTTTACTGGATTCAGAGGCTCCAGTGCCTTACCACATTCATGTGAAATTTCCCTCTTGGACTTTCTCCTTTCCATTTTCTCCTCCCAACTTCCCACCACATCTGTGAGGCCTAAAATCACTTATTCTCACTCTTGCACTGTTTTGACTGCTACACACTCTCAACAGCACCTTCTTTTTACCAAATCACTTGACTCAAAGCCTTTCCAAATGGTCCTGTCAGCTGCATCGTTTATCAGAAGCAAACCAACAACTACACATAAAAACAGGGACATCACAGAACCACTTGTAGAGCTTCATCAGGCAGCCCTTTCCTCCATCCCATTTTTAACTCCATCCCATTTTAAAGTCAACTAGTCACACTCCAGTGCTCACCTGCAGAAGTGCAATTTGCAAAATAGCGAAATGTTTCAAACCCACTGATTTCACCTACCCTTAAAATAAGGGAAACCCACTCAATTCAAGACGCTGCGCACAGGATGATGCCAAAACACACAATTTCACCATGCTTTGGTGGTACAATTGGCTGATTTTTTTTTTTTTTTTTAGATGTCGACGGTTTATTGCATTCGTGTTCACACCCCCTACCTGGAGCGTGTTGTAGTCTCTTGTGAAGGGCACCATCAGCTCCCAGAGGGATGAAAACACCACCAAGGCCGTGAACTCCAGCTTGTAGTTGGTGGCCATGTGCTCGAAGAGCATGGTGAGCCCGTGGGCAGCCAGGTGCTTGCGCTGGTACTCCTCGGAGCCCTCCACCGACACCGGCCGCGTCATGGACAGCGACACGTCCATCACCACCACCGTGGGCATGGCGAGCTTCTCCTCCGCCGCCGCCCCCACGGACGGGATCAGCCGGGATCACCTGCCTGCAGCGGGAGGAAAAGGTACAAATCATTACCAAAGCTCTAGTTGTGGAGCCACTGCACGCTCATCCCGTGAAGAAGCGACAATTACCCTTTTCCCCCTCAAAACTTGGGACTGAGCACAGATTAAGTGAATGCACGGTGAACCCCACACAGCATTTCCAGCCGGGTGCAGAGCAGGGCCTGGAGACGGCAGGCGCTGAGCCTCGCTGGGGAAAGGGCGCAGCCCCGCCGCTCCGAGGGCGGTGCGGCAGGGATCCAGCCCTCCCTACAACCCTTCGCCCTCAGCGGGGCGTCTCCCCGGAGCGCTCCCGGGACGGCCCGGGCTGTGCGGCGGCAGCGGGGAGGGAGGAGGGCGGCGGAAGGGAAATGCTGTTGCACAGCCCCGGCCCGCCGCGCCGCCACGCGCCCGTCACGGAAAGCGTCCCCCCGGAACGCGCGGCCCGGGCGGGAGGGGCCGCGCCTCACGCTGCCCATGAGGGCTGACACCGCACGGGAAGCGGGAATGTTGGATGTCCGTGCTGTGCGAATGTGGTGCCCACACAAAATAGACCGCTATGCGTGGAGAAGGGTTTATGGATAAGCATCCCGGCTGGCCAGTACGGATCCTTCTCCCGGTTCTGTACGTGTGGGAGTGAGAGGGGGCTGGAGGCAATAAACTCCAGTGTGAAACTGATGTATTTCTGAAATTGTGTGTTCAGACAACTGTTTGCTTTAAAATTATCGTAGAGTCACGGAATAGTTTAGCTGGAAAAGCCCTCCAAGATCATCAAGTCCTACTATTCCCCCAGCACTGCCAAGGCCACCATAAGCCATGTCCCCGGGTGCCACATCCATACAGCTTTTAAACCCCTCCAGGGATGGGGACTCCACCACTGCCCTGGGCAGCTTGTTCCAATGCTGGACAAGCCTTTCAGTGAAGAAATTTTCCCTAATCTCCAACCTAAACCTGCCCTGGTGCAACTTGAGGCCATTTCCTCTTGTCCCGTCCCTGTTCCCTGGGAGCAGAGCCCGACCCCCCCCCGGCTGCCCGCTCCTGTCAGGGAGTTGTGCAGAGCCAGAAGGTTCCCCCTGAGCCTCCTTTTCTCCAGGCTGAGCTCCCCCCCCAGCTCCCTCAGCTGCTCCTCGTGCTCCAGCCCCTTCCCCAGCTCCGTTTCCTTCCCTGGACATGCTCCAGCCCCTCAGTGTCCATCTTGGCATGAGGGACCTAAAATCAAATAATAATTTTCTAATTCCCCTGTGATAAATCTAATGATTAGATTGTTGTGGCTGTTAAATCCTTGGCCAGGGATGTTGTTAATTCTTCCCCACCATATCAGTGCCACAGAAGAGTCACGGGCACCATCCCCAGGTTGCTGTGCCCAGCAGGTCCCTGCTCCCTCCCTTGGCATCGGTGCTGTTGGCACAGGGCCTGAGGAATTTTTCCAGGAGACAACGAGTTTTAAACCTCCCTCTGGCATTGCAAAGTAGATGTATACTGTGGCAAAGGCCAGCAGAGCTGCTTGTCTGGCATCTGGCCTGTCAGCCGTAGGAGATGCTTCAAAATGCAGCTCCACGTGCCTTGTTTAAAAGTGTTTATATGTGTGATTTACCCCCTGCCGGTGCCGTGAGGGTGATCCCTGTCCATGGCTGCTGCTTCAATCCAGTACTTTGTGAAGGGGGTAATCACCTGCCCTCACATTGAGAATAACCTGTGGTAGCAGACAAAGGTATTGGCTTCAGAGATAGACCCAAATCTATACAATACTATTTAATCTTCTTAGGGGCTGGGGGTATTAAATTGGATTGGCTATTCCCCCACTAACATGTCCTTCACACCTGACCCGCTCTTGTTTTAGGACTCTGCCAGCAGAGGAGACATTGCGAAAATGGGTTCATTTTCACCTGCCTCTCTCTGCAACAGCATCTCCCATCCAGCTGTTAGGTACCAAAGAAGTTTCCAGCACTAGACCCAACCCCTGGAACTCCCCTTCCTCCTGGACAAACCATTGGAAGGTAGGCTGGGGGGGGTTTGTTTGATTGCACTGGATCTCGTGTGACTGAGACAGGAGTTTATCAGGAGCTGACCTAAACTTACAAGACTAGAGAAACAATTCCTCTGGGAATTGTGAAAGGTTGGAGAGCTCTTAGAACTGATCCTAGCTTCAGATGTCTTTCTGCTTGAAAAAAGTCTTTTAAGCAGCTCGTTTTGGAGAGGAGAAGTAAAACCAGTGTTTAAATAGGAGTGTGTGCATGCATCTGTGTTCTCTCTGTGCCATCCTTTTAAGTCTCCTATCTTTGTTAGGGAGAGTGATTTTCTCGTAATGTGCAGTTTGTTACACCTATTGAGAAGTTCTGCCACATGCATGTTTATGTTCTTTTTACATATGAAAAGCAAAGCTTGTTTCATCTATTTATCTAGGTACTCCCATGACCCTCTATTACTGTTGCCTTAGTGATCCTCCCAACTATTTAAATTAACGTTTCCTGTTTTGCAAGGTATTTAGGCTGATAACTTCCCTGGGTGTTATGCAAGAGGGTAAGTGATAACTGGCATGAAGAGCTTATCTGAGAATGGTTTAGAAAACTGTGATTCATATCCAGCTACAGAATAATGTAACATGCCCACTCTGGGGAAAAAAAAAATCCATGAAGAATGTCAATTTAAGGTAAAACATTCAAGCAGTGCTGAAGGGTAAATTCTGTCCAGCCTCAAACCCCTGTCTCCATGCTGTCACAGCTGCAGGCACTGTCACTCTGGCATTTACAATTTCTCTCCCTTTCTAAATGCTGTTCACATAATTATGCAAGATATGCTAATTACCCCCTAATAAAAGGTATGATTACAATTCCACTTTGCCAGTTCTGATTTCTACAGAAAGTCGTGAAAAGAGGTAGTCATAGAAACAAATGGCTGCTCAGCACCCCCAGTTTTACTAGAACCACATCTTCCTCGTGCTCTGCTCAAACTGAAGGAAAAAACTCACCCTTCCTTGGACGGTTTCCTGGGGAGTGAAAGGCTGGAAAGCCAAGGAGCAGCATCACTGGGAACTCTAAACCAGTCTCTGTCCTCCTGCTGAGATTATTTTGGTGAATAGCTGGTTTAGGAGGGAGTTTTGAACAACTTGGTCTTGTCTTCAGAGCATCATTTCTAGCAATTTAAAGTTGGTTCCTTGACAGAAGCCTTATCTTCTCCTCCTGCAGAACACTGACCCAGTTAATAATATTACAGAATAACAACTGGACTGCAGTAAAAACACAATCCTTAACAGCTCCTGGATATGGGCATTTGCTGGGATCAGAATTCAGCTTGGATTGGACTGTCTCAGCCAACTCCTCTCTATTAAGCCAAACCTATGACTATTAATCAGCATAGCCTACAGTCATATTATAAAAAAGTAGACTGAAGTAGACTGGGTCTAGATGTCTCTTTACTCATTTAAGTTAATTTCTTTTTATTGAATAATAGAAAAATAGTCAGTGAAGTCTTGCTGCCCAAATGGGGGAAAGTTGCAGTACTTTGTTTTCCACACCAGATTTTCTTTTGCAGGATTCCCCATTTTGTGCCATGCAGTTCCAGTCCTGATGCTCCAGATCAGCAAACTGCTGACCAAGTGAAGTCTTCAGTGGCTTCTGGACACGGCTCTGAGTTTTGAACCTTTAGGAAATGCATTTACCACAGAGGAGGCGGCTACGGAGGAACCGAATCCTTTTCTTGCTTGCCATAGTTTTGGTCCTCTCTTTCTACCAGCTCCAGTTCAGCCCCTCTGCCCTTCCAGCATCACACAGAGCACCCCAACACACAGACCCTGTCAAAGTGATCTCCAGGGACCTCCCCAGCAACAAGACTGGTGTAAGAGGCAATGCCACAGAACCGAAAGTAAGGCACTGCATCTATGTGGATCCTGAGCCAGCTGTGCCCATCACTACATCAGTGGGTATGACACCACAGCAAGAAAATTCCAGTGAAAGCTCCCCAGATGAAAAACCACCCTATCAGTCCAAAGGAGAATATCCCCAGGACCTATTCAGTGTGGAAGAACGCAGGCAAGGGTGGGTTGTACTTCACATCATTGGCATAATGTATGTTTTTGTGGCCTTGGCCATAGTGTGTGATGAGTATTTTGTCCCTGCTTTGGGAGTGATTACTGAGAAGTTGCAGATCTCTGAAGATGTGGCTGGAGCCACCTTCATGGCAGCAGGTGGATCAGCACCAGAACTCTTCACCTCCCTCATAGGTGTCTTCATCTCACACAGCAATGTCGGCATCGGTACCATTGTGGGCTCGGCAGTGTTTAATATCCTCTTTGTCATTGGCACCTGTGCCCTCTTCTCAAGGGAGATACTCCACCTGACATGGTGGCCCTTATTTAGAGACATCTCATTCTACATTGTAGACTTACTGATGCTCATCCTGTTTTTCCTAGACAGTGTCATTGATTGGTGGGAAAGCCTCCTTTTACTGACTGCCTATGCCACATATGTGTTCACCATGAAACAGAACGTGTTCCTAGAGCAATGGGTGAAGCAGGAGCTCAACAAGAAGCTAAATGCTGTGCAGGCAGCATCAGCAGAGCATATGCAGAAGGTTGGTGTCCTAAGTGTTCAGAGGGCAAGTTGGAAATAACTTTTTCTAGTGTAAACCACAAAGAAAAACTGCATCTCTTTCACAAAGCACATATTTGAACCTCAGAATACAGGTACTGGTTGATAATTATGGTTTTAAAATGAGGGAAATGCAAACCAGATAGAGATTCTAAGAAATTGGAGAACTTCACTAAAAGGGAATTCTACTTGTGCAATTACTAAAGGTCTCAGTTGTGGTTGCTTATGCGCTTTCAAAGGTGTGGAATTTTGCTTACTTGGTTGTTGTAAAAAGTTTCAGAAAGAACACTTGCAGGAACACATTCTTGGTCTGGGAATAAGATTGGACAATTCTGGTAAACAGAGGGGAAAAGGCTTCTGTCCCAGCCTCTTGCAACTGAGAGATGTTGGAGGAAAATTCTCTTTTCCCTCTCTAATGCCAGATGTGTTGCTGGGATGCTGGTGGCATCACTCGCTACCTGATCAGCAGCATAGAGAGGCATCTGGCAGCCTTTAGCAACCACTGCCAGCTCTCCTGGGCAGCATTTGGCAACCAGATTGAAGTGCCCAAACCCAATTCCATGCCACCAGATTTCAAACCTGGCACTGCATGCTCTGCTAGTCAGATGTGTCCCTGGCCCTCAAGCTTGCTTTGCCTTCTGATCCTGGCACTCCACATCATTTAAGGAAAGGAAGGAAGCAGATAAGGAAAGTGAGGATAGTTGAAGTGGTGCAGAATCAAGAAACTGCTTCTCTTTCCTACTCCTGGTTTGTTGTTCAGCCACTGCTCATGGCTGGGAGTCCTGAAAGCTCCTGTTCTATATTCCAGTGGGATACATGTGCAAGAAAACTGCAGTAACAGACACACATCGCTGTGGACATCACCAAGCGTCACAAATTGAATCCAGCCCTGCACTTGAAGTTTACAGAGAACTCTCATTAATGTTTAGTAGCATAAGAGAAAGCTGCTGAACCTATCCCTTGGGAAAACTAAATCACAGAAATTATAAATGATGGAAAGCTAATCACTGTAAAAAAATCCCCCTTTGCACCTTCACTCTGCTGGAAAATGAGTACGGATACAGATGTTTGGGGATGAAGTCTGGGTCTGTCTGTAGCTACAGGAATCAGTTGTGAGTCTGCATCCTCACTGAGGAGCTGTAGGTAGAATTCCTGTTTTTAAGGAGGCCCATGGCTTTGGCTCTTTCAGTAGCATCCATGGACATTTGTGTCAGCTGTCCCCCTTCCTCACAGGCAGCAGCTTGAAGGATCATTAGATCCTGAAGCAGCAGAGGTGATTGGTCATTTCTGTTCTTCGTTGCTTGCAGACAAGCACCGGGGCAGTTGCAGACGATGGAACGATGAAGCCACCAGATGTGAGGAAGCTGCAGGTAGGTCTAAGCAACTTTAGAGGGACCTGAGGTTATTGTATTTTGAATCTCTCCCCATGTCAGGTCATGAATAAAGGTGTCAACTCCTGCGTCAAAAAACCTGGACCAAAGCCTGTATCATATTAGGCACAATGGCCACAGTTTGCTTAAGAGGACACCTGGCTGAGGCCTATCCTTAAAGGAATTTTTATAAAATTTAAGAGACAGCTCAGGCTTCCCACGTGGATTTAACTAGAAGAGTGCTGTTCATTCTCTGCTATAAACAGGCATACAGAAATTCAGAAAGAAAGTCTTTTTACCTGGTTTTGTGGCCAAATTTCCTCCTGGGCTCTCATAGCAGAGGCTGGCAGGGTCTGTCCTTCCTCATAGCAAACACTGAACAGCTCATTCCTCTGCTGCTGTTGAATTGCTCCCCAGTAGCCTGGAGAGGCCCTGTCTGAGGCAGTGGACAAGGAAGCTAGAACTGACTGGCTTTGTGCCTTCCCACAGCCTGGGCCAGCCTTGCAGCGGGGCAGCAGCTCGGCCTCCCTGCACAACTCTCAGATGCGCGGCACCATCGTCCAGCTCATGATCTACACCCTTGACCCCCTGGCAGAAGGTGAGTGGATGCTCCACACCAGAGGGCCTTGGGTTCACAGCCCTGAGTGGTTTAACTGGGAATACAGTCAGTATTTTAGGGTCAGTAACTTACCCATGGGATGCAGCTAAGCATCACAGATGGTGTCTGGTGAGGGGAGCTCTGTGACAGTGGGATGTTCCCCTTCTGATCATGTGGCTGGCAAGGACAAACACCTCATGTTTTGGTCCTGCCATATCTGCTTTTCCTGCGCCAAGCTGGTTACTGCTGTGGTGGCAGCTGCTGCTGCTGGGGTCCCTGAAAGTGGTGACACAGTCACTCCTGTCACCCATCTCTGCTGTCTCTCCGACTGCATGGTCACCAAATGTGAGTTACAGGCTTCCTCCATTCCACAGCATGTCCCATCTTCCTCTTCTTAGCTCAGACCTCGTCTCAGCCTTGAAATAGTAGCAGAAAAAGAGGTTAAAACCCTTGAAGAATTACCTTTTTGAAATGGTTAAAATCCCAGCTGAGAGTCTAATCATGATGGTGAGGCCAATTCTATGTGATTCAGACCAACACCTCTAAAAGCCCACCTGCACTGCTATGGTATCATCACTGCCATGGCAAAGCGTGCCCACAGCACTGTGTGTTCAATGGGCAGCTCCCCAGGGCCAGGGAAGGACCAGCTCAGGTCCAAGACCTCTTTTAAACTGCTCAGGGTGCAGAGAAGCCTCATCTCCAGACAGACCACGGTCTTTGTACACAGCCTTTTAACAGGTTGTTTTATATGAACTTTAATCCAATCACACCGTGGAGGTTCATTTTCCAAGAAATAGTGAAGCACGTTAAAAAAAGACGTTTTCAAGGTTTTCTTTCCTAGCTCAGCACATGCCGCACCCATCCACTGCCCTACTTGTTCTAAAGAGATTATCTGCTGCCCATTCAAAGAGAAATTGAAGCTAAGCAGATCAACACCTCTCGTGTCCCTCATAGAGGTTACAAAGAGGACTCTCCAGATCAGCATCCCAGCTGCACAAACTGATCGAGGGAGCAAAGGAGGTTGGATGAGGACAGCAAGGCAGATCACTGTCTGCTTTGACAGATTCCAGTGAAGGCACACACTGTATTATGAACAGTAGCCTAACAAGAGCCAGACTCGTCAGCGTTTGCTCCTTGCCTCCTTTGCCCCTGAAAGGTTGCACCAGGATAAACCCAAAACCTTCCAAGAGGATATGCCATTGCCTTGAGCATCAGAAAGTGCCAGAATTGAGAGGCTGCTGCCACTCAGAGACCTCCCAGCACCTTCGCATCCTTCCCACAGCTCTAAATGTCTCTGTGCAGTCTCTCCCCACCCCAGGCTACCACAAGCTTGGCTTTCTGGTCCAGCTTGGTGCCGTGGTGAAACCCTGGGACTTCTCAGCAGGAGAGCTGTGGGGGAGCTGAGGTTGCCAGCCCAGGCCAAGGAGAGCCCCAGCCAGTTCAGCCCAAAATAGGCTGCTGGGAGTTTCCATGCAGTTGCGAGTCACTGGCCTTGCTAATGAGGCTGCTGTTCCTAGGCCTTGTGAATACTGAATAAACAGGACTGGGGGACCAGCTTGGATCTTCTCTCAAAGAGACCTCCCCTACTCATTGCATAGAATTGCAGAATCATTTAGGTTGAAAAAGACCTTTAAGACCATCAAGTCCAACTGTGCCCCCAGCACTGCCAAGGCCACGTGTCCCCAAGTGCCCCACCTACACATCCTTTAAATCCCTCCAGGGTTGGTGACTCCCTCAGCCAGGCTTGAGAACCCTTGGAGGGTAGAAATTTTTCCTAATATCCGACCTAAGCCTCTGCCGGTGGCCCGGCAGGGCGTGAGTTCCTGTGTGTGCGGCAGCCACTAGATGGGAGTGTGGCCGTGTGTATTTGAGTCTGATACCGCAGGGACTGTGCGGAGAGGGGCTGAAACAGCCTCTCCAGAAGGTTTTTATTCCTGGACCCTGTACTTTACTAATGCCACTGAGTTAATGGCAAAACCTTTGCCCCACGTACGCGCCTGCTCTGCTCAAGACTGTGAGAACAGAGACAGCACCTTATAAAATATAACAATAAAATTACTGATATTACAACAGCTCAGCGCTCAAAATCAAGGAGCCAATGTGTCTTGTAGGAGATACTCCTGATCCTGATAAATTCCATCCTGAAGAAGAGAAAGTCTGGAGAAAAGGAATTTATGCATGGACTGAGAAACCTAAGTGCCTTGAGGAACTTGGCCAAAGAAATGAAATGACATCCTGAGGATGGCTCTGAGAAAGGATTTGAACCTGCCAAGGCATATCAAGACTTGTGTTCCTTGTTCCAGTCCTGTGTTAACAGCCCTGCAGCCCTGTGGGACCCTGGGGACAGCTGTGCCTGGTTCCCATGGATCACCAACACAGTCCTTCCTTTAGCTGTGTGTGCAGCATTTTCTGTACCAGGCACATTTCTGTAATTAGGCTGCCACATAAAAGATGACCCCAAAGCAATTTATCTTTCTCGAGGGCCCTTCTTCCTTCTTGCCAAGGCCTGTAGCATCAGCACTTAGAGGCTGTGGTAATGAACACTCAACAGAAGGAAAAGGTTGCCAACAGTTGCTCAGCAGTTCCTCACTGAACCTACTGCAATTAGGATTCTGTAGGGTTTCCTTCTTTCTGCTGCCCTTGCTTTTTATTTGGGCAGCACAGAAGTGTTTTTGGGGCAGCAAGGTCCAAAACATAGAAAAGCTGCCAGCGCTGGGCCTCCAAAACCAAATGTCACGGGCAGAGGTCTTGGAAATACAGAAGTTTGAAACATAAACTTGCAACACCCCTTGTGTGAAACAAGATTTCTCAGTTGAAGAGCGGATTGAGTTCAGAATGTGGTTTTTTTTTCTTTTTGTGTTAGGAAGGTATCATTACTTAAGTCTTTTTCTCTGTCTCAGGGAGACTACATATTTACTTTAGAAATGCTAATATTTACATTTCATCCTGAATTATATTTTTGATAGAACTTTTTACTTTCAGTGCGCCTTTTTTTAAATTAGGAATTTCTAGCAAGTTTGTTCTTTTGTCCTTTTTCTCACTTCCTGTGAAAGTGAGTAGAAGAGCATGAGATCTTTTCAAGATCATCCCATTAGGCACCAGAGGGAACTGTTGGGGAATTAAAGGGAGCGAGGATTTTGGAAATGCTCAGGAAACCTCTCATTTCTGAACCTCTAGCCTTGCCATCAGACTCTTTAAACTCTAGTCACACAGAGAAGAAGGCAGAAGCCTACATTTCTTTTTGAATGAAGCAAATGGCTCCAGCAGAGAGGTTGTCAGAGCTGCCTGCCCTCACCATGCCCCAGTTAACAAGGTAATGATTTTGGAAATTAGACCAGAGCAGTGGGCACTGTTGCAGGCTGGAGAAGGCTGAATGCAGCTACAGCTTCTCCTTGCCTAATCAGCATTCCATCATTTGTTTTAAGAGAATTGTGATACAAAGGGGCAAAAGGAATCACAAGACCTTTTTTTATGCTTCCACTTTTAGACAGCAGAATCTCCAAATCCTTCAGTTTCATGCCAAATTGTAAAGAAAAAATCCTCCCTCTGCTGATTGTGTTGTGAATCCTGTTAGATTGAAAATTAGAGCCAAAGAGTGAACTAAATGTAAGAGCCAAATTCAAGGTAGAAGTTCAGCTGCCACCTGAAGTCCATCCTGGATGCTGTCAATTCATAGAACAAGAATTCTCCTGAAGAGCATCTCAGGGCCACTGGACATAGATATGTCCTGTGTGATGGGTTCTCAGCCCAGGGGACAGAGTTGCCAGCAGTGAATGCCCCAGGGGACTGAGAGGGACACTGCCCTGAACAGCTAATCCAGCACAGCATGGACTGAGCTTATGGATATCCTTCCTCCCCCTGCTGACCTGCAGATCTGGCCAGCTTAGAGCCAGATCTGCCTCCAATCTCAGTCCCTCCTGCAGGAATTGTGTGTCAGAGGAATTAACACCGTTTTAAATGAGGCTGATACCATGAGAACTGGACAGTGGCCTGGGCCTAATCTATTTATCCTGACAGAGAGATGCTCCCAGGCTCCACTCGGCACTCCCAGCCCATGGCCTGGCTGAGGGCAGGGAGCCAGCAGCTTGAGTTTCCATAATCTCAGGCTGAGCCTGACTGTCCTGACCCTGCTGACAGGAGCTTTTGCAGCAGCTTCTGAGAAAAGCCAGACAGAAGGATGTATTGCCCACTGCTTAGAGGAGACTGGGAGCAAAAGGTCACCCCTGCACTGAGGGATGTGCTTGTGCACGAGCACAGGGGGAAGGAAGCTCTTACATTTAATTCACATCCCCTCCCATGAACTTCAGTATTGAAAAGGAGGATGGAAGAGTCAGGATCTTGAGCCCCAGCCAGCCTTTCAATGGAGAAGAAATTATCATTTAGATTAGAAATTCTTACCTGTGAGGGTGGGGAGGTCCTGGCACAGGTTGCCCAGAGAAGCTCTGGCTGTCCCTGGATCCCTGGAAGTGTCCAAGGCCAGGTTGGACGGGGCTTGGAGCAACCTGGGATAGTGGAAGGTGTCCCTGCCCATGGCAGGGGGTGGGGCTGGATGACCTTTAAGGTCCCTTCCAACCCAAACCATTCTGGTACTCCATGAGCATTTCTTCTCAGTCTGGCCATTCCAGTGCTCAGTGGAAATCCCAGTTGGTGAAAGATGCTTCTGGCAGACAGTAGCAGGAATCTCACCAGAGTAGGACTTGTCCCCTGAGGTCTTAATGTCTGAGCTAGGCCCAGTTTTTGGACATACACCAGAATTTACTGATTTTCACAAGGTTCAGCTCAGAACAGTAGTTCTGCTCACATGGCTGGACCTGCTATTTCTATTATCTCAATGTCACTGTGATTAACAAAGTGGCAGGGCCCTGCCCTTGAGGCAGATGACAACAGCACCTTCTGGGTGCGTAGTCAACAGCACAGTAGATTAAATCAATGTGATAAAACTTTCAGAGAAAATTAATTTACAGCCCTGCACACAAGCCAAGCACAGCATTGGCCAATTCTTTGTGGCTACCGTCCACGAGCAAACCCAGTGACCCTCAGTCACTGGATGTGCAGCTTGACAAAAGACATAGATTAGAGCAAAATGGGGCTTTTCTTTGAGCCAATTCTTGTTCACTTTCTCTGAGAGTCAGCAGTAAGATATTTGAGCAAAAAACAACTAAACAGTTTCACAGTTCACTGTAAACCAATAAAAAAGCAGCTCAGCAGAGTAGAGCAGAGCTTTGTTTACAGTGGAAGAAGCCCTCAGCAGTCCCAGAAATAGAGCACCAGACCTGTGCTGGTGAAGATCATCTCTCAGACAGCCTGGACCATGCTGAACCTGGATACCAGGAATTTAGATCAGCTCCAGCAGGAGACAGTTGTGTATACTTGGAAAAATCAATAATTTCCCAGGGAACTGGAACATAAAAGGTGTTTATTTTCCATTCCCATCAGGTCCCCAGGCTTTAAGCAGCACCTTAAAGCCTCTTCAGCAGCCACATAGGAGGAAGAAGGTGTCAATTTTAGTTTGCACACAATCTAGCCTGGAAAAAAAACAACGGTCCATTGGGAACAAGATGATATTGCACCGAAACTCCTCCTCTGTTCTTTCTGCATTTTCTTCCTATGAAGTACTGATATCCTCTGTATTAGTGACCTGGAAAGGATTTCTCATTCCTCTAGATTGTCTTTAAATAGGATGGTGTTAGTTGCATGTGAAATTGCTGGTGTAATTGCTGTCGCACTAGGGAGTTAAATACAACAGCTATGACCAACTAGCACCAGCCAAAACCGGGGGTCACAGCCAGAACAGCTCCTGGGGAAGTGCTGGCTGCAGCCCCTGCAAGAGGAAGGGGGCAAGAGCATGAGTGTGTTGGGGGAGGCAGGACAAGGGGGGCTTTGCAGTGACAGCCCCTGATGACTGTGTCCTTCTCACTCACAGCAAAATTTAAAGACAGGGTTGACACCCTGAGCAACATGGCCAAGGCCAAGGCTGAGACCCTGGAAGGACAAGGCTCCCAGCCAGGTGAGTGCAGAAAGAGCCAGTGCTGTTTGCTTTGTTTTGCACTGCAAGCCTTCACCTTCCCAGCACGCAAAGCCCAAGGGCTGGCAAAAAACCACTGGGTTCTAACACAAATTTTGTGCTATTACTGGTCACAGATGGCTGCTGTAACGATGCAGCAGAAATCAATTGATGCACGTGGGCAGGAACAGCCATCCCCAGAGGAGCTGTTAGTGAGGCAGCATCCAGGCAGGGAGAGCTACAAGGATGCACTGGAAATGGCCATGGAACAGTGCAGGAGGGAAATGAGGCCATTGCAGACAGCACTTGGGTGCTGCTGGTCTTTGGTAGACCGTGCAAATGAGGTGTTTGTAAAAACAAAGTACCTTCACACACTTGCAGAAGGGCACAGAAGGTTCCTCCAGAGGGAATAAGCTGCACTGACTCCATCTGTATCAATTCCAAGGACCTGTGCACCCTTCCTTTAATAGAATCACAGAATCATATAATGGTTTGGGTTGGAAGGAGCCTTAAAGACATCCAGTCCCACCCCCTGCCATGGGCAGGGACACCTTCCACTATCCCAGGTTGCTCCAAGCCCCGTCCAGCCTGGCCTTGGACACTTCCAGGGATCCAGGGACAGCCAGAGCTTCTCTGGGCAACCTGTGCCAGGGCCTCACCACCCTCACAAGGAAGAATTTTTTCCTGACATTTAATCTAGATCTGTCCTCTGTCAGTTTAATATTTTTTTGGGTTTTCTCTGTCACTGACACACAGGCTTTGTGAGCTACCTTGGAGCCAGAGCTGGCCTGTGCTACAACGCAGGTTTGTGCTGCCAGCAAGGCTGCAGGTTTTGAACACCAAGAAACTCTTGTGTGGAAGGTCTCAGCTCCACACGACATAGGCACACCTGAACACCTCCCAGCACTGGGCCTCACATAGGTGAATGAGCCCAAACTTGAGAAAAACACTGTTTAAAACCCAAGTAAATTTTTGGTGCGTGACTGACTTCACTCCCTCACCTCTGCTCTGTTTTATCCCTATTTCTAGTCTATTCCCACAGAGGTTTCCGTGTTCCTCTTGGCTATGCAGGTTAATGCAGGAACAGCAGGACATTGCAGTTATTTCCTTGTATGTGTCAGCACTTTCCTATTTGCTTTTGAATACCCACCAAATGATCAGGGATTAAAGTCTGGCAGCACATCCTGGTCATTTCTCAGAAGCCTTGAAGAATATCAGCTCCCTGGAGAATGCTGTGCTCTACTAGGAAGGGAGGAAGGGAGGAAGGGAGGAAGGGGGGAAGGGGGGAA
>VZTE01001721.1:1298718-1352214 GCA_013397775.1 Eulacestoma nigropectus
GGTGGGTGGGGACCTGAGAAGCAAAGCTTTATATCCTTTCTGGATTTTAAGGATGGTTTTAATACAGTCTGCAGAATCCAGAAAGAAACCAAGAAATGCTAATCAGCTGCAGATGAGGTAATTAGCATTTCCCTGTTACACGTGTGCCCCTTACAGCAGTTCTGGATGGAAGGTCAGGGGAGCATCAAGGTCTCATTTTACACCAGGTGGGCCAAATTCTGCCCAGATTTACCAAACACAATCACAGCAGTCAGGGAGGAGACACAACAAACCTAAGCAATCTCAGAGTGTTTAACCACCATTGTGGTAGGGAGCTCAGAGCTCCTGCTGGTCACAGGGAGACTGACCACCTGATATGGTGGCCCCTATCCAAGATGACTGAAACCAGCATTCCTTCTTATTGCTTTTTGCAGAAGAAGAAAAGAAAGCACCAAGCACCATCCAGGTAACTCCTGCCAGTAACTCTGAGCCCAGCAAAGACACACAGAAGGCAGATGTGCCACAGGATGGACAGGTATCAAAATCAGGAACACAGGCACTAAGTGCCCATCCAGGCTGACCTTCATGTGTACTTTCCTTCTTCCCTCTCCAGAGCTGTTGGGACAGGACCCAACCCACGTCACTGGCATCTATAAATAGGCTCTGTGTGTAGTGATTTATTAAGATGTTGGCTGAAACATTTTGGCTTACAAACACAAATTGGGTCCAAATTATGACACCAACTGAGACTGGATAGCATTGTCCCCTCAAATGACTCTTCTGAGGTCAGAGGGCACTCCAGGGTAAGGGAAGATAAGAGCACCTGCCTGTCCTGTGCTCACCAGCAGACTCTTCTGTTTTGCTCCCCAAATCCCTTTCAGGTGATGTAATTTGGCAGTTCTGATGAGAGAAGGTTTTTCAAGGACATAAAATGTTTAATTTGTGCCTAGAAGGTAGTTCTAGTTAATGGATGCCAATTAGTTAACAATACACAGATGCTGGGGTGGGGTGTGCCTGGATCCTGTCCCACAAGAGCTGTGGCTGCCCTCAGCAGGTTACAAATGTGAGCTCTGCTCAGGTGAGGCCATGGTGAGTAACTGCAGCTCCTTGTTAATGTGAAAACATATTGGCTTTTTGATTTTTCATGCTGATGTACAGCCCCCATCAAGCAGTGACACCTCAGACGACAGCAGCTCTGAGAGCCAGGAGGACAGCGATGGTGACAGCACAGAGGGTGATGAAAATGATGAGCCCTTATCTCTGGAATGGCCAGAATCAAGGCAAAAACAAGCAATTTACCTTTTCCTCTTTCCCATTGTCTTTCCTCTCTGGAGCACTCTACCTGATGTCAGAAACCCAGTAAGAATCTATCTTCCTTCTGCTACTGGAGTCATTAACTGAGCTATAGATTTCCTCTGGGCAAGAGTCCCTGGGTCCATTTTTCCATATCTGGAATCTTTGCATAGCTGAAGTGCTGTTACTGCTGCAGGGAGTGGGACAGGAGCCCCAGCTGCAGTGTAATGTCATTCCAGAGACTTAATTTAATAAACCACAAATTCTAGCAACTACAGGTCACCTAATCAAGCTGAAAAACAGAGCAAATAGAGACCAGGGTCCAAGCTAAAGCAATCAATTGCAATGAAGTGTTTCAGGTGAATAGTTTTCAATGGAGACTATTAACTTCCCTGAAACGTCTCTTTCTTTTCAAACTTGATTTCAACAGGAGTCAAAAAAATTCTTTGTCATCACATTTTTTGGATCCATCCTCTGGATTGCTGCATTCTCTTACCTCATGGTGTGGTGGGCTCACCAGGTGAGAGGTTTATGTTCTTTCTGCAAATCACCATTTCAGAACAAGTAGATGGAGAGAGGGGACAGTGTTACTGTGGCATTTTATCTGATGAATTACAGCTGCAGTCATCTATCACAACAGTAGAAATTTTGTTTTGTTAGAACCCAAAAGGGAATTTTTGATTTCCTTCTTTTTGATTTGACAAAGCTTCATTCTTTTCTGAGAGCTTCCAAGGGAGTTTGTGCATCAGTGAAAGGAAAAGTACCATCAAGATTTATCTTAATTCTGACTTTTCATTGATGAATGTTTCTATACAGAACATAATTATCCATTACCTAATTAAAATTCTAGGAAAATATAGGTTCTTATTCTGGAAGCTGCTAAATGATCTTCACTCCCCTTGTCTTAATGTTCACCTGGTATTCTGGGAAAAAATACTTCCATCTTGTAGGATCAGCCCCCCAGTCTATCTTGAGTGATATATTGCACATACACAGTAAATCTGATCATGCCATAAATGCAAGGACTGTCATGTCCAAAGGCCCTTGGATCTTGTATAGCTGATGTTAAATTTGGAAAGGTAGACAATATCCAGAAGAGGAGGACTGAGGACAGGAAAATTGTACCGTAGCTGACTGGACCTGGCTCAGTGCTGGCATCACTGTGGTCAGATTCCCTACACTGTAGAGTAAATCCAGAATCAACAAACACAGTAAAATTGAACTTTTAAATTCTATAAAGCAGGAAAATGCTGCCACATTTACAGGACTCAGAATATTTTAACTCAAACATGGCACAAACCCTAACACTGCACAGAGCAAGTATGCTCCATGTTCCATTGCTAACAGCCCTACCCAACTTTGTGCTGATTAGGTTGGTGAAACAGTTGGGATATCAGAGGAAATTATGGGGTTAACCATACTGGCAGCAGGCACATCCATCCCTGACCTCATCACCAGTGTCATCGTGGCACGGAAGGGCTTAGGAGACATGGCTGTGTCCAGTTCCGTGGGCAGCAACATCTTCGACATCACTGTCGGGTGAGTAGCAGGTTGATGCTGAGATGCATTTCTGAAACACAAAATTACCTGGTTTGAAACCAAACATGCCTCAGTTCATTTCATTTTAGCTGTAGTTAAAATGAAGGGTAGCTGAGCAACCAGTTCCTTTTGAAGAAACCCAACCCAAACCCAGCCAGGAAAGACAAACTCTTATAACTCAGTCCACTATCTTCACCCAATTCTTAATCAACACAAAACTACCAATTTTTCAAGACAAAAATGCAAGAGATCTTTGGCTAATGTCAAAGATATATGGGCAGGAACCTTATCTGCTCACTCAGAGACATTCACCTCCTGGGGAAGGTCAGTATCAGTGCCTGGATCTCCCATCCTAAAGCATCAGGACATTTCTTTACTATAGCACACCAAGGCACTTAATTCTTAGGCATTATTTTCAAACCCCTTTTACTCTTGGATTGCATTATGATAGTGCAAACGTTATCCAGATACAGTTTTGACAGGAACAACATCCAGTCTAGATTTATGCTGAGCTATATTGAATACAATCATGCTTTTTTTCCCCTGTAACAGTTTGGAAAAATTGCTTAGTTATGATGCAGAAAATGAACTGCCTTAAAACATTTATTTCAATTACTTTTCCTTTCCTTGCAGCCTGCCGGTTCCCTGGTTCCTTTTTTCTATCTTCAATGGCCTCAGCCCCGTGGCAGTCAGCAGCAATGGTTTGTTTTGTGCAATTGTTCTCCTTTTCCTCATGCTCCTGTTTGTGATTATCTCCATCTCTATCTGTAAATGGAAAATGAACAAACTACTGGGGCTCACCATGTTTGCTCTCTACTTTGTGTTTCTGATCATCAGTGTGATGTTAGAGGACAAGATAATATCCTGCCCAGTATCTGTATGACATGTGCCCACTTCAAGATGTGTGTGAGGATCCAGCAACATCAAAAGGGGGTTGAAGTAGCAATTTTCTACTGAAAAAAGCAACCAGAATTATAACAAACTTACTGCAAAGAACGTATCTTTAGCATGCTAAAAAAATAAATCAGTCTCAAGTGGTGTGTCAGCCTCTACTGTTTTTCTTTAGGATCAGAACAGATACTGAAATGACCAATATCAAATAACACACATTTAGGCACTTGTGGAAAGGCTGATACAATACAGATGCATCAAATTTTCACTGGGGCCAATCCCCTCAAGTTAAAGGAGCTGATTTTCAGCACAGAATATTTACTCATTATAGGAAATTTTCATTCAGGAACACACTCTAAATTACTTAGTGAACTGCTCAAACTCCCTGAAATCAGTGAATTTTACTTCAGTGGGAAGAGAATCAGACTGATGTGGCTGGGCCTTTACAGAACTGCTCTGTTTAAAATCCCCGTGTGAACACACAGGCTGCAGCTCAGCAATGAACTCCCTCAAACTGCACAGAGCTCCTTTCAAATCTGTACCTGATCTTGCAACGCAGTGCCTAAAATTCATGTCAAGTGCCACCAGTACAAGTGTGATGTCATCTGGGTTTACATCTTCCTGCAACAAGACTGAAAGGCTCAGGGGTTAGAACAGCACATTACCTCTAATCAAAACTAAAGCCAGGAATCAAATACTACAAGGAGTTGAACTGCTGGGGGTTTGCTTTCATCCTGACACTAATCTCTGACAGTTACAGATTATTTAACCAGCACTAATTCCTCTTGTTAGCACTGACTTCTACATAGACAAGATGAAAAAATGCCATTGACATCAACAAACCTGAGAGGTTTATTGTTAACACCTCATGGGAACACACAACGTGGTTAAGAGTTGCAGACATTTCTGTCACTCTAATCCATCTAATTACATGTTAATGAAAATAACCAGAAAGATTTTAAGCTTTTTATTGACTCACTGTAAAACTTCTTTTGGATGAGACAGAAAAAAACTTTAACATTGTGAACGCTGACTTTGTAGTTCCTTTAAAATATGCAAACCAAAGCAAACATCCAACATATTGGTTTTTGGTAAATAAAATTTAAACATTATATATTTACAAATCTACAACCATTCATTTAAAAAGTGCTGCTTGCAGACTAACAAAGTACCATTTTTAAATCCCAGTGAGATAATAGCCAGAAATACCCCTCTCTATTATTACTATTTGCATCTCCCAGTTGTTGCACAAAGATTTTACATGCAGGAATTTTCTCTTTCTTGGGATACAAACCATTTAATTTGCCAGTGGAAGTCAAATTCATCAGGCTGTAACTGTACCAACAGCAAACCTTCTCAAATGGGACACAGCAGTGTCAGAGAAACAGCACAATTTCTATTCACATTTCAGTATTTCATCTCCAATAATTATTCCAGTGGAACCATAAGTAAAGCAAAATATATATTGCACTGCAAATGTAAAACCTTTGTTTAAGATTTTGGACATAAACATTATTTAGTACACAAAAGAAGAAAATTCAGTTCATACAAAATTTTAAATTGAAAATACGTCTCAAATATTTTATTTATTCATCTTTGTGGTATTGGAAAATATAGTCAAATTGCTTTTCTAATAAAGGACAGTGAGATTTGAAAACTGTGTCAACATTGAATTGTATGATGCTTAAAAATTATCGACCTCAGGATACGTTTGGAACATTAAGACTTGAATGAGGAAAATTTCTCACTTATAGTATGTTGTTATTCCAACTCTATTTCTATATATTTCTTCAGTGGACTGACTTGCCACAGACTTTATAAAACAATTCATTATGTATAATTATTTCACTTGATGAGCTATTACATGATATAGTAATTTAAAAGCACACCCAAATTAACATCAGCAACGCTTCAGGAGTGCCACGCCAGGGATGCAGGAACAGAGGGATTGTGTGAAGGCTGCACGGACAATCCTGTTCCCAGTGCAGTATCCACTACCTGATAGTACTGGGGGATATTGGAAAGAAGTAAAACTTGTTAGGTTTATAAGTCTGGAGGCCATTGGAAGTCCTTACAAGGAGGCTGGGACTAGACAGAGGAAGGGCCACGTGTGACAGTGCTGCCCCCACACCTGCACTAACACGCGCCGTGTCCTAGAGACAGAGACCGGGCTCGGCGCTTCGGCCACCCCGGAATCGGAGTGGGAAGCTGGGTCATAGCTCAGCCCCTGTAATGCCCCACAGCAGCTCTGGAAAAAGCACTTGCTCTCTCTCCTTTCACAGCTTGAAGGTCCGATAGAACAGTGGCTGCCTCAGAGGCAAATGGGAAACAGAACTGCAAGGAGCTAGGAACACTATCTTCCCCATGGCATACCCAGCTGTGAGCTTAAATACAGCAACTACTGGAGGCAAGATTTCCATGGTAATGCAGCATTCCTACTGTACAGAGCAGAGCAGCCATGCACACTAAGGGGTACTTACAGGGAACATGTTCAAAAATAGCCTGTTTATTTCACAATAGTTCAGAGGAATGAAGAGGGTATCTCTACCATGTACCTGGGTGAAAAAAGGAGCTCCATTTCATGCACAAGGGATACTGTACAAGTGTGGCAGTACAAAAGAGCATCACAAATCGTTAAAATAAATTAAATGTGAAAGATGTTGTAAGTGTAGCATTGCTAGCTCCACCTCAGGTGGGGGGATACATAATTAGCAGCACATTAGAGAAGAGGCATTACCCGATGGAAGCTGTATCCAAGACTACATCCTGCAATTATCATCAGCACATACCTGCAGCTCTACACATTTTAAATCCTTTCTTCTTAGGGCAGCATCTTCTTACAACTTTACAGAGGTCTGGGAGGAGGTTACAGAGCTTCATAGCAGCATTACTTTTCATTTAAGCCTCTAAGGCTCACTCTATTTCACTTAATAAAGTAAATGTGAGCTTTAAAGTTTATCACCTTTCTGCCTAACTAAATCTTGCTGGTTTATTATACTTGCAAACTAAAGAAGTTTTTAAAAACACCTACTGGTAGGCAGACTGCAATATAAAATCTAAGATAACAGTTGAATATTTGGAAGTATTATAACAGCAACAACTAAAAGAAGTTAGAATTGGAAAATCATTAAGATTACTTAAAATAAAGCTATTTGTTAAAGCATGATTTAATTTGTTTAGGGTGTTTTATACAGTTTGATGTCTGTTTTCCCACCTCCATGCAAGACTTCTGATATTTTCCCTGTAGCCTACCTTCTGGTGAGGAGTTGCTATGTGACTGAGAGCACAGAACATTTTTTAAATGTCTAGAACAAGAAAACATAAGGCAAAAGCCATGACTCCACCACAAGGACTGATATAGCAGTTTTCTTCAGAGAAAAAAAAAAAGTTGTTTTGCCTGTGAAATACAGACCGAACATTCCAAGTATGTTTAACTAAGCACAATATGCCCCAATAAGTTACATTCCCTATAATTCCCTGTACCAAGTTTGCTGGATGTACTTGAGTTAGAAGCTTTGGATTGGCATTATGTAGGTGTCATACTGAGAGTGTTTCAACAACCACCGAGACTCTGAGTGCTGCGTGTTTATGGAGAACTCAGTGCAGGTTGGCATTTGCTCCAGGTCCCATCTGGAATGTGGCCACACCAACAAATGCCAACAGCTGAGATGGGCTGATTCCATAACATAATCCATAGGACTCTTCAATATGCTTTTCCTTTCCTAGGGAGTGAGGAGGGAAGGGAACATGAGAGGAAGAGGAGATTTCTACAGAAGTGTTTCACAGAGACATCAGTGTGTTCATTAGAGTTTTGCAAAATTTACCATACCTTCCTTCTGATTGCTGTGGTAACACATTTTCCAAGTGTGCATGAGAGAAATCCTGGATCTCGAGTACTGTCTAGGTGAAGGTTAACATTTTCTATTCTGCTTTAAAAACAAATCACTCTTCAAAAAGTAACTGGACAAGTTACTATAAATAGCAGTGTACTGCAAAAAAAAAAAGCACTGTATTGCTTCTGCAGCAAGTCCATTTAAAATTCACTCCAGTAATTTAAAAAAATTAAAAAAATATCAACTTACTATAAACAATTTAAAATATGTATAATACAACTTTGTAAGCTCTTCATAACATCATGAGTATTCTATGTAAACAATAGATTCTGAAGAATTTCCTTCGCTCACATTAGTTTCAGTGCATTGTTTCTGTCCACCTCTTACTTAATTTTTTAAGGGAGCTGTAATAGGTTGTCCCAAGTCAGAGAACTGATTTTGTTTGGAACCTGCCTCTCCACACACCGATTTGCAGAAAGGACAAGGGACAGGGAAATAATATTTGGCCCATTTTGCTCTCTGTCCATCTCCACAACCGTAGCCAGGCTGAATTTCCCGAGGCCTCCTGCCACAGTCCATTGTACGCACGTTCCTGAACACTGAAGACTGAGATGTTCCTTGTGACTGAAGTGGTTATTTTACACAGGGATACGTCATAGATATCACCTCTTTAGCCAGGTATATTTAAAGATAAGGTTCTCCAAAAATCTTTCTGCATTCCATCACTCCAGTGCTTGGTGGTCTATCACAGTTATGAGTGTTCTTCACTTGATTAGCGGTGAGACGATCATAGGCCATTTTGTATTCTCTGTCAAAAGCATCTGCAGGAAAGGAAAAACAACTTTAGATACCACCACCCAAATGCCAGGACAGCTGCATTTATCAGCAGAAAATATCTGTAAAGTTGTTTTTATTTGGCACTTACCAGAGTGACACATAGCTAAGCTACAGAAATTTTTTTCTAGAAGCTGAACAACTAAGTTTGCATAAATTCATCATCTGTGCTCATTTAAATAGTTGGCAGAACTCACCTATATCAATGTTATCTCTTCCCAGGGCAACAAGTGAAAGAAACAGTATTTCTCTGTAAAGGCTCCTGAAATGGTAAAAAGCTCAATCAGTTTACATACTGCATTGCTACACCACAAAATAATCTCTATTTAAAAAAGGATTGAAGCATTTAAAGATAACTTATTATTAAAAAGATGCATTTTGAACATAATTCCTGATTATACCTCCAAAATATTGTCATTTCTGAGCTCTAGAGAATGCCCTGGATTCCCCACATATGGACATCACCCATGGTAGGTCCCCTGGAAGTTGCACTGAGTGCATGCAGAGAGAAACATGCACTTAAACACTCAACCAAATTCCACCAGATTTAACCAGGCAAGGAATTTGCTTTTCTGCATTTTCACATTAGCTTGAAAAAGCAGGCAGACAAGCAAATAAACACCTTGTCAATGCTCCAGCGGTTGACAAGACTGTTGTATATCCTAGTATTAATTAGTAAATCCAGACAAGAAATGAAAATTCATAGGAATTAATGTTCACTAATTCCACTGCTAATGGAAAAAATCCCCTTCCTAAATATGAGACATAACCTTTCTTTGCTCCTTTTCTGTCCTCTACTGAAGACTTAAAAATAAACCCCAAATCTACCCATACACCCTAGGAACAAGTGTAGGGGCTTTATTTTAAAACATCTACTAATATATAAATAACATTTAATAACAAAATTTACACATATATACACACTCCCTACTTTTCATTGTTCAGAGGTAAGAAGAGGTGGCTGTAAAGGGGAGAGGAAAAAGTAAAAAGAAAAAAAAAATGGAGAAACTAAGTTTGTGAAAGTTACCATAAAAAAAACTTGCCAGAATGATCAATTTGAGAACACTGGTGAAAAGCAGTGCTTTTTCTTTACAAAACACACTAGGAAAATATAATTCACATAAATAACCTGATTATTGCCCAACTCTGCTCCAGTTAGGCACATTGGTGGTCTTACCTCTGTCTTTTAATATGTGGCCACTTGTTAAGCCTCTCCAATATCTGACTCATTGGTCCATACACATCATTCATCTTAATGCTTTTCACCATACTTCTCAAGAGTTCCTGGTTAAAGGAGTCATCATCTTTTTGTAATAGCTGGACCATTGGGTACTTCTGGGCTGAAAAATATTAGAAAGGCTGTAAGAATAAATAGATTCTTTGTGTAGTGAGTACAGAGATGTTAAAAAAAGGTGGAAGGCTACAGAAACTGTGAAGATATTAACATGTATGCAGTGAACAAAACATCAAGTCAAAAATTATCAACGTAAAACATAAAAAGCACATAAGAAAACTCAACAGATGCAATGCGCCATGAGCTACTTTCAGGCGTGTGATCCAACATCAGCAACAAAACTCCGAGTAAGCAAATTCTAAAAATAAGAACATGAGCTAAGTGGATGAATGGCATCAGTGAAATGTGTTCTCCTCTCATTCCTCCCTTCCCAACGAAGAAAAAGCCACTGGCAATGCCAGTCAGTGATTTGAAACAGAAATGCTGAAAAACTAAAACATGTTCAAGCAGTTTATTGCTAAGCACAGAACCAACCTCCCTCCCAAAACAAGTCACCCAAACTGAGAACAGCAACACCAAACTCAACACTCACTCTCAAACAAAAGAGTGCGATTTTGACCTGCAAGACAAAAAGCAGTATGATCAAAAATCAGTATTGCAGCTTGTGTGAACTATCCACAGAGACATCTTTTCTCAACACACATGCTTCAGTTGCTCAGAATGAAAATTGTTCTTAAAAATACCACCAACATCCACAAGAAACAAAACTTACTCTGAGCATTCCACAAAATATACAGAGGCTGCCTCGGATCCTGATGTAATTTCATATTGTCCCATAGCATCTGAATAAGAACGTATTTACTGTCCTCTGACATACAGTTCCGTGGAATCTGAACAGCAGAATGCACACAAAGATATTTTATTACAAAGTCATGACAAAGGAGTTCTGTATTTAACATGTATCTTCACATCTTTAGGCCTCATGGTAAAAAGCTTTGCTATTAAAACTACAGAAAGCTAAATCTGAACGGGATTGTCAGTGACATGGCAAATGAGTGTTTTGCCTATTTTCTACAGTCCTAAAATCTAAACTTCCTCCTTCTACTACGTAGCTACTCAAACAGCAACAAAACTAACTAGAAGCTTATCCTCCTTGAAACTGAGGATCACAAATTACAGTGTGACAAGTAAGAGCTAAACACCAGCCCCCCACAAGGACTGAGCACATGTTCCAGAGTTTTGAATATTTTCCTTCAGCTGACACATTCTTTACTAATTCAAGACTGGGCTCAGCATAGTGCAAGAGACATTTCTAAGAGTTACTGAATCATCTAATGATTTCCTATATGGGAAAGCAACCATTTCTCATATGTCAGTGTTTCCTCTCTGATTCCATACCTTGGAGTTCTTATTGCAGTGCTCAGAAGAAAGTATTAATCCTGGTAAGTTGCTGGGCAAGTCCAAGCGCCTGAAATACCACACCAAATTCCAGAACACGATGGGATGATGATCTACAAAGTCTGCCACTGTTATTGCATGATCCCCCTCATTTTCAAGTAAGCTTTCAAGCTCTTTCCATACCACGAGAGGACTGAGGTAAGGAACTGTTATAGGATCAGGACTAGGCAAGCGCCATTCCAGGCCCAAGGAATCCTGCAGTAAGAAAGAAAAAATGCCATTAGTTGTAACTAATGTAATGAATGTAACTGTCTTTACAAGGTCTTATAAATACTTTTCTTCTCTATGACACATACCAACATCTAAAAGCTGCAACTAGCATTAGTTTAAATAATACAACCTAGCATTTACTGTAATTTAGGAAGGTTAATGCTGTTACACATTTCTCTAATGTATGGCACACACGAGAAAATGACTTTTAAGGTAGAAAAACTACACACTGTTGGTCCTTGCAAAGTAGCAGGCAGGCTACCAGTAGGAATGATATGGCTGATCTTCTGGTTTTCCTTCTCCTCTTCTTCCAAAGGACCAAAAGTACTGATGCTCCTTGCTATGGGGTGACTTGTACATTCTGACCCAGAGGTATTTTGTCTTCGTCCTGAGGGGATCTGGATACTTCTGGCATAAACATTGTCATGCTGCTTAGATTTGCTAGAGGAGAGGAAAAAATGAAGAAAAAAGAATCTCAGCTTTTTGTTTTACTCAGAGTTCCAACATGTATAGAGACAGACAGAAATAAACTGGAAATAATGGACCTGACAGTTTGAATTCTGCCTTGTTGGCCACCACACTCATTCATGTTACAGTGCAAGTTTTATTCCCCCTTGCACTGATGATTAACACAAACGTCCTCAAAAGAGTTCATAAAACTTGCAGAATTACAAATGCCAACATGAATTTTTATATTAGGGATAAAATGGTGTATATCAGGCAGAGAAAGCACGACGTGGCCAGCTGAGAGATAAGGGAGAGGCAGCAGAGAGATCCTCTCTCAAATCAATCTCTCCTCTTCAAAGAATATAAATTTTTTTCAGTTGATTAAAATACAGGCATATCCATAGAGAAGCTGAGGAATTTCTAGGCAGGAAATGCACATTTACCTATTTGAATTGATATCCTCTTGGACAGACATCAGGGATGTAGTGAGGCCAACAGTGCCTGTGGTGTTACAGGACTTCCCACTCTGATTGGAAAAAAGGGATGGGAACTGCATATTCTCTGTAGAAGGGCTGGACTTCAGAAAATACCTGCAGGGAAAGCAGAAGCTTAACATTATCCAAAAAACCCCCCCAAAACCCCAAACCCCAACCAAAAAGCACTTCCCAATGATGAGCATTCAAAATTGAGGAAAATTCAAATATTGTTATTACCGTCCAGGCCGCCGAAGATCTCGGATTTCTATGCTTAAAAAAGGCAGAAATAAATTGCCACAGAAGGGACACGTGGTATTGAGATTTGAATCATCCGCTGTCCAGCCTGCCATGATTTCTTCATCATGAACCAAACAGTCACAAGTCCGACACCGAGAACAGCTCGAGATGAGGACCTGCACAGGGCAGGAAGAGAATCCACTAGAATATGTTCCCAAAGCTACTTTTCTTTCACAAAGCACTTAAAACTGCAGCCAAAATCTTTGCCCTTTGATGAATATTCCTCCCCCCTTGCATACAAGTTCATCCTGTTATTACTTACCAGATTAAAACCAGCCAGTTATTTAATACTTTTTCTGTTAACAGTAACACATTATTTGTAATCGGCAAGCATAGAAATGCAAGAATATTTATGCAGCTACATAAATTATGATTAGAATTTAAACACACTTCTGTGGTGACTGTCAGTATTATAGAAATGGGAAAAAAGATATGCAAATGAACAGTCATTAACCTAAACTGGGGGTGGGGGCAAAGAAAATAATGAAGAGCCACCCAAACCAACCTAACAGTGAAAAGAAAAATGATCTTACTAGAAGTTACACCAAGAAATAGGTAGTTCTCTCTTCTGTATTTTTAAACATACTGTGCTGCTTAAGACTTGGTATTTTCACTTTGAACAAATTTATCTCCACAAGGGATTCAGATGCCTGAATTCAATTGCATCCAATAGCAAACTCTTGAGAACTGAAGCATTAAGGACCAAAAAATGTGACTGAAATAAAGACCTTTCTAGAGCAGGATTTGAAATTAAATCTGCTTTGTGACAGAAATATCCATCTGTCTTTCAGTGTATTAGTTTTAAGCTTTTTTACCAGAGATACAGATAATATTCGTATTTAAAGACATATGCTCCTAGTCCATCGATTAAAATCAGTAAATCCTCCTGTACCTCCATGGCGTAGTTCTGGAACACGCTGGTACTGCTTGTGCTGCAGGAAGAAACCAACTCTGATTTGTCAGGTAAAGGGAACTTGGAAAGAGAACCTGTTAACAGAAGAAACCCAAAGTACTAGTTATTCAGAAAACGCATTTTTAGCACGCTGTTTTTCTGCTCAAACAATACTGCAGTTATAAAATGGGTGCTGGAAGGTGCAACAAATGAGGTACACTGGCACAGAACTGTGGAGTGTGAGGCTGCCATCTGCCCAGCACCAACCAAGGCAAAAATAAAAGCTACCAACAAACAATTTCCGTATGTTCAGTTTTCTTTGTTAACAGTTGGTAGCTTGGAAACAAATTTTAAGTAATTCATTGCCACATTTTCTGTGTGGACAAAAAGTAGGGAGGGCAAGAGGTGTTGTTTGTATCCCAGAGTGACATCAGAAACTGATACAACAGTCATGACCAATTATCCAGCACAGATTAGGAAAAAAACCTACAAAGTCTGTCTGATAATCAGCTTCAACAGTGGCTTATAGAATATTGTAACAGATTTTTAAAAAGTATTTTTAGTACTTTCAGAAAATAGAACCAGACCAATGAAGTTATCATTCCAGTGTTTTTATAGACGTCTTCTGGAGCTGTAAACTTACACAAATAAGGTGTTTACATGAATACTCAAGGACTCAAAGGGTTTCCTATCTGAGTAAGAGTTTTCAGGTAGTAAAAGAAAAATTTACTTCTTCCACAAAAAGGACTAATGACTAGGATGATCTTAAACTGAGACTTATGAAAGAACAAAATTTAAAACTCGAATGTTTTTGTTCAGATTGATAAAAGCCATGCAAAAAGCTGTCTCTTACCACACTGGTCAAATTGTTTAGCTGAGCCATCATGGGAAGCTGAGCTTTCCAGGCTTGTCTTGCTGATGCTAATTCCCTTAATTTCTGATGTGGTGTTCTCCTGAGGAGAAGCACTTTCAAAATCATTGCAGACATCTTCATCAGTGAGAGAAGTAGATTCTGAGTCCAGAGCTCCAAGAGATGAAACACTTGCTCGGTCTGAATTTTGATCCTGAGAGAAGAAAAGAAGTTCCAGTAAAAAAATGAAAGGAAAGCAAAAATATTTCTGAAAAAAAGGGGCAGCCTTCTTTGTCTCAGTAAATTCAAGGCTTGACCCTTCCTCCTTGGAAGATCACAGACCTGTGTTCAGAACTGATGCTAGACAGGGCAAGTCTCACTCTGGATTAAACAGCTACACCAAGATTCCTTTTTAAAGATTCTCCTAATAAAAAATAATTAAGCAAAATCATAACCATTTTAATCCTAAAACTTTTTTACTCCACTGCTACAAGAATTATCAGCAGCTGTAGGAATACATTAGGATAGACAAGGCAAGTGTCTCACTTCACTCCCAAGGACTGGGAACAAAAGTAGCTTTGGTTTGAATTGGTAGCAGCAAAGAACAATCAAACAAATGACCTCAGATCATAACTAGCTTTAAATTACTTTGGAAACCAATACAACCAGATTTCTCCTTACTCATGAAAGCAATAAAGACTTAAACCCAGTATTTGTTTATTTAAATGTTTCTTCTTTAGGTTCAAAAGGGAAGCCAGAGCAGTCTTTGTTCTGTCAAGACACTTCTGCTTTCCCATTAAATATATTCAGAACCTAAGCTAGACTAAAATTTTATTGAGGACATTAAAATTAGGGTTCTGGTATATCAAACATGATTAAAACAACTTAATGTACACAGTCTACAATGACACAGGTCATGCAAGGGATTCATCACATGAGGGTCAGTAATTAAACCTTTATGAAGTTTTTTCCTTAATTTATAGGATCTTAACGAACATTTACCTTTGCAGATGCAGCATACATTGCGAATTTGGAATACCACTTGCTTGCTTTCTCTGCAACGCCTTTTCCAGCAGAGAACATGCTGCTTTTCAGAACATCAAACTTGGGAGTTAACAGTGTGTCCAAGTTGAATGATGGTGATGACACAAGTGTCAATGCACTGGTTGTGTCCTGGGGCTGCTCCCTGGCTGGGCTGTTTGGGGAATAAGCTGGGGAAGACCAAAGCCTGTCCCTTGGCCTTTCTTCATTTTTTGCATGGTAACTCTTGGATTTGGTAAGACTGGGTGGCCTTGGGGAGTTTGGGGGAAGGCTGGACCTCCTACAAGGCTGGATAATGGTTGGGCTCCTTTTATTAGCATTTCTGTCATCGAAGGGTTTTTGCAACTCAATGCTCGGGGCACGACTGGACAAAGGGCTGCTCATGTTGTTCATGTACATGACTATTTCTTCAGCTAAATCTCTTCTTGCAGATGGAGTAGAAACACTTCTATCATCATCCTCCTCCTCCTCCTCTTTCTGCTGTTCTGTCTCAGCAACCAGCAGAGACAATGGATCAAATCCAGTTTCAACATCTGTCTTTTCAACTGGCTTTACTGGAAAGCTGCTCTTTCTTTGCAACCTTTTAGATTTTTCACTGGAAGTTTTCACTGCTGTAGGTGTTTCAGGTTCTGCATCCAGGTCTTCCAGATCAAAGATAACAGGAGACTCTGTTTTATCTGTAGAACTGCAATCAAAAGCTGCATCGTCATCACTGGATTCTTTCTCCAGGCTTTCTCTCTTAGACCCTAAAGAGGAAGTTCTGATATTAAGAGTTTTTGGCCTTATGCTTTTCTGTAATGCACTAGATAGAATTTTGGCATCAGCTCCCAGTTTTTCAACAATTTCTCCAGGGTTTGCTTCCTGGTTGATTCTGTTTATCATGAGTCCCACTAAACCATCTCCACTCAGGTTCCGGTTCCTGCTTTCCCACGGAATCTCCCTTAAGTCAGCTTCCACTGCACTTTTATGTCTCTTTCTTAAGGATTTATTTTTTATAACTTCTGCTTCATTGGCATCCTCAAAAGATGATGTAAACAGCAATCCTACAGAACTCTCTGAAAAACAGATGGAACAAGGTGCTTTATTTGTTGCTATACAAGTAAACTAAACAAAAGTACAAAAGAACGCAAATTTGTGTCATCTTTCAAACATTTTACAACACAGACATGGAATTCACTGTGTTGTGCTAGAGGTTGAAATGTTGACTGACTATGGTCATAACTTTTAGGAAGGGACAGACATTAAAACACTTAAAAGGGAGTAAAATCATACAACTCAAGAGCACTTTGAGAGGCACCGTCAAGAGAAGTCTCAGCTGTATTGACTTTCCTCTTCTGGAGACATTACTACAAGGTTTGAAAGCTAAGGATTGCACAAGTATCCAGGAAATGGAAAAAACTGCACCACTTTCTAACTTAACGAATTAAAAATAGAGCCAATATGAGAAATTAGTGTCAGAGAAATCTCAATTTTTTTGCCACAGCATAAAGATGCAGGCGTCAAAGTATATTACAATATTTCAAGCATAGCTGACAGTATTATAATAACCAGATCTGAAATTACTAAAGACTCATGAAAATGTCTGAAAGTGTCTTTTTAATTCCACTGCATAGAAACTCCTGTCCATCCTGAAGGAATTAATTAGTTGCTGGAGATTATAAGAAAAACCCCAAGACTTTGGTATTTCATAAGCAGATGTTAACTACAGCAAAAAAATAGAACAAACAAGAAAAAAATCTGGAAATGCAGAGTATTCCCATGCATCTTCCTGACACGGCATATGCTGACTCCAACTTAAATGCCCTCCCCCACATTTCATCAGCCACTGCTATTACAGCAATAAAATACTGTAAGTTTAGGGGACAACAGAACTTTGGAACACTACTTAGAGCACATTAGTAACTATATATGTAGATAGACAGACAGATAGATATTTTCCCTCCACTCACCCCTGCTCCCTTCTGCCACGGTATTGTCAACAGTGCCATTGAGCCGCACGATACTGGAAGTGGCTTTGTCATTCTTGGAGTTCTGGTAATTCAGTTTAGGCAGGCAGTCCCCACTCCCTTTTGTGCTCTCCACTTCAGACACTGCAGACAGAAAAGGACAGGGTTTTGTAGAATCCAAGGAACTCCCCTTACATCTCAAGTCCCCATTACCTACTGGACACCTCACACAGGATTAAGTGACACCATGTAGCACCTACCCCAGATGCACAGGCTGGTATCTGCCCAGGCAGAGGTTTTCACCACGGATATTTAACTCCCAGCATCACTTTTGGAACTGGAAGTTCCATAAGCTTCTCTACACAGAGCTCAAAAATCATTCCAAAATATATGGTGGTTGTGAAGATTAAGACCACCCTTGTTCACTTGCATAGAAAAGGTGTAAGAGTATTTTCTCCCGCCTTTGCAAGAGCTCAGCTTCACACAGATCTCATTTCCCCCAGGACTACACAGGAGAAATGAAGTAAATGTGAATATTCATATTCAACTCTTCTGGATATGGAATAAAAATTACATTGCAGGTGGCTACTCAAAATAGAGAATTACTTCTCTAAGGGATTTCAGGCAACTTTAATATTACCAAGTTGTTTTCAAAACCACAAAATGTTTTAGTACATCATATCATTATAGAGAGCCACAAACGTCAAAAGTGATAAATTAAGCAGAATTCACATTTTCTGCATCCTCAAAAGTTTTATTAAACCTAAATAACTTGTCTGTAATCTTACATATATGTTCTTATGATCATGGGTAAGACAACTTTTCAAGCAAATTGAAAAAAAAAATACTAGTGCTAGAAGAAAGATTGTGGTGAAAACACTGAAGCAACTTTTCTAATTCCATATTTTCTCAGACTTTTATATTACTTGACAAAGGGATAGTTAACTCAAACAGTAGGAGAAAGCCCATTGAAAAAATTAAACAATTATATTACTAGGGGAACATTTACTAAGAAGGGTATTTTCCATGAATATACATGGGAATCTGTAGTACTTCTACAATTTTACTACACAATCTGATCTTTTATGTTCTTGCATGAAGTTGATACTGCTCGACTGCAGTTGAGGGAATCAAGAGCAGCAGATGCAAAACCTGAAGGAAAAAAAAGCCTTCCCATTCTGATGCATCTCCCAAACTTCGAGAATTCCAAGGAGCTGGGTAATTTAGACCTCTCAGACTTGCAAAATTTCAGCTGTTCTCCTCTTACAGGATTTATAAAGAAATCAGACTGGTAGAAAAGGCTTTTCTGTAGATTATGCCTGTGAGGCAATTTCATTTTTTTAAAAGACAAAAACATTAGGCTATAATTATCATTAAGCCTTTATGCTACCATTATCACTTATTTGAAACAGGAGAGAAAAAAGAACTGTAATTTTCAAAGTGAAACCATTAGACATCAAGAAAATTGCATTTAGAGAAAGAACTTTAGGCAGTGGCATAAACTGGCATTATCACACACACTCACTGTGAGGAATCAGCTGTCCCACTTAGCTTTTGCTGAAATCCTTATCTACCCCCCAATGAACCAGATATCTGTATTGGCAAGATACATACAAGAACTGGAGTCACTCTCTCTCTTGTCCTCCTTTTTTTCTTGGATGTCTTGAAGACAAGTTTTCCCTTGCTTGGCTTCTTCTTTGAGTGATGCGTTATTGCCAGTGTCTGAAAATCCCCCTATCATTGCAGGGCAACATCAGAATAAAGACAATTATGGTATTTAATAGTGTGACATTGTTCAGGGGAATAAATTGAATATCAACAGTAATTCAAAGGCCTCTTATCAGGAACCTTCCAATTAACAGTGAACATTCTACCACCAAAAAAAAAAAAAGAGAAAAAGGATTGGTTTATTATAGTATAAACATTGAAGTCATACTTTAGAGGATGAAATTAAAGGGGCAATGGGCAACATTTCTTTTAAAATACTGAACCTAAAGCACTGTTTGATTCTGTTTCCTGGTTTATTTGATCAAAATGTCACATCTTTTCAAGAACTCTAAGAGGCATCTAAACATGGTTTCATTTTAGTGTAATATGTTTCTCAGAGTTAATGCATGTGATTCTCACGGTTTTACTCTAGAAAGTAAAAAAACTGAAACAATGCAGTAGCAAGCATGACTTTGTCTGCGAAATTAGATTAAAATAAAAATAACCAACATCACCCCAAAAACCCCTGCAAACATTCAAGCCACTTATCTGGTCATTCTCAAGCCAAAACACTGCCCAGGTGTAATTAATAGTCTCCCGGATCAAGAGGGTCCAGCATAATTGAAAGTTTTCCCTCTTTTCCCTAAAGATGCTGCACTGAACAGCTACAGACAGGGTAAAAACCTTGTTGCTATGGTAAAGATAAGAAAATATTCTGGAATTTATGGGAGAGTTTTTTGGATTTCCTGAGGAGTCAGCACACATTCTAGCTATGAGATTTCATGCAAAGTAATCTTGAAAAATCAGATAATGTCAAAAGCAAATACTATTAATTATATAAGTGACAGTTATCTCACTAAGGACTAATAACACTTCCTTAGTTTACACAGTCTGAGTTGCAACCAACATTGATAAGCTCCTGTACAGTGCTTTGCATGGCTGGCTTTCAACAAAGCGGTTTATCAGGAAGTTCGGCTTCACTAAGAACAGGCAGAAATACAGCCAAAGTGTTCAAGGTCATCCATAAGGTTAACAATAGAGCCAGAAGTAGGACTGGAGTCTCTGGGGTCTAGGAGAAATAATCTAGCCATAAGGCCATCAGATCTGTTCTGTTTGTCAGGGCAAAGATCTATTTGTACATATTTGGAATCACAGAACAGCCCTGGTAGAAAGGGCTTTGGAAGTTGAGTCAGATGACCTACATACATTTATAAAAGTATGTTGTAAAGGTCTTCTAAGGTTAACTTGAACTAAACTAACTACATTGCTGCTACTTTACAATGTACTATCGTGCTTTACTACCGGGAAGTTCTAAATACCACGGAAAGTAGTACCTTTAAAAAATACAAATTACAAGTATGGCCATATGACCATTTGATGTTCACATTATGCAAGTCTTTACTGGAAAGAAAAAGAAACTCCCAAATTTACAGCCTCACATGTTTTACTTACTCTAGATAAAAACAAACATGATCCTTGCAGGTGGTATGCAGAACCTGCAATCAGTACTGCAAACTCAAGGACTAGTTCTAGTTGCCTCTTAGCTAACGTCAAAAAAAAAAAGGGAATATAAAAAAAGGCAAGGCTGGACAAAAGTTTCTGCCAATTATAAGACTGGTTATTGGATAAACTAGGATAATTATCACAAATTTCAGGTTCTTATTTTGTCTCCATTTGTCTCGTGAATAGCTGATACAACAAATGAATAGCAGACTATTTCAGATTCAAAGGCAAGAAGAGGAGATTGCTTTTTAAAAATTATGCAGGAACTACTGTTTTTCTCTAAAACAGTTTTATCAAACTCACAAAACAAAGATTTTTCAAATAATTTTCTTACCAGCATGAAAATAAAAAAATAGTAGGATGTGAATACTCTACCAGGAACAGATGTATGTGCAGTGCTTGCTGGTAGCTTTTTCAGTGCTTTTTTAAACTGTGCTATTCCTAAGACAACATTTCGTATTTTCATCCAGAGGAAATAGCCACCTCGATTGCTTGAAGGCCAGGTGCTTTCCAAAACAGCCTATTTTGGAAATATCAAAATCAAGTAAAGTCATCTTCAGGAACAGTCAGGTGTGAAAACAGTAGCTTAAATTTCAAACTGAGTTACATTGGCAGTAATACAGTAGATTTCTAAACCTACAAAACCAAAACCCACAAAATTATTTTTTCTTGTATTTCTTCAACTTGCAAGAAATTACAGAACCACACCTGAACTGCTTTGTTATTTTTCTCCCTTCTATTTGCCTGGACAAAAATGCGTTTTTGTCCCACCCATCCTCTTTAAAACACACTCACCTTGTTGTAGTAGCCATAGGTGATAGCATTGGGGTCAATGCCAGCCTTCTGCATCTCAAAGAGCACCCTGACTGCCAGCACGGGCTGCCCATACTGCCCACACAGCTGCATGAGGACTCTGTAGCACACCTGCAAACACACACTAGTGAGCCCTGGGCTCCCAACACCTGCTCCACCCTCAAAACTCATGCACTCCTTCTGGAATTTGAGGTTATTTTACCTCGTCAGGTGGATCTATTTTTTTGGTGTGCATTTTCTGTAGCACATCATAGGCAGTTCTCAGAGCCCTGACTTTGGAATGGCAAACTTTCACATAGGCAGGGAGGCAGATGAACCAAAGGCCATAGCAGTGACGGAGCAAACACCTGGACCACATCTGGGGGATGGAGGAGTACTTCTTAGCAATTTTGTGGGCAGATTTAATTTCCTGGAAAGAAACATGGAGATTATTTGTGTGTGTTTACATCTACATCACACAAAGCTACAGGTTAAAAACTGAACATGTACCATTATATCTATGGAAACTGCAACAGTAATATTAACAATATAATAAAGTGTGAAGGAATATAAAAGCAGTGAGAGTTATACCAAAAACAGTCACTGTGCAATATTCCAGTGCTAAAACCTTGCATTTCTTTAAATCTCTATTACTTTGAAGTTAAGAGTCCCTCAAAGCCCTGGACAGTTAAAAGTAATCAAGACGTAGATTTGGCTATCTCATGGAGAAGAGTGCGAAGAAAGGGGAAGAGACAGGGACAGCACAGCAAATAACCTGTACAGGGGCCCTTGTAGGATATGGTGCAGGCAAGAAGCACATCCAGAGAACAATTAACACAGTGACCCTACAATCAACAGATCAGTGAAGAACTGAAGAACCATCAGACTGCTTTACAGTCAAACTCAAGCTATCCCCTTCCAAAGCACCCCACACTCCAAGAATACCTGCAAGTACCTGTTTAGTTCTTCTGAACATTGGTGATGGGCTGTTGGGGCTACTGGCTTTTGAGGACAGTTTGTTATTTGGTGCTGTGAGAAATCCTTCAGGTCGTTCAAACAATTCTAGTTTTAATACTGGAAATCCATTATAGCTGTAAGAGAAATGTGTCAGCTCTGGTAAGTCAGCTCCAAAGCAAACACATCACATAATGGCAAAGGAAATCAACTACACACCTGCACCAGAAGCTTCCCAGGAAATAAACACGAAAGTAAACCTTTAAAGACACCACTGACAAAGTTGTTCACTAATCCTTCAGCATGGTTTCATATGCCTGCATAAACAGTCTCTCAACCTGTTATTCAGTGTAAGCAACTTAAATTGACAAATGTATTTACTGTCATAGCATTTTCTTTAATTAATGTGTCAAATGCATTAGTATTGATTCTATTTAATAAAAGAAAATCTGTATGGCTTAGTCCCCAGTGAGCATCATATGACTGAGGTTTATGAAAATCAATAGGAACAATATCAAACTGTCTAAAAGATTAAATCATATTAGATATAAAAGTATTTCTCAGAATTAATGAAGAAACCAACAAACTCATCTGACATAATTACTAAATTAGTAACACTAGTTTTCAGTGATTCTTTTACATTTCCAAATGTACTCTCTTTTCAAAGAATATCTGCAGTTTGTATCATTATCAGTAATAGCAGAAAGACAACAGACTGGGTCCATTAATTTCAACTTTAAGCTTAAAAGATGTCAACAGCCAGCACAATGTAATGTGATCATTGCCAGCTTTATTAAGTATTATTGCTTCTGTGTGTACACACACAAAATTAAAGCTTCAAAAGAACTGGCATGACAGCCACTTCACGCACACATTTTACTTGAGCAACATAAAGGGACAGGAAAAATCTGTACTTCCTGACTCTCACAAGAACCTAGAAATTAAACTCTACAAGGGCAGCTGTGAGGATTTTGGCTGGCATCCTGCTGTGTCCTGCGGCTACCTGTATTGTAGAGGGTGCTCTTCCCCATTTGGCAGATGTGGGATCTCAGGTGGTGTTATGAAAACTGTGTGCTCACTCTTGTAGGACTCATCCAGCTCTATAAGTCGTGTTTCCCCAGTTTTGTCCATATCTACCTAGAGAAGGAAGTTAAAAGACAAAGTAGTTACCAGGGGCATTGTATTTTCTGCTGTTAACAGCTGTATGATCAACAGGACAAAGTCTGCATCAGCATCAAAGAACAGCATTTAAAGAGCAAGGACACCTTGCAAAGTTATAAAGACAATAATAAGTGTTGCATTGGTTTTGTGAACTTCACCCCAGCCCAATAATCAGTGTTCAAAAGTATAGTCTGAATTGTCTGTTTTCAGGTAAATATTCTAAGTAGTATGAAGAGATTAATCCTTCTGAACACAACTATTTCTAGAACTATGCCTCCAACTGCAGCAGTAACTTGAAATTTATTTTTAATTATAAAAATAAGAGCCATTTCCCCCTCTTTTAATCATTGAAAACAATACCAAGCTTTACCAAAATTGTCTGATGCATACAGAAGGTACTACCACCACCATCCACAATTGCAGTCGCTTATACAGCACTTAATGTCTTGATAGTTTGCAGAGACTGCAGAAATACACAAGCACTCCAAGAGAATGGAACATAAATGTGTGATCTTATTGAAGTTAAAGGGGGACAGGCATAGCTTTGTTTTTCTAATTTAAATTACTTAAATGGTTTAAATAGCAATCAAATGACAGCCAAATGGTGAAATACTTCAAGGAAAGTAATAAGCAACCTGTGGAACCCAAGAATCCATGTTTTTAATACATTAAGAGTTTGGCAACAGAGAGTTATGTATAAAAAGAAGCATATTCCACAGTTCTCTCTTTCCAGTGAGGTGCAAATATATCAAGTAGTTTCAGTAAAATTCTTGAATATTTAAAGCTTGATAAACATACAAAGAGGTGTCCTTAATTACACATTTTGCTGCATGAGACAGATGGAAAGCATTAGCAAATTGAACCAGCCAAGCAGCAAGAACATATGGCTCCTGAGAAACAGCAGTAAACGAAACCTTACTTGCAATTTAAATACTTCTAAGGATGTAAAAACCTCACAGCTACAAGTTTTACCAGTGAAATATAATAAAGCCAGTAGCTTAAATGTGTGTCAGATTGAGGTAATTTTTGAATTCCCGGAAAAATGAAAACTTGTGAGACAATTACGCTGTATCTTTCAGTTGACAAAATGGGTAATCAATTACAATCTCCTGCTGCTGTCTAGGACCAAATAACATAGAAGAGATTACTCTTCAGTTTAAACTAGTCTTACAAATTATTCAAGGCAGGGTTTAGTTGATATTTTATAGATAACTAATTTCACAGTACATAAAATTTGTCTCAAGCCAGTAGTCTATAACTACCCATAAGAAAGCACCTTTCAACTCATGACATCACTCTTTCATACATACCCTGTCAGGTACTGGTTCACCTTAAAAAAGATTAAAATATAAATATTGGCTTTATTTGGACAATTCAATTTTGATATCTGTTCTTGGCTACAGCTCTAGTTGGTACAGCAGTCCTTGGTATACTTCAATATTTTGACTCTGTATGTTACTGGTAAGAAAAGCATCAGAAATCAAGAGAAATCAGGAAGGAGAAGCAGGAAAGATGAGGCACATATATCATTGTTCAAAGAAATCCTACACGGGAACCTGCTCCCTCATGTCAGTGAATATCCAGTTTCACAAGCAATTCCAAAGCCATGGCAAATCCTAAAAACATAGCAATGCCAGTGCCTCAGTTTCCCCATAGTTATCTCTGGCACAGAAGCAGCTGTCCCATTAATAAACCTGAATAAAATCCTCACTGCCAGGAATGGAAGTTGGAGAAGTGTAAGTGCATTCTGGAAAATTTATTCTCTTTGAACTGTCATGAGCATTTTTTATAGTGGAAAGAAGCTGTCCAGGGCATCAAGCAGCAAAATACCTGGCACTAGAACAGCAAGTCTCTGTTTCAGCTGTATAAATGGCTACTTAAACTTTTTTAAAAGGTGAAAGCTCCAACAGCTCCACAGATTATGTGCAGTCTCACAGTGACATCAGCAACCTAAGCATTACTTTTTTGAAAGAGATGTCTGAGTTCCCAGACAAGGTAACTTTAGCTTAGGGCATCAACTTCAGCACCCTCATAAACCATTCTATAAAATGAAATGCAACAGATAGAATGTGACACTTACACAGTCATTGCATTCTGAATAAACATCCTATTTAACATCAGCCAGAGAACTAAACTGCAGCACAAAGGAAACCAAGTGCTGCTCAGTAGTTCGGTCACTGGGGTCTGTTTCTGTCTAGGTGAGCTCCTGTTTTATGCACAAACTGGCACATGGCAAAGCAAGCACTAAATGTTGAAGGGTTTCTAACAGACCTATAGGATTGACTCAACATTACAGAAATTAACTCAATTTACAACACACGAATACCTGCAAGTCACGCTAGAGAACTGGGAAGCAGAGTTTTGAAAACTGCTACTACTAAAATATTGAGACTAGCCAAAGCTATAAAGAGCATTAAATACCATTATACCACGCTCTTCTATTTCTCTCAAACTTCACTGTTTTCAGCTTTCTTCTCAAAATAGCTCCTTTTAGCTCATCTGCACTTCCACGGGAAAAACAGCCATAAATAGGAACTGTAAACAGCAGTTATCAGTCTTCAGTATTAATTCCCATGGAACAAACAGCAGGTAACCTACTTTCCAGGAAATCCCAGACAACTGCACCCTGCTTAAACAGCAGTGTCCCAGAATAGAGTGGTACAGGTAGCCACTGACAACTAGGTGTGGAATTTCTTATAATATTCATAGCAATAGGGATATAAGATTCTGGGTTTCGGTTCAGTCCTCCTTCTTGCACTTCTTAAAACAGGCCAGTACTTCAGAAGTTTACATACATGTGAAAATTAGGACCTCTAATTTGTTCTCATGATGTTTTATTTACATTCAGGAATTTGAAGCAAAAAATGGAATGAAGTCCTACAAAAAAGGAAAATGGAAGGCTACAAGGATGAAAAAATAGGAAAGTAAAAGAAAACTTGCATTTCAAATACATTCTGGTTGTACTTTATCAGATAAGGTGGACAACACCAGAAACTCAACACTATTCACACCAAGAGTTGCTTACTTTATCTACACAGTCATCAAAGAAGGCAAGGCTGGCATCCTTGTCACTGACAAAAGAACATTCCTCAATGAAGCGAATGAACATCTGGGTTTTGGTCATCAGGGTGTAGAACTTCTGATGGGAACGGTCTCTGCTTTTGAGGAACCCTGCAAAGCGCAATCAGCAGCATTGTCAGAATGCCTAGAATGCAAAAGCCCTCTCCAGAACTCAGTGTAGGTTCTACTTATGTGCAAAAAGCTTTCTGCAATCTTTGCCACTGCTGTGCAATTTTGTCTGCACTTATATTTCCCCCCTATCATTTACAACACTAACACACAAATGTTTTTATTCTGTAGATAAGAGAGAATAAAAAATAATAAATTAATACACACAAAACAAGTTTATAACTTTTCACCTTGTAGTTCAAACAGAGAACTTGCATCTGTGGCTGTTTCAGAGGGTGCCTCTGTTATTGGCCTGAGATAAGACCTGTAACCTTTCAGGATTGAAGCCATGAAACAGAGAAATGCTTCCTGGATCTCCAAATCTAAGAGATGCAATTTCTTCCCAGAATTAAAATCATAATCATTCATTGCCAATTCCATTAATGCATCTTCTCTTGGTCGCTGTTGCACTGCGAACAAAACAACATTATAGTGTTTTACCTTTCCCCCCTCAATATTGGTCAAAAATACTCTATCTTCCTAGATTCAGTGATTACTGAACTCCATTACATTTGGAATAGATTAAAATATACAGAGATTCAATGGTGACATGTGACAATGGATTCAGTTTGATCTTCTCTACCTCATGTATCTGTGGATAACACCAAAAGCAAGATGCCCTGGCCTTGTCAGCACATGTTACTACAGCAACAGAGAACCAGTGTGGACAGAGCTTTAAAAAGCCCTCAAAGAAACCTGTTTGTAAAACCATGTTAAAATTTAGACAAGACCTGACTAAAGAAGCATGTTTTCAGGACAAACACACGGATGGGATGTATTTTTTTTTGATCGTGCCTTTCATTTCAAAGTGCTCCCAAAAAACAGACAATGCACATTAAGTACCTACATACACAGAAAAACACCACTTAGAGGCAAAGTGGAGCCATTAAAACACAACACTGCAAAATGCTGCTACAGACAAAAAGCTGACTTTTTTTTAAAGATCTAGCAAAACCTGTATTCTTTAATTAGGCACTTGTATCAACATTTTAAAGCTATCAGAACTCTAGCTAAGACTTCACAGCTACACACAGAGTTTGGTAACATTCTAATAATGCCTCAGGAAAGTGAAAGGATGGTTTCATCACTGTCTTTCCACATAATAAAATTATAGCCAACCTTACCTCGATATCATTTTTAAGCAACCTACTCTGAAATAAGATTTAAGATCACTACCACTATTTTTACATACAGAACATAAGGTTTAGAATTTTTTCTACAAAAGCCCTCACAGTAAAATATATCAAAATTCTGAAGCATCAGATAATTTTCATCAGCTATACACTTCTTTGTGCAGCACATCCCAATAAACTTCTGTTTCTCTACACTCTAACCAGGACACAAATTCTTGCAACCTCAATAGCCAGGAATGTGTAAAAAGCCTTTTAAAAAAAAAGTGCTTTGTTATAATGAATTTCACTAAAACCACCCCTATCCATTTTTCTGCTTCTCATATCAAGGTTCCATAGACCTTGCTCTGCAATATTTGAGAATTCTATCAACAACCAATTTTTACTTACAGATGTCCAGTAATCGTGCCTTACATTTAAACCCCTAATGTTTACAAAACACTTGTTATTTCCGTCTTAAATTTTTAGGTGAGGTACTATTAGCTTGAGTGTCAAAGTTATTTCAGTTTCAATTGCCAAGACATCAGCAAACTTTGAGCAGACTTAGAAGATGAAAAAAAAGGTCTTTATTAGGTCCTAGCCTACTCTTTGCTTTGCTTTACTATTCCCTTCTCATAGAAACACTGGGGTTTTTTTTTGGTATGAAGCTAACATAAATAGGAAGGGATATCTATTAAGTACTGCCTTCACATATATATGAAGGCTCCTCTGTCCCTAAGTCCCCACATAGTTTCTCTAATCTCTGGACTTAGAGCACAGATTTTCCAATTCTGTAAAAATAAATGTTTAGTGGAACTGGTAACTTTTGAACATATTTAATTAGCTACATTTATCTGTTTTTGTGGCACACTGTGCCCGGTGTAAATCTTACTGCGTGCTTTCCCACTCACATTCTGCCAGTTGCTGATATAAAGTATTTAAAGTGTTCATCAGATTTTTACAAGGTTTCTTTGGTAAGATCTTCCATGCAATAGCTTTTTTGTCTCCAGTTCTGGAAAGGAAAAAAAAAAGTATAAGCATACACTGGAATGTGTTCAGACGATGTTCCCTCCCACCAGAGAAAGAGGTTTCACTCCAGTAAAACTGGACTGAGACGAATTGCAAACCAACTAACAAAGTCAAATTTGATTTATTCTGCAGAGATCTGATCAGAGCCATCCAACCAATGCTCCATATTTCAGGGTGATGATTACACTGCCACACTCATCAGCACCAAAATCAATCCAGTTACAATTCACCAGAGATGGATTAATGGTATTAAGCACCTGTCACTGCACCAGGAACCACCACTCATTCCAGTGTTCTGAGCTCTAATTACTTCAACTGGCATGGACAGAAGGAAAAGAAAATAAAAGAAAAATTAAAAGAAATACCCCTCCAAGTTTTGCCAAAAAGCCTGGTTTTGCCTTTGAAAATAGGAAGAAAAAAAATGAACAGAAGAAAAATTGTTGATAAATACTTACTGAGAAATTGTGTTGGTATCCAGGTCAACACAGCTGACATCAGGTGGGGGGTCATAGAGATCAAAGTATCTGGAATCAATTCCCACTATGAACGGGCACGGGGCACTCAACACATCTGCCAGTGCCAAGGGACAGAGAGGAATATATGGGCAAGGCCAATGGAAGGGAAATATCATCTTGGAAAACATGCAGAGACAAAAACACAGGTTAAACACGTGCAGTACAGTCTATGCAAATATAAACCACACTTCACTAACTTCAAAATTATTTAACATGGCAGATAGTTATTACTGAAAATCTAGATGTAGATTATTAATTACGAACTGCACTAATTTCTCTAAAATTCAATTTGTAGGAAAAAGCTCTTCAGAATCACAGACTGCACATAGCAGAGGCACCAAACAGTGCTTAGTGATGACAGGCAGGGAAAATCATGCATTTAAAATTCCATAGGAATACAGTGCTAGTTGGGAAAATCAGGAACTCTTTAGTGTACTGTGATAATCAAACATGTATTTACAATAATTACACACAAAGAATAAGCAACAGTTACTCTCTCTTCTGTCTTCATAGGATATCATTAGCAACAGTACTTTTTCTCTCTAGTGATCTCTAATTCTTAAGTAACCTTTAAGCCTCACAGCACTACTACTAATTTTAGATTTTATCTGAGAAGTATTCTTTTATTCCTTTCACAGGTGTATGACTAAAAGCTGGTACTTACAGATACCAATGCCTCTGTCACACTCGTGAGGACAGAAGGTCGCAATGAGTGGATGAGGATTTTATGTTCTGTCACAGCAAACACCAGCAGAGTTACTGCATTTTCAGGTCCTAAATTCTGAAGTAGTGTAGAAAACTTGCCACCACTGTTACAGGACATAAACACAGCGGTGAGTTACAAGGGACAATAAAAAAAAGAAATGTTCAATAATAAAATAAATGGAAATCTGCAAATCTTTCTTTTAGAAAAGATTACTTGGTAGAATACTTGGCACACTTCACTGTCCAGTGAGGAATGGTTACTTCCCAACAGTAACCATGATTCCTTGAGATTTGACTCAGTCTAGACTATTTTCAGGACACAGGCATGACAATTTTTCTTTTTGAGAAGCAATTTACAAGGAGACAACATATGTTTCTTTCATCAGTCTCCTGCACAGAGACATGGAAGTTAAGACAGTGACAGAACGCCTTCAACTCCCTTCCAAAACAAAAAACTGAACTACCCTGGGAGTCCAGGTATCAACTCCTAGAAAGAGGATCTAATAATCTATATTCTTCCTCAAGAACCACTAAAATTATTAACCCCCCCCCCCCCNNNAAATATTCCCCCCCCCCCCCCCAATACATTGTTAATTGTGTATCCTCATCAGGGTGCAGGTCTAATCACATAAATAAACTTTAGATCCACCAGCTTCCAAAGGCAGCAGACAAGGTAAGTTAATTACACAACTGCAACTCAAAATACCAAATCTTTTCCACAACATAAATCAGAATACATCTCACAATGAACAAGATACTGTTACTTGCCTCAGTGGGAGGGGCGATGACACAGGCTGGCTAAGAATCAGGCTATCGTGTGGAGATAGCTAGGAAAAGATTTTAAAATACATTATTTTTATTCTGAACTTTGGAAATATTTGTTAGAAATTACACGCTGTATCTTTGAACTATAACAAAGAACTCTTAAAAATAAGTCAAATTAAGCTGAATCTTGTATATCCCAGTTGTACAGCACTGTAAGAAGTGCTGTGCAATGATACGCATCAGGATCTTTTAGTAAAAACTGGGCAAAGCACAATCTTCCTTTATTGGCCAGAACTGAATATACTGCATATTCATAAAGAGGACTTTAAACTAGCTAATGCTGCAAAAATTTGAATATATTAACTGCTAAAAAATGAAGCCTTCTGTACTTTAATGGGTGTGAGGACCCATAGTTCATACACAGCTTTCAGTGGCTGGAGGGAATTCTTTCTGGATTTAGGGGTAAAGAGAGGGATAAAAATTCATGAAGGGGAGAGATGGCAGGTCATAATGTAAAGCCATATTTTCTTCAGAAGACATATGAGAATTAGGCTCTTGGCTGGTAGAAACTGCTCAGCTCTGAGAGAATCTTTAAAATTTGCCTTAGTTGAAGATGCAAGGAGAGGATCCTATTAAATCACACTTCTTTCCTACAGTGACATGGCATTGAGCAAATCATTCACATATTCAGCACAAATAGGAAGACTCATGTCAGTACAAGAATAGCAATACACAATCAGTTTATCAAAGCTCAGCCGATGTTTTCAGCCATATTAAAGCAGGGTAACAAGATACCAGTTGGCTTAATCCTGCCTGCATTTTCTGTTGTATAAAAGCAGTAGTAACTCGGTTGCAGCAACTTGTACAACTAAGCTGCAAGTTCGAACCGTTTTTAGTAACATTTCTGTTTTGAGTGTGTTTCACCTTAGACCCACTGCAGGTGACAAGGCAATAGAAGCCAGAACACAAGACTCATGACTTAGAAGCACAAAGTCACCTAATGCTGTGCCTGGAGACCCACCAAACCCAGGGAATTAAGGAGTGTCTGTAATGCTGTTTCCCTGCACGTTTCACATCCCACTTCCCTGACAAATGAGGATGGCCACACCACATGCTGGATTTGTCAAGTAAGTCACCTTGGGCCCACCAGCACCATTAGTTTGTCCAGTGGAAGAATTCACAGGACTCATTTTTTCAGCCTGAGGCAAACCTTCATAAACTACCCTCTGAAAGGAAGCATCAGCCTGATGTCCTCTGACTTCTGTGCTTCAGCAAAAGCACATAAACACAATTAAACATCTATTCAAGGAGCACATCTCCCTCAGGCAGAAGGGGCACTTATTACCCCCAGTCCCCAGAGGGAGAAACATTACTCCACATGCTATTGAAGCTTGCAGGTTGTGATACATTAGCACAGCAACCTCTGTGCAATAAGGGGATGTAGGACACAGAACAGAGTCCAGCAGATCTCAGGTCAGAAAGAACCTCTCAACAATGGCAGCTGGAAGCTGGCAAACAGGAACATTCCAGTGTTTTACTAATGGCTATAATTTCTTTGAAACTTAGAAGTTTAATTGCTTAGCAAAAGACTACCACATTTTCCATTAACAGGCTTCAGAGAGAAATGGAGTCTTAAAAGCTTGCCATTTTCAATACAGGCATTTCCCAAACTAATTTTGAGGAAAAGTCTTAGGTACAATCACCTGTGATTTTATTCAGTGCAGTTTCAAACACAACTCAAGTCCCTGGAAGCAGATGGAAGGAAGACTTTTTTCACAGACCTCAACCACCACTGTCTACTGTAAAAGCAGTGTTTTCTCCATTTGCACTATCAGCTCCTAAAGTTGTATTAATTTAATGCAGAAAACATTTTGAAAATAAGGTATAACAGACATAATTTTCACATTACTTATATCTAGATCTTCAGACTATGTTCCAGGATATAAACCCATACATACTTTGACAAAATTCCCTAAAATTTCAGACTAAAAACATTAAATTATTTTCTCTGAACTCAATTACAATCTCTGTAAATAGGTGTTTAGTGATTCCTAGCACAAATATTTTATTGAATTTGAATACAAAAAAACCTAAAACAAGATGTAAAAATACTGGGTTTTGAATTGAAGTTTAAAATCATAAGAAAAGGGACAAGTGCCAGATACAGTTCCAGTATAACTGTTCTCTAATCCCTTTTCAGTAACTGTAATAAATATCACTCCTTTAGAATACACTAAAGAGGATCTTCAGTATTCAGTACATGCTATAAAGACATAACCCAGGATTGTATTTGCTCTGAAAGACTTCACTACCATATGGGCTACACAATTAAGGCTCAGAACTGCACAGGGCTCTCTATATTTTATGTTATACAAGTAATAACAGACGATAGCATCATTTTATAAGTATTTAAACAAAACCACGATTGGTAGAATATTATGACTGCAAGAGAGCTCTGTTTTCTCTGCAATAAAAATTTTAACATGTCTCTACCTATTTTGCCTCTTCAGGAGGAAATAAAAAGATTTAATAACACTTCAGAAGTCTTCGAGATCAGGATTTTTTCTCTCCTACCAACAGTGACACGGCTGAAATTTCAAAGACCAGGTATCAATCCTTGTAATTACTTCACTCCCACAGAGTCCTGCAGGGAGGACAGAGCAAGGCCCATGTTTGATAGAGGGGCTGTTACTGGGTGTGGCTCTTGCAGTTCTCACTGAGAGCCGTCCATCAAGGAGAGGAGAGCACAGAACCCTTTGGGAAGAGGGGCAATCACAGATATGCATTTCACATCTGGTTTTAGTTTTATTTATTTATTTTACACTCAGCCTTCATACAGTAGCAAGAAGAAAACAGTTCAAAAGCAAACAGTGCAAAAGTCAGACCAGATGCTGACTTGGAGTAGTTTTCCACTAATTTCCATTTACTCCGAAAAAAAAAATAAGTTTTAAGCTCACTAAACAGCTTCTTGTAATAACTCACTAACGTCATTAACTAAACTGGAAACAGAATTTTTACAGATTTCTCACATTATGTGTATGAATTTAGGAAAAAAGAAACCCTGAACAAAAATAATTTGAGAACAAAAATTACATTTTCCATTTATTAACCTGCTTTATCTTCACCTTAGACACAGTTATTAAAGAAAATTACACTTACCTGAACTAGAATTCTTGGCCTCTGAGGGGATGGAAAAGGTACTTTATGCATGAAATGGGAAATGTGTCTAGAGGAAAAGAAAAATACTGATTTAGTAGAAATTACGCTTAAACTACTTTACCTCAAGACAAAATTTTTGACAGTAAGAGAAATTATGATATAAAAATGGCACATACTTATTCAGAAAACAGAGCAAAAAATTCCAGCATCTAAATCCTATTGGAATATTCTGACCTTGAAAACCTATTTTTCTACTGGTCACAAGAAACTGGGAAGGCAGATTCTCTTTCAGAATACAAACTTGGTTTGTGAGATTGAAAAATTACAAGGAGTTTTTTTTTCATTTATATAGGAGAAATATTGATGTCTGAGTATCACAGTCCCATTTTAAAATCCTGCTTCTGAGAGAGTTTGAAATAGCACTAAACCTCAGACTAGAACTGTTATTTGCAGAAAAATATTTATGGCGGAATATCAAGGAGAATCATTAAGCTCATCCATTTTCTTCAGTTCTAAATACAAAATATTACATAAAATTGCTGATGACAAAACATCAAAGTTTTTCCACATACTACAAATACAGAAAAACGTTTTTAGAATTTGACAAAGTTCTATGAATTGATTAAACTTACACAAGTTCTAAAAGTGTAGTTCTACACAATAGATACTTTCACATGAAAAGAAGCTACATGGGGTCAGTAAAAACTCATGAGAAACAGGTATTCCATCCTAAACTCCTTCCTACAGCACATATTTTACCAGGATTTCTACAAATATAACCAATATTACGACACAAGCAACTACATTTTGAAGAAATTAAGACAAGCCCACAATAAGCATTGATTTGGGTTTATTACCAGGGTATGAAGATAGTGACCAAAATATGGAACACGTCCCACAACAACGGAAGGTTGCTGTTTGCAGCAGCTGGGCTGACTGAAAATGTTCAACAACATGCATGGCACAGACAATCTTCATCATCATTAAAATAGCCAAAGGAATTAGGCTGGATACTGCATTAGAATCCTATATTTAAATTATCCACGGTAAACTGACCAGTTTACTAATCAGAGAAATTAGAATAAATCCATAAAATCCAATTTGATAAAGCATTTCTCATATTTACTTATTTTATTCATTCCCAAAACACCAAACCCCTCAACTTTAAAAACTAATTTTTTTTTTTCATCATCATTGGAAGTTTACACTGTCAGCATCTTCAAATAAATACAGTGATGGGAAGTGGAATAATGAAAGGGATAAACAATCGCAAGAAATACTTAATCCACAAAGTCGAAATCTCCTAAAAGTTAGTATCTGTTGAAGCAGAAAAAACACTACGTTTAATGATGTGTAAATAGAAGTAAATAATGTATTCAAAATCTGTTGCATTAAAACATTACATTATCCTAGAAGTGTTACATGGCATTACGTATCAATTACAGGTATCGACCTTTTCTTGGTGTAAGGATTTCCTCTGCATTTTATAATGTGAAATCCTTTATGTGAGAAAGAAATTAAGTTTATTTATCACAAATAGAAGGTAATTACTAGTGCAAAATAGTCTATCTGCTTTATCATCTCTCATTACACTGCAAATAGGCATTTCAAAAAATGCAAATCTACACATTTAATTCTCCTAACTTGATGTGTCCAAGATTAAGAAAGGATTTATAATCTTGCTCTTTGTAATGACTATGGCTAAAGGGTGCAAAGCTATTTAAAACAGCTTTCAGAGACCTATGCAGGCACTTAAATCACAAATAAAAATCTAGACTTTTTCAGAAAGTAGGTAAAGATCTATTTATCAGAGGAGAGAAGTGCAGCCACTATATTTAATGTTTGATGACTCAAGTAAAAAGGATACTACAGGAAATTTAGAACAAAAAAATCCCCTCTTATCAACTGAAATTACTGTTATGAATTTTGCAAATTACTTACTTCTCAATGGGAAGGACATGTGGCCCAGAAATGGAGTAACGATACAGAAAGGTAAGAAACTTCTTGAAAGCATCAAAGAAAGGCCAGTGAGAGAGCAGACAGATGCATTTATTTGTCTGCACTGTTCTGCACGTGTCTTTTCCCTCGACAGCAGCTGCTAATCCCAGCTGAGACTTTTGTTTCTCTGTGAGGTTCTCTTCAGGATACAGTTCATAAAACTGAATAGCAGCACCATATACCTGCAAACACATCATGGATTTGAAGTCAATAATTCTGCCTTGATCTTCAAAGCAATCTAAGAAACCTCAAACACACAGAAAATCAAGTCTGTGTTACTGTTTGAAAAGATACATGAATGCATCATCTTTTGAAGCATTCCATTCCAGAATATTCTTATGGCTGTGAAAATCCAGACTGTCTATTACTTATTTAAAACACTTAATGTCATATGAGAAAGAGTAATTTACAAAATTATTTATTTGAGAGAAAAGTAATGATTATAAAGAGTACAACGCCAGTCAATTGTTCCTCCAATTGCCTTTAGAAGTATTTTAGGAATCCTTTATACACAACTCAAAGCCATATCCCCTGACATCCAATTTACTTTTTAGAACAAGTACGTACATGCAATGTCATTTCCATGCTTGCAATAAAAATAGCATTACTTGCATGTATATGCAGTCCAATTTTACAGCTCTCCAGTTTCACAGGCTAACAGGAAAGCAAAGGAGCACAGATTATGATCAGCAGTCCAGCACTGAAACTACTGCAAGTCACTCTTCAAAGCAGTCTTGGAATCAAGCCCAAGAGAACAGATTCAAGCTTATCTATGAAAACGTTCATTATCATCAACCTGAACAGATAAACAACCAAATTTTTTTCAATTAAATTAATAATTTTTTTTAAGGTTTCAAAATACCTTTTCTGCAGAAGCTCCAGTTAGTACAAATGTAGAAAAAACTGGGAGAGGGTATTTACTGTTAGATGGCCAACATTCAATTGTTGCACCCATAGGGAGACAAAAAAGAGGCACAGATTCTGGTAATGGGAATGATTCATAATCTTCTTCGGGATATCTGCATATTAAACCTACAAATAGAATGTGCAAAGAGGCAGTTATAGAAAAGCCAGCAGAAACAAGTTTGTAATAGCTCATTCCATAAAATTATTGCCAGAAAATTCACATATGAGCACATAGTAACTTCAGAAGATCAGTGAAGGTGTAAATAATCAGGCACAGGAATAGCTGGAAGGGGCAGATGCTCCCACAGCGTAAGGAGAAATCACCTGACTAAAGCAGTACACTGAAATCCTACTTTCTATTCCAGAAACTATTCGTAACTGATTTATCTTTTCCTCTTTTCAGGCTGTGTGCATCTCACCTGTTATTATAATAGTCCACATTCATCACGAGTATGAGCCTAGATTTAAAATCTAGTTTAAAAAAAGGTAATGTGAATGATTGAGAAATAAGACTGATGTTTTCAATATGACACCAATTAACTCTTGCCAACAAACATTCCCTGAAAAATACGTATATGTTTGATATTTGATAGTTTTTTAATATCAATAGAATCAAATCAATTATGCTAATCCACCTCAGCTGAGGATTCAGCTACTGTGCTGTCAGACCAATGTGTTTAGACTTAATTTTAAACACAGCTGTAAAACATGAAGATCTGAATCAGAGGCTTTTAGCACACAGGTCCTCAGTTACATCAGAGGCTGTAGCAATCCATCCTGTCTGATTGCCAGCCCCGGGGACTCCACACTGAGAATGGATACGTCATGAAAGGATTCAGGATTTCTCTCCATTAGACAGCACAATCACTACACACTTTCCTAATAGAAAGGGGAATATTAGTAAGCAATAAAAACTTGTAACCAAAAAGGGCAGTGATTCCCCCTCATGCCAAGAATCAAAGTTTTGTGCAAGTCACCACCAGATGTGGGGCCTTTTAAAATTTTTATTTGTTTACAAATGTACTGTCCACCTTTTAGTACGTCCTGAACTCCTGTTTACAGAGAGCAGCATCTAAAAGGGATGTAAGTGGATTAAAGCTTAAGTGTGAATCATGCTCATGACTTGTATGCCAAACAAAACCAGGCTTTAAAAAAAGCCCCACACAACAAATGCAAACCCAACACGTTTAATCAGGCATAGCAAATCTACTTCTGTCTTATAAATAAAACAATAAAATAAAGATGATACACAATCCAAAAATACTTAAAGAGCTCAGTGCCAGTGATGCTCAAGGCAGTGTAGAAATCTACAGGTTTCTTCAAAATGTTTCTTAAAGAAAGTGATCATGAAAATGCATCAAATCATTTTTGTGTTATTTTCTTATGCATATACACACACATCCTTAAGAGACAGTTACCAGTAACAAAAACAGGTGGGAGATACACAGGTCTGCAGAAACGTATCAAAACACAGCTGAGCTTCTCAATTAAATACAAATTTTAAAACAGCATGGTCATGATACTCAGTTCTAAGGCTTCTTTTTGGACAGGATTTTAAAATAATTGTTTAGAGAAAGATTCCTTTTTGGATAACGGCAAGATACTGTCAATTCTTTCATACAAAATGTATTACATTACAAATGAGCCTGTACAACCTGAACTGAAGATAAAAAAGGCTAAATAGTACATACCAGCTTTATATGATATGGTGTTGGTTTTTGCCACAGACTTTTTATAACATAAATATACTGCTGAGCCCCACTGTAAAATAAATGAAGTTATTGGATTAAGTGATGAAGTATAACAAAGGGACATAGCAGAACATAATTAATAATAATGTTGATAATTTTAAGTATTTAAATTCTCAATTTCTGGACACAAGAATAAAGAACAGGGAAAGCTGTGGAACAGAAGAGACCAGCACCCATAGAGGGAACACAGAACTTTTACAGAAGGGAGAAAGGTGTAACAACTTCCATAAGACAGCACTCCCATAACCCAGTCAGTGTGAAGACTAGAAGAACTGAAAAATCCATTGGCTAATGCCTAGAGGCATTTATTTAAAAACAAGCACAAATCAATTCCCACGATATTTTTTTACACGATCCCACTTGCAGAGCAGTCAGCATCCTCCCCAGCACGCTGACTTCTGAGGACCCTGCAAGAGCCAGCACACGGGGCTGCAGATTTAACCAGGAGACACCAAAATATTCATTTCTGCAAATCAAAGTGCTGTGAAACCTCCATTTCAGCAGGTCAGGCTTTGGAACCATATTAATTATTTAAATGTGCTTACAACCAACAGCTTCCAATATCACTCACGTACAACTTTCTTTAAATAAGAAGGCTGTGAAACTACTGAGGAGAATAACATATATAAAACAGCATTGTAGGTGAAGGGAAGAGTTGGAAAACAAAACAGAAGGTGGTTGTTAGATACAGAATTCCCACCACAACAGTAAAAGCAGTGTCAGAAACAGCCACATCTGTAAAACCTCCAGTTACACACATGGTGCACAACAGATCCTAAAAGACCAATCCAAAGATGCTGGAGTCAGCACTAAAAAAACCCAAACATTCGCTCTAAGGCTTCCAGAAAGACTTTTTTCCAAGTAGGAACAAAGGAATGCAATCCTCCCAACTCTTCCAATATTTGATTTATCTTTGGAGAGCGCTTATTAAAATTTTTCACCAGGTACTCCAAGAACTGCCATAAATACTCCACAAACGTCACATCAGAGAGTATCAAGCGTTCAAAGCCCAGATTTTGTATCTTACCATACTATTATTAAGATTCTTGTCCACTTTACAGAAGGTATGTGGAGGGGTCTCTCCCTTGCTCGGTATGATGATGCAGATGTCTGTGACAGCCAGGGTGTTCTGGGTCATGTTCTCGGAGGCCCTGCGGTAGGTGATGTACACCCGCTGTGACGAGGCACTGCCACTGATGTTGGCAGGCCGCCCATATGGGGTGGTCTGAATGATTTCACAGCCTTGCTTCACTCTTTCTTTCCCATCATATAAAACCCTAGTGAAAAGGGGATGCAAAAAAGTCAGAAGGCACGTTTTAAAAACACTCTGAATTTTAATCACAGCTCTTGTCTCATCTCTGAGCAAAACATTTTTACTGACAAGTTCGGGTCACATTATCTCCAGTTGTATTCTAACAGAAAAGTTTCATGACGAAACTATACTGGTTTTCCTCATATATAATTGCTTTTCAGCATTTTGTTTCCTGCAAAATAGCATTATTTTCTTTTCTATTAAAGATTCATTGCTTGATCCTAAGAATGTCATATAACTTACCTCTTTTCAATCTGTATTAAATAGGTTAAGCATCTTATCCCAATCCAAATATATTCATTAAAAATTATAAATGGATTTGAAAACTCCAAAATGGAAAGGATTATACTCGTCATTAAAATCCACTCAGCATGCATTTTCCCTTCCATACTGGTTTACAGTATGCTCAAGTCAACAAATATCTTCCTGTTTAGAATTTTGCCTTGTATTTAAACAGTATGGCATTTCCCTAAACCTGCCTTATCTGCTCTTCAGTTAAATAAACCTGTGAAAATCACCCACTGGAACAGGGAAAGCACTCACCCCAAATCAGTAAGTGGAGGCTTATCCCTCCCTCGACGATAACAAAGGTATATCTGCGGTCCTACAAGGCTGCCGTTATTGAGATCTGCAGACAGGCCTGAGGGAGTGACATCTATGCATTTATAGCCCTGAGGAACCTCCTCCCCCAGGGATTTATTAAGGACTGTTACATCTGTGATGGGTTCTTTTGGTTTGGCAATTTTATGGCAGGCATCATTGAAGTGGATCTCCTCCTCTAGTGGTTTTGAGATATCCGTTAATCCTGCGACAACAAAGTAGTCAGCAACACGGGCCCCTTTGTCTTCCATCTTCCATTACAAGGTGTTACAACTGCTAAGAAAGAAATACAGATCAGAAATGATAAAATTATGGCTATTTTTAAAAACAGAAAATCAGAGCCTGCGAAAAAGAAAATGCTTTCTGCTCTCTCACGGAACATTGAGAAATGGGCTAAAAATGTTTATCCAAGTCACCCAAATGTGCTGGAATCTTGCTAGAGTAGCTTCAGGAAGTTTACTGTCATCAAGTTCCAGACTCTTTAAACCAGACAAGCTATTTAAGATTCCCTTTTGTTGAATCAATTTTGTTTGGGTGCAAAATTTTATTGCAAGAGAAACTGTTACCACACAGGAGTTTCAAGAGCTTGCTGACATTACGAAACTGAAGAACCAGAATTTAAAACAGCTTGAATGGTCGGTACCAGACTTCAGTTTTCATGTAACTTTTATTTCCATTGCTTTCTCTGCCTTTATTTTTCACTCTAGGCAGCAAGGATTAAGTCTTATCAAACTTAATGCCATCATGATTCCTGGATTTGACTAATAATTTTTGTTTAAACATAGTAAATTCAGACATTTCTTACTGGTAATTTGGAAAATTATATCCCAAGTTGATAATGGGCATTTAATCAAATTGTTCCAAGCTGGCCTCAGATTTCCAGCACAAGCCCCTGCTCAAGCAGGAAGAATGTCAGGCTGTGCCTGGTCACCTCTACCAACCTCATCCACCAGCACAAGGGGGGCAATTCCCTCTTCTTGCTCTTATTTTGTAGGTTGGTTGTGTTTTGCTGGACTGGCTTGACAAGATTCTAAAGTTGGAAGGAAATGAGTAAAGATTTTTATTTCATGCTGATTTACATTGTTCTAGAAAATGCCAAGAAGAAACCTCAAATTATTTAGCTTTTATTTTTCTATATGGTTAATAAGCACTATGGGACACTTTAGCAAACATGATTACTGGGAAACAATCCTCAATATATAGGAGAGTAACAGTTTGAAAATAACTGTTCAGCTTGTGTTTGAAGAGAATGCAGTTACAAAACTGAGCTTAGTTTAACCTGAATTCAGTTATTTCAAAAACATCTGGAATATGTTACTCAGCATATATATGAAAGTAATAACTACAAATTCAAACTCCTCCCTGAGTGATGTATTCAAAGACACACAAATTCAACCTCTGCATATGCTGCCTATTATCTCACTGTCCATCTGGTTCCAGCAAACCCAGGCAGGCTGGGAACAAACATGGAGAGAAGGAGATATTTAACAAAGTATCCTTAAACTCTGGACTAAGACCAAACACTGTCATCTTTCAGCTAATATGACTGAAGTTCTAAGTATTTTGTTACATTAACAACTCTCCCTAAAACTACATTATAGCTATTGTAACACTGAGGTTTTTTCCTTTTCTCACCAGCACCATTTCACAAAACTACACTGATTTCTGGAGTGATTCATGATGCCTTTTAGGATGAAATGAAACTAACACTTTAGTAATCAAAAACTATACAAATGATGGCTGTTAAAACTGCAAGCAAGACTTATAACTCCAGTGTATTAACAGCACTACTCCAGTTTAACCAGCCAAGACAGCATTACAAATAAAGAGAATGATATGTGTGTGTGTATATATATATGGAAGAATCATACCATTACACCATTTAAACCTCACCATTATTCTATATAAAGTTTATACCAAAAGTCTTAAATTCAAACATTCATTTATTCCCAAAAGCACTTTCAAGAAAAACTAGGACAAGCTCGCCTCATTTTGAGGCAGTTAAAATTAGAATCCCCTACATACAAACACCTGCTATCACACAAATTTGCTTCCTAAGGTTATACCACGTAATACACGAGTCAGCAAGACCTTCATAATTTAATGCAGATTTTACAGAAGAGAGAAAAAAAAAGGCCTGGCTGATGATGTATTATCCTTTCATATTTGCCCCATACCTGCAAGTGTCCAAGGCCAGGCTGGACAGGGCTTGGAGCAGCCTGGGATAGTGGAAGGTGTCCCTGCCTAAGGAAGGAGTGGAATGAGATGATCTTTAAGGTCCCTTCCAACCCAAACCATTCAGAGATTCTATGAGGATTTTATGATCTTTGTCTTTTGATACAAAGGCTTGCAGCTGAAAATGCAGTAAAATGCAGAAGATAAACTTCAGTCTATAAACTTTAGTCTAAAGCTGACTTAGACTTTACTAGAGCTACTGTGATACTCAAATTTTCAACATCTGGTTACCGGGAGAGCAGATTTATACAAACTTCATGTTAACAGACCCCAGAAAGAAGGTATAAATTTTGAGCTAACTCAGCGACAAATAACCATTCTGTGAAGAGCATATCACATAAACCGATGAAGAATTTCTGTAGAAACTCTTACCATGAAGCTATTCCACAGTGACTTTAGTCATACATCTTACTCAGTGAGTAGTGGTTGTCCCTTGCGAGCATCAGTCTCAGGATAGTACTCGAGATAACCTTGTGATGGGGACATGTGTCAGTCCAAGGAGAGAGATTTCTCCACAGCTGCTGATTCCACAGCAGGATATCTTTCCTTATCTCCCTTGGTTTTCAGCTGCTGTGTGGCTCTATCAGCTAGAAAGTCCCAGAGTTCCTTCTTCTGCAAGGGCTTCAACAGAGTCTGGCCATGGGGTCTCCACTCCACTCCTTGGATTGTATTGTGTGGGAGGTCAGGAATGCTGCCTACATCATCTCACCATACTGCAAGTCAACTTTGAGGAGGGAAAAAAAAAAAACCCAAACCAAGCAAACATGAAAAACACAGCGGAAAAAGTCACACTGCACAAGAGGGTTGCTTGAAGCAGCTGGTTCTAGATGAATTTCAACATTAAGAGTGCCACACTGAGAAGCTTCCACTACTTCTCTACACTTCAGTAATCTGGGGACAGAAGGCTGCACTTTGAAGGCAGCGCCATGGGATCATAACCATAACCTCTTACAAAAGTCCCCGGAAATAAGCACAATATATGGTCTTTGAGCCAGCTCATGATAATTATTTTTAATGGACATCATATAATTAATACCACGATAAATGAAACACCATAAAGATCAGAGAGAACCAAAATATCCTTGCAAATAGCAAAGTCACATGTAAAAAAATTATTACATACAAACACACTTTGCAAATTATGACTACATAGATGAGAGGGCTTTCTGTAATTTCTAAAAATATGGGAACAGGGGAAACAATCAGATAATCTCTCAGATCCACAAACTATTAGCTTGATTGCTTTGCTGAAAGACAAAGGGCAAATGTAGTTTCACTGTTTATTCAATGTAATTTTCTAACATCCTATTTTTTCATAAACATTTAGGAAATACTAATTAAAGATTTTTGCTGCTTGTCATCACTGTTGTAATTCATACAGTGTCCAAGCTTTTTTAAACACACTCCTCATTCAAATACTAGAGGAGGAAAGCACACATCAGCTTTTCTCCATCACATGACCAGAAGTGATGTGGATGTGCCATATATTCCATCTGTGCAGCAGGAACAGGCACGATGCTTCACAAAGTACAGTTTACTACAGATGCACTACAACATTTGCAAGGAAAAAAATACTGATCCAATTCCTACAACCTGCTCCTACCCACAGAATTTTGTAGAGGTAACTTTTAAGAGGCTGCAGACCAGAAGAACTGCTCCAGCCATGCCAGTTTCTTTCCAGGAGCCAACTTTCCCAGACAGCACTAAGGACCATCTGACTCCACTAGAAGAGTTTCTGCCAGTCCACCTCTGGCAGACAAATACAACAATTGCCTTGTAATCTTTTAATCTGCCTTGTTGTCATTCTTGTTCCTTCCTGCATTTTTCTTTGAGAATATTACATTGCTTATTAATTTGAGTTCCTTATTAGATCCATTTGCTGTCTTAATCAGGTGATATTTCACTTTGTTAGCCTGCCCCAAAGATGTGTCATGTGTAAACAAGCAACGGATATCTCCTAGAGTGGGCTGGAAACCAGTGCAGGGCTCTGCAAGCTTTTTTAAAACAGTTCAAAGCTGGAGATTTATTTTTTTTAAATATTCATCCTACAATAACATTCCAAGAACTTACTTCCTTTGAAGGAACATGAAGAACAGATGAAGAGACACAAATCAGAGGCTAATTATTAAAAATTGCCAGTAAAATTCTAACAGCCCCCAGCATCTCATACGTGTATTGCTACATTAACCTGCTAAAGTAACCAATCCACCAGAGATGTGTCAGCTGGACATGCAAGAGCAAAGTGAAGTTAACTGGATCAGTCAGTCCTGCTACGGCTACTCAGAACCATTTCTCAGACATAACACCACACAAATCCCATGGGAGTTCAACAGTCTCAAGATGTGAGTAACTGCAGTTACACAAGGAAAAAACTTCACCCCATCTCTCTACAGCCAAAATTGCCTGGCAAAATTGTCAGACAAGCCTTTCCCCCCCTGTATTTTCTTCACAACAAGCAAACAATCCTGGGAACAAAGCAGAAGCCCTCTAATTTCACGTGAATTCCCAAGGCAGAACACAAGCTTTTTGCCAGCTCTACCAATGTGTTCCCTACCTTTTCATCAGGGCATTGCTTCTACACTTTGCCTCTCTTGCTGTCAGCCAGGCTTTAACACAGACTTCTTGTTAAAGTTTCATTCCCTATAGAAACAGTAAAAATACAAATTAAACAATGTACACATTTTTTGAAAGTTACTTTCTGCACACTTCACTGCACCAGTCACATGAAATGAACACTGTGGATTGCTATAGGACTCCTTGCTAAGATAAAGTTATAAATCACTCCACTAAAAAAGTAAATTAAATCAGACTTCAAAGCTAAGAAACAAAATATCAAGTTTTATGCTGCTGGATATTTTAAGAATACAAACAAAACTTAATGCTTTAAACTAAAATAAATCAAAGATGAGCTAGCCACTTCAAGTTACTTCAACTCTTCCATTATTTTCTGATGATCAATACTTTCTGTGTCCATTCCTAGGTGTTAGTCAGTTATCAAAGTGCTCTCTCAGCCCAAGAGCCTTTCAAAGTCTACTTCAAACAATTTTTCTTTGCAAGATTCGGATATTTAAGCAGATCCTTCTTACTCCGCAATCAGTGAAACACACATAATCTTCCATTTGGCCACCTTACCCCAATTCTTCTTGCTGTGGCTGACACAGTCTTCTTGCCCCTTACTGCCACAATACATAATTTTTCTTCAGATGTGCTGAACACCAGCATGACCACTTTTAAACATTGGTATCACCACAGACAGCTTGAGCTTGTGTTTTACACTGAGGCACTTGCAAGCCCAGGAGCCTGTGCTACACCTGAGCATTTTGAAGCAGCCGTTTTGCACCACAGGACTGAGGACAGCACCTCACTGGAGACACTCTGAGACTCTGGGCTCCCAGAACAACTCATTAGCATCAGCAAGGCTGTAGTCAAAAGTGAACTTTGTTTAAAGGAAGCTTCTATTCCCCAAGACTTGGGAAACACTCTCAAAAGACTACCATGAGAAGACTGCAGCAAACGAAGTGTAACATAAGGGAGGCTGGGAAGAAACGCATCTCAGGAGGGTTGATGCAAACCATGAAAGATTTGCTTCCATTCCTGAAGCGGAAAAATCTGAGGAATTAGATTATCAGAATTATATTTCTGGGATCACAAAGTTCAAGGTTCTGTTCATAACCCCAATGTACAAGACCATTTCTTTGAGATCATGCAGGAGCAATCAGCATTGTTAGTTCATTACTCTGACAGCCCAGAGAATGAATTCAGCCCCAGTGCAGGTCTCTCTAACCCACACAGCACCATGGACCTGCACCAGTTACAGCCAGATACTTTCCAGTATCTGACTTTGAACATTTTCACACAAGACTACAAAGAGAGCATGCAGCAGCGGTACAACATAATTTTCTCCAACTACACACTCGTTAATATCAAGTTTCCAGGAGTGCCAGAAATCATAAATTTTGGGATTACCTGCAGACCTCAAGCACAGCTGAAAAAAGTCGAAGAATTAGGCAGCATTAACACATGTTTAATTTCCCCATGGACACTTCAAAAAACTTCTTTTCTAGTCAACTCTCTGGAAAATCAGTGAGGAGACTTAAATGAAAGAAAAAAATATAGATTTAGGCATCACAAGGAACACAGCCAGCACTGCTGCCGGTACTTGCAGCTCTATTTTGTATTACTTGCAGAACTTATTTACAACTAGTTTTTGGTCCTCTATGTATCAAGTAAAGGATCTACTTCTTCAAGAAACAAGATGCAAAGGACTTACATTATAACTCAAATACAAACAGAACTTCTCATAGCATTTTCATTTTTAGTAGGACATCGCCTGTACTTTTTCTTCCCATTTCCTACTACAGTTACACAAATGACAACAACAGAGAAAACAGGGCTAAAGTGATTAATTGCATTATTTTTTAGACCCTACTGCACACATCTGCACTCAGTGATGTTAGACAACATAATAATTCAGAGGAAGCCACCAGCGTCCACTAAGCTCCCTTTGACGCTGCATCAGTTTTTATTAAAAAAAGAGAAAAATCCAAAAAAACCCAGGAGAAAACCTAAGATTTTTCCACCCCACGTCACTGGGCTGGAAATGCTACCAAGTGTTTTGCAGGCTCATGCACAATCATCTGTACCAAGTCATGGTTTACATCTCTGATCCAAACAGCTGAGGAGATCATCAGGAGAGCTCAGAAAACTTGGCAACAAAGGATGTCTAAGAGGTGCCGGGAAACAGAAAAGTGCTGGATAAAAGCACAGGGACGAAACAAAAGGCCATGAATTTGGGAGAAGAAAATAGGAACGTAGCCAAGAACCGAGGGACAAGCAGACTTGTTCAGCAATGCCAAGGAAGAAAGAAAGATTAGGCCTAAATTCAAAGGCTAATCTAGATTCAGCAGGATGACTACAGTAAAGTGAGCAGGAACCGATCATCTACAGCATCAAAGCTTAGAGAAGGAAGTAGAATGAGTGGCAGAGAGAAGGCAGGAAGGAACAGACTTCACCCTGAGGGAGAATCAGACATATCCCACATCTTCTACACATTTCTCCCTCACTCACCAAGTGTTCTATTTGTTTTTCAGTGCTATTTGTATTCTCAATAAAATCAAAGCATTTACTAAGAAGGCCTAACAAGGCACAGGCTGCTTCGGTGATCATTCCAGTTGTGCCACAGCAAAATCCCATGAAATTCAACCCTGCCTACAAAAATTCAGGAAAGCGATGTTCAAGTATCTCACAAGATTCACGACAGAGACAAATCTCAACAGGGCGAGTTTTAAAACTTCCACTTTTCTTTCTAGGTTACAGTATTTATGGCCAAAAGGCACCACCAAAGAATGGAAAGGATTTCTGAAGTACAACTGTGTTTGTAGGGAGAGATGCAGAAAAATTGTAGCAAAGCAGGGGGAGAAAAGCCAAAATAAGCACTATAAAATGTAAATATTACTTCATCCAAAGCACAGTTCAGGAGGGCGGCTCATCCATGTTTTTTGTACAACTACTTACTATACAACAACTTTTTAAAAGGAGAAGTCCCCCAAACAGAATGTTCTATTTTTCTTGGCACAGTAGATAAAGGCAAATGAAAATAGAAAATCTTCCAGTATTAAGCTTCAAACCCAAAATCTGTCACTGAAAATGTCAAAGTGCACCAACCAAGAGTGACAGAAGTGACCTGCTTTCACCCTGCCACATTTGGATACACATGCCAACTTCAGTTTTGTTTTGAAACCACTCTCTAACCATATTAAAGTTTGAATTCGTGGTGTGATGGAAGGAAAGACAGGTGGGGATTGTTTCTAACACATTTTGCTACATTTAAAAACACACTTTGAGACTAGAATGTTTTATATTATTTTTTCCCTTTGGCCAGCAAAAATGTTTTGTAAGATGAGAAAACTGGACTCAACCACACTGGAAATTATAGACAGGGACAGCCATGCACAGACTGCATCTGCAGGGCTGTAACTGCTGCCTGCAGATCATCTACATCCCACTGGAAAGGTTTAATGGAGAGATAACACTCACTAATACCTCTCTCATCCAGCAGATCTCTACATCCAATTACCAAAATGCTCAGCATCTATTCTACAGAAAAATAAGCATGCAAATACCACTACCAGCTCAGCTACAAATATATTGATCAACTACCATGCATTGCTGGGACAGCTTCCCAGCCAACAAAGCAAAACAAAACAACATTAGGGTCTCCTCCCCAAAAAAACACCATAAATTAGCTGAAGAGCAATGATATGCCAAGGTAACTACTGCTGATCCTAACCTTGGCAAGTTAACAATTCTGAGAATAATTCCTTAGGCCCACAAGTTTCTTCTGAAGCTCAAGACAAAACCAAAACTCAAGAGTCCAGCCCACAAAGCCCTTCTCTGTGTTTGCATAAAGCCTGCGCACAAGGTGGGAGTTTTCTCTCAAGACTTTTTTATTCACATACATGAACTTATATATCACACTTACTGCCTGTTCACTTTCATTTCAGATGGCCAAACTGAAATAATTTTATTAATTAGCATTAATGATTTTCTTGACCCAGATTTTTAAAAGTCAAGATTTACAGTAAATATTAAACAGGGAGGATACAACTGGCTAACTTCTAACACGCTCCTTATTCTTCTCATCCTATTTTTAGGCCATAATTCCTCCTCCTTTCACTCCCCTCCCATTATTACTTAGTTCACTCTATTTCAGCTTCTACAGTAACCAATATCTAATATATCCATTAGACATATATACATTTTTCATCTATATATTAGATAATGCAATATATCTTACATGTAATATATTGAAAAGGTAAAAATACACAATTTCAAATAGTCAGGCCAGCCAACACTTTCTGAAGTCTTTCATTTCCACTTCTCAATTTCCTCCTGGTACTGTTTCTGAGCTCTTTAGGGAACTACCAGTGACTAGTTCTGCATCACAGACTGCTACTGAAATGAGTGTTACAGATCAAACCTCTCGGCATCACTGCCCCACACAGCCTTCCCTGCACAGTTTAATTTTGACTGGAGTCTGTGGGAGCACTTAATAAGCATCAGCAGCCTATTTCCAGAGCAGGCACAGACCAAACTTTCAGACTAGGCATAGACTAAACCTGAACTGAAGGACAGCAGAAAATATCCAAGGATTATTATGCCATATACCAAAGAACCTCATTCACTTAAAGTAATTAACTGGTCAGTAACAGTGTTAGAAATAGCTGATTTTTAACAATAGTTGAACAGTGGTGATGCATTCACAGCTCACACATATTCATCCCCTACCTGTCGGATATCCCTCAATTAAAACAAGGCACAGCTGGCTTTAGCTTCCACAGGATATGCTGCTCTTACTATGGCAAAAAAATTATATCATGATTTGTGTCCGCAGTAGCAAATACTATTTACACTCAGAATTGATATATAAGTGAAGAGACCAAGAGCCTTTTCTGTGCTCTTGTCACCATCCAGTGAAGCTATAGCAGGGCAAGGGACAGGTAATCTCAGCCCCCGCAAACCATACCTGTACCCTTGCACGAGGGCAAGCTCAACCTAAATTTTCTTCAAAGGTCCTACATTTTTACAGGTTTGCTTTTGGAGGGGGATTGCAATGTGGGAAGGGAATAGCTTGATTTGGATTTTGAGCTTTTTTGTGTTTGGGTTTTTAATGAGTCATCTTAAAAAAAGTTTGAAATTTGAATACATCCCAGAGAAGCCGGATTAAAATACTGTAACAAGCAAGATAAACATACTGGAAATACACCAATCACCATAAATTGCATCATGCTTTGTTAAGGCACTTGTACAGAAATTATTTTGGTGGTTTTTTTTGGTTCTTTCACTATTAGTATTATTCAGTATTACAGTTCTTTCCAGGAAACTTCAGAAAAAATACCTCAGTTTTACAGCTACATGTCTTTCAAAACCTTCACTACAGGAACCCTCTGTCAGACAGCAACACAGATGGAAATCACCAATACCCCAAACATACATTTGAACAACATTACAAGGCTATATTGACTTTTTATTATTTAATCCAACAAAAATTGGGCAACATTTGGCCTCCAAATTTCTGGTCATGCCAACACCATATTTAAAAACTCAGGTCAAAGTTGAGGAAAGGACAAAAAATGGAAAGAAGGCTTCCCGCAAGTCTTCATTTCAGGAGATAAATTTAAGATTGAGAAAGCTTTTGACTAAGTACCTATTGTACTATTCCCATTCCACAACCTGCCTGTATTTGGCCAGGAAGCACAAATGTTTCTGCAGCCACTGTTATAAAAAACATTTCAGCCTACTATGACTTGCAAAACTAACTGCAACTCATTGGCTAGGGAGCATGATGGAAATAAAAAAGGATGTTGAATATTTAAGTGACGCTGCAAATTTCTTTTTCCCATATCAAAACCTCAAGGTTACCAAATCCTTTTATCATTCAGTTTGGTCTAGGAATTGTCTTCCTCTCTGAAGAGTCACAAGACAGTTTTCTCCAGCTATCACACACTACAGCAGGAATTAACCTAGAAATTAGTAAACCCTCAATGCAAAATCCTGCAGATTAAAAACTGACAGACTGGCTTCTGGCAGTGGTGGTGCCCACAATTCTTTTTTAAGAATCACAAAAAACAGCTGTATTAGTTACAACCTCACCCCCTTTAGGGACCAGCTGGCTTTACTCTCCACCTTTCTACTTTCCCTTTCAAGCAGGTATTTTAAATAGAAGCAGGTTATTTACATTGTTTCTAATGCTTCACCTGCATCAGCTCCATTCACCTGAGCCCTATAGTGTGTGCCAGGCTATGTCAATATTTGTGCTTTTTCTAACTAATAATTAACTCTGGCTATATTAACTAGACAACTGCTAATATTGCCATTAACAGATATAGTAAATCCATTAAGCACCATACTGCTGTTATGTCATATAGAACAAGCTGCTCACCAGAAATACAAACCTGCAACCACACAGCTACAAAAAATATGAATACTCAGATGTATGAAAATCTCAAATACTGGGAAAACATTTCTAAGTAAGTTCCTGTTTAAAGAAAATAGTCCTGGTGCTTTTTGTTTTACTGCTTGCAGAAGCAGATCTTATATTTTGTGCTGTTTTCTAATAAGTACAGTTTTTAGAAGAGGCCATTGGGTAAAGCCTGTTCCAAAGAAGCAGATGTCACTCAAACCTGAGGAAAGTACTCATTCAGCTGGAGCCCAACGTTCCCAGAAGTAAAACATGTACATCACAGAAGCTCTCAAGGCTGTAGAGAAGCTTAATCTTTTTTGTTCTGTCTTTAAGGCTCCATGCAATTTTCCCCTTCTTCAAAAGCTAACCACAGAAACTCTAATGCTCTCTTTTTGATAATTAAACTATTTCAATGCCAAGTCACGACAGCCCCTGAAAAACAGCTCCCTTTACCAGAGTTCCACTTTAATGTTCATTTTAAATAAACTTACAGACTCCTTAATACTCTAAAAGCAAGATGAAGTTTCACCAGTACTCTAAATATATGACTTTAAAAAAAAAAGGATAAGAAAAGCAAGGGACTCTTACAAAGTAAGACTTGCATGCTAGACACACAAACCAAAAATAATCCATTTACTCCCCTTCGACCTTCCTTGGCTAGACTAACTCAATTAGTTTCCCTAAACCACCAGACACTTGCCAAGATTAAATATTTGTATTTAATCATTCAAAAAGTGAAATATTATGTACCGTAATGTAACACTATTTACGGAAACCTCCAGTTGAGCAATAGTTCCAGAAAAAACTGTGAAATGAAGTAAAAACCTGCTCAGAACACCACACTTCCACTCAGTTAATTCAAAAAAATGAAGTCTCAGAACTAGGCAGCAAGTCAAGACCTCATTTTTAGGAAAGGAGAAGCAGCACACTTTTAAACGCAGCCTGTTTGAAATCACTTCAGAATAACAACCGTCATTGGGAAGTTACTGAATACCATCATCCCCTGGCCGGCAACTTGTGCTACACGCAGACCTCATGACAGAGTGACGATAAAAATGCCAGGGCTAATTTTTACCACCGTGTCCAGCGCGCCGCATTAATCCAGGTATAGGGTAACCCAGGCAGCCGAAGGGAAAGTCGGGACAGAAACACGCACCGTGGGGCTGAGCACCACTGGGCAATTCCGGCTGACGCAGCGGTGCTGCGCGGAAAAACCGCACATGGATTTGGGGGACACGCTCACACACGCGAATCGGGGGAACGCGCACACTCGGGGATTTGCGAGCCGGCGGGCACAAGGAGAAGGGAGCGCCCACACAGGGATGTGGGGAACGCACATACACGCGCGGATTCGGGGACACGCACACACCCCGGCCCGCCGGCGTGCAGCCCGTACAACATGGCAGGTCGGCGGCGAGGGCTCGGCCGACTCCGCGCCCCGCGGCCCCGCCGCCCGGGGAGCCCCTCGGGCCCGGCCGGAGCTGGCGGGAGCCGCGAGCCGGCGGGCACAAGGAGAAAGGAGAAAGTTTCCCCCCCTCCCACCGCGGCCCAGCGGAAAGTTCCCGCCGCCCCCGTGCCGCCTCAGCCCCCAGCCCGCAAGCGCCGGCCTCCCCGCCCCTGCTGACAGCCCCGCGCCCCGTCCCCGCCGGCCCCGGAACGCGGCNTCACCTCAGGCGGGGGCCGCGCTCCCCGGGGCAAGGAGCGGGCAGTGAAGGGGGTTCGGGGGGCAGCACACTTGGTGCCCGCGCCCTTATCTCATCCCAGCGGAGCCCGGCTCGCCCCCGCCGCCTCCCGCCGTGTGGGCGGCTCAGGCGGGATCCCCCCTCCCCTCCGCCGCCATCTTGGCTGTCACGGGGCGGGGGGGGCGGGCGGGGCCCCGGGATCC
>VZTE01001721.1:1355352-1436152 GCA_013397775.1 Eulacestoma nigropectus
TGTTAAAAAAAAAAAAAAAAAAAAAAAAAAAAAAAAAAAAAAGGCAGCTATCTCTATTCCCAGTTTTTCCTGGCAGAGACTGGCTTCCATAGGCAAGACAATTTTAGTTCAGTTTCTTAAGTGTGCATTTTGGGACTTAATCTGTTCACTTTCTCACCAGTTTTATGCCTTTTGAACTCGCTTGGCTGTGCTGTGTGCACTGTTCATTTACCTCTACCATGGGAAGGATGAGCCTCCAAGAGAACCCAACAGAATACCTTTCAAATAGACCTATCTGTAACCTTGGTAAAAATAACTATGAAGATAATGATAATGGATAATTATAAACTCCATAACTGGCAAAACAAGACTCTGCATTTCAGAAGATGAATTGCCTTACCCTGTCCAGTAACCCACTTTACAGTGCAGTAATGGATCTGCATTCGGAGGGTTATGCAATGAAATGGAGCCTTTGGCAAGCTGGAATCACACTGGAAACGGAGCAACATCTTCATGGGTTTTTTCATATATGCATATTTGAAAATCTGGAACTTATCCCTTTTGACATAAAGAGACTGTCCCTGCTTGGAATGATTAAATTCTAGGACAGATTTTGAAATAAATAAAGTATTTAAATGTTATAGTGCAGCAGTACAACAGGGGAGTCACCCTTCCTTTTACTGTTTGAAGTATAGTATTTCTGAAAAGCTTTTTGTACTCCAGGGAAACTACTGACTAAAAATTATGAAAAAGGAAATAGAATAGCATATATGTATTAGAAAAAAAAAAGAAAATATTTTTTAGACCTTTCTCTAGGTAAAGTAATTAAAAGCAGCTAAAAATATGGGAGAATGAAGCAAATACAGGCCCTGATCCAAAAGCCACTGAGCTCAGCAGAAGCACTGGAGTCATGTGTGTCATGAATTATAGTTCACAAATGCTAATAAAGAATGTTAGTGTATATGTGTAAGGATGAAGTCTAATTGTCTAATTGCAGTATTTAGGCATTCCACTTGGATTAAATGAGCAGATTCTTCTCTCCAGCAGGTAGAGTTTCTCAGCAAGCATGTATTGCCAATATTTACGGGAGAGTTTCTGGTCCCGAAAGCACAGAAATGCTGGGAAACAAAAAGGAAAGAAAATGTACTCAAGGAGGAGATCCAACTGCCTCCAAGTAATTTCTATAAATAAAAATCTGATGCGAACTCATTATCATTTCCCTTTCCAGTGCTGAGTTGCTTCCTCAAGATTTCAGAGTGTGCATCTGAGGACTTAGGCTGAGCGTCGTAAAGTTTCCCTCAGCAACTGCTAAACTTATTCACAAGGCACTGCAGCATGGCAGCAGCTATCAGCTGTGGAATGGTAAGAGACACAGGGCATGGCCTTTGGTGTTAGTAAGGGAGGAAACAGTTAAGTTGTGCTTGGCTGTGTTGCTGCGGGTTGGTGTGTCAAGCAATGATGCCATCCATACCTCTTCTGTCGTTAGCTGGCAATCAGCGTGTACAGCTGGAGCACGTTTCTGGAATGGCTCTTCCTGCAGACACTGGAAGCTCTGAGACAAATATTTGCAGCCCATTTTATGAGCATGGGACAGCAGAAGGGTTGCTTGAGGATGACCCAAATCCTAATGCTTCTGCGAAAGCCAGCTTGCTGTCTGTGCCAACACTAACCTGGTTTAAGTATTGCTGTCATCAGTAATGCCAGATAACAAAAGCTGCTCTTTGTGGAGTAATATCAGGAAGGAAATTGTGCATGCAGATTCGCCAGCAAAAATAACAGTCTGGGGTTGTAAATGTACATACTGATACTGCTGGTTTGTTGCTATTTTCAGCAGCTCCTGTTCCCTCAGGGGTGAGAGAAAGACTTAACTGCTATCCCTGCTGCTCATGCATCAGCCTTAAAGGTTCCATGTGGATGCCTGCTCTTTGGCCCATCTGGGGGTGATTTCTGCAAATAGCAGTTTTCCTCTGAATCAGTACCCAATTCATCACCAGAGCCACACCACATGATACTGTGGGGCCGTAGGTATCTCCTCTCACATCAGATAGAAAATCACTTTCCTTCACTAGAGATCTCTAGTGAAGAGTTCCTTATTATTTGCACTTTTATTCATCTTTGAATCATGCCCAGGCTCAGCAATTGTATTCCACATAGCTAAACCTTCCCTACAGTTTTGCCTGACTGGGATACTTCAGGCTCTAAACTCTTGTGTAGTCCTGCTGTTTAAAGTTTTTGTATTTTGTTCTAGAGATTGCTTATATCATAGTGGGTGAAGTATATCTATCACTTAACCACTTCTCAGGAGTACTATTAGGCTTAATTAATGTTTGTAGAACACTACTGAGATCCTCAAGCAGCTATAGATGTGCAAAGGATTATAATTAATTTAAAACTAATTTTTGAGTAAACGGCTAACAACACTTAAGCTGAGATTCTCCAAGTAAAACTCATTTATTTGATTCTTAGAGAAAAACATTCTGATGTCTGGATTCCATTTACTACTAACACTGTATGATACATTTTGATCTTTATTATCCTTCAATATCCTTTGATATATCCAGGCACACAATACACCTTGTTTTAGTTCAGGAAATACTGCCCAACATATGTAAGTCAAGTTAAAATAAAACTAACAAAGTAACTAAATTAATAAACTCAAGGACAATCCCCAGCACCATTTGCCTTTAGTATAATAAGTGTTTGAACCATAAAGCCTGTAATTAATATTATGGAATAATTTCCATATTTATTTATAAGACATCTCATTTACATAAATAGTCATTATCTGGAAATAAAACCAGATCATTAAAATTCCGAAAACTGATTGAGATCAGTCAAGATGTACCAAAGAGATTTGCTAGACTCCGTTTGAAACTCTTTTGAGACAAAATCTCTTCTCCCAAACAAGCTTAAACAGGACTCTGCTGTGGAAATCCAAGCAGTGCTTCATGCATGTGACATCATCAAACAGAACGGTTATTTTGTACGGTGGGAAAACATCAGGTCACTCTTCTCACTAACTGTCATGGAGAGTTTCCAAGGAAATGCATCTGACACATCTGCACTGAAAATCTGACCCAGACTGTAGCTGAAGTTCTCCTAACACAGATTTCTGCTTTTCTGAGATTCTACAGCATGTCAAAATACTTTTCAAAAGACTCATTTCTTTTGAAATACTTTTAATGCTTAGAGTATCTTCAATACTTTCAGAGTTTTGCATCTAGTCAGACAACACTTCATGCAGAAAAAAAGAGAAGAAATGGCACTCTTGTGTTTCTATTTGCAAGCTGGATTCACCACTCCTCAGTTATTTGCTAGAAAGTCACAGGTTTTTAAAATAATGTCCTGCTTGTCACAAAGAATGCATCTCTGGTCCTGCTGTCAGTGCTTTTGCCTTTCAAGATCCAGAGTGCTCACTATTCGATTTTTTCTAGATAGAAATAAACTCACTAATTTTTTTAAAAAGCTACAACTACAGAACATATTTTTAAAATTTTAAATTGCCCTGAAAAGTCAGACCTAAGTCTGCTCTTTTTCAGTGTGAGATACATCTTTGAAGTGTAAGTGTAAGCCCAGAGTAAGGCAATACACCAAGACCTACCCTGTTTGGATGATTTCCTTACTAATTCCTAGAGAATGGAAGTTGGCTCGAGTACCGAGTCATGAGGATTTAATCTCAATACAGATATTTTTAGTACCTGTTATTTTATCTTGGGTACTTTTAAAATCTGTATCACTGCCCAACTCCTCTCCTAATTATCTGAAATTCCTTTCTTCTGTAACTGCTCTGGAATGTGCCCTTCTATTACTACAAATACTGGCTCTATTAGATTGAGTCCTAACTGCTCATCCATTGATTTGGTTAGGTAAGAGTGCCCTTGTTTAAAGCCTGAGCAACTGCTGAGAGACCAGCAAAACAGAGGAACAACATTAAATCTCATGGTGAGTCACTGGGAATATAGGTCAGCCCAGGCTCTGCCCTTTGCTGAGCTCTCAGAGGGTTGGCTCCAGGTTACCTGAAGGAGCCCCAACCTCAACAGACTCCCCAAAATTGTGTTTGTGTTCCTTTGCCATACAGCTGCCACTTCCATGGGGCAGTTTACAGGAGATGAACACTTTCTTAGCAACTGATCCACAACCAAGAGCTGAGGAAGGATATAAGAGAAAACGCAAACCGAATCACCTTGAGAGCAAAATACAAAACCTGTTTGTTTAACCCAATTTGTGCCAAATAATATTATAGATCCACTCAATCTCAGCCACTTGAGGCTCGAAATCAATGTGCTAAGAGCAGAAGGGGGAGAGTGATGTATCTGCTCTGATTAGTACCTGGGGGAGACCCTCTCCTGCAGCAGTCAGGGGCTCTACATAATGAGGTAGGCAGAGAGAAGTGTGAATTGATTATTAATTAAACTGCTTGATCACCTCCTTGGAAAATGTATGGCCAAATGTTGATGCACAGAAAGTAATTTACATAACCAAGTTTGAATTTGACTTACAATACAGTACAAAACTACCTTAATAAATGGCAATTTTTAAAAATCACAGTCTGACTCTTGATACAAAAAAAAGCGAGTACTTCCAGTATAAATAATGAGATGGGAGGAAATGTCCTTGGCAAGTCAATTTGTTCCATGCTGCTGAGGGTTCCTGTTAGTGACAAGGATTTTTTTCAAGAAGGAAACAATGGAAAACAGATGCAAAAGTGTTTACCAGAAGGCCAGGCAATGGCAGCTTTTCCAAAATGTCAACTGTGCAGAGTAGAGTCAATTTAAAAGAGAATTAATTATTTAAACCGAATTAATGTGACTACAATGAAGCCCTGTTAAACCATCTCATCCATCCTGCTTCCAACTGTGCTACCCCTTACAGTTGAAATCTAAATACTGTGACCTCAATTTTCAAGCCCTTCAAACAGAAACTCTCTTACCCAGTCACAGTACCAATATGTTGCTTTTTAAATACATTTACTGCATCTCTTCCAAGAACTCACCCACAGAATTGTGTTCACCTTCTCCACATTCCCAACCATACAAATTTGATCTCTGGTTCCCCTTTTTCCCTCTTTTCCTCTTTCATCTCTATACTTCTTACGGTGTTTTCCCAAATGCTTCAGGCAGTTTCTATTGCTACATTCTTCAGATCATCCCTTGCCTGCAAGTCTACCCTTTGCATAAAGTCCTCATATCTTAATTTCAACAACTTTTCTCTTTTGTTTCATGCATTGCCTTGTTGTTGCTTGCCTTTGGGGACAGGAAGGTGACTGAATTTTAGGCCTCCAGCTTTTGTATGGGAGCTCATTTTCTCAAAAGAATGTCCACACCTACTTCCCCTGGAACCCACTGTCCCAAAGGGCTTCAGTTCCTCCTGGACCATGGGTCATGGTGTTGCAACACACAGAATGTAACCCCTAGAAGGAATACTCTGTGCCCACTGTTTGTATTTTCCAGGTTAACATGGATTTGCAATGCTATCAACAATTTAAAAGTGCCATAATGGTTACCTAGTGCTCTTTTTCCTGGATAGTCTTATATGAAATGTGGCAAACACCAACAGAGCCACTGTTCCTCTGATACCTTTTGTTTCCCATGGGAATATCTGTAACCATGTCTACCAGTGATAAGTCAAAACTGTCACTTTTGGTTTCCATTTTCAACATGGGCAAAGGAACCATCCCAAACTCATCCTTTTCTGCTACTCTTAAAGCAAAACATCTGGGCTAGAATTTACATAAAGTAAATTCCTTTATTTCTTCTATTTCATGGAGGAAAAGATCTCCCATCTATTAAGTAATGAACTTAATTGCCCTGGGTCTTGACTGTATTGGGAATGCATAATAATTTAAATGCATCAGTGTAAAAATCAGTCTCATTAAACTATCTCAAAGCCCTAGAATAGATGGAGCTCTGCTTTAATACTTGCATATAGTCATTCATATTAAAGTTATAATTTACAGGAGCTCATAATGAATATAAACAGGAATTAAAACAGCTGAGGTGCAAGAAAAAAGGATTAGTGGCAGTGATATTTAAACCGACAGTTAAAAACTCTTCTGGAGCATTTTCAAGGCCTTGGAGAAATACAGTTGGTTGGATATACTATTCTTTATTTCATGATGTACTAGAAACAATGTATAAAACATGAGCACACTGAGGCCAAACTAACATCTTCACTGCAGAAATGTGTTTCTTAAGTTATTTTATACGCTGTCATTTTCTTGTCGTGCGAGGGGAGCATCTAATGTACATATGGAAAATTTTGAGCGAGTTCTTGGAAACCATAATATTTTCTTGATCATTCATAACCAAATGCGTAAAGAACTCTTCAGTGTATCACTATTGCACAGCTTGTATGAGATCTCCATAGCTACCCTTGGCACAACAAGCACAAAACCCAAGTGCCTTTCCAGGGCTGATAAGCAGACAGGAAGCAAGTGAACATCTGCTACAGCTTTAGATGGTTTTGCCTTCAGCAACCGCTGAAAAACGTCAGGCTCTGCATTCCACGTCCTGCTTGCTTGGCCTTTGACAGCACCAGCTGTTGGACAGGAGATGTAAAATGTTATACCTACAGAAAGGGAGGTGCTTTATTTTCTAAAAGACCATTGGGATATTTAATGGCTTTTTTTTCCATTCTCTGATGACTGGAAACACTGGATAGCAGAATCTGCATATGGAGTTACTTCCTGAAAGTCAACCACTTCCTATTTAACAACTTTTTTTCTAATGTTCTGTTTTCCTTTCCAAACCTGCTTTGTTTTGTTTTGTTTTGTTCTGTTTTAAACAATTTAAACTAAAAACAATTGCACCATATACTGAATAGTAATTATATTCATCATAATCATTGTAAGGAAGCCATGTGCTTCCCTGGATCAGGGCTGGGGCTTCCAGCCCAGGCAATCTGTCTTCTTGGACCATAACAGCATTTCTATAGCATGGACAGCCAAGGAACAGAGTTATACAAAATAAATATCAAACAATTTAGAGCAAACCCTTTCTTTGTTTAAAGAAAGAGCTGTTGAACATGATGTTTTATAAAGGAGCTCAGCCAAAAATTGCAGATTCTCTGCTTGCGTGTGTGGAGAAAATCTCTGCTCCAGATAGTTCAGCAGTTCTCCACCACCACAGTATTTTCATTTGCATGGAAAACTACTAACAGAGAACAACTGACAGCAGCATATTTTTAGGATATTGAGGCCTATGCATCTTTATGTACTTCCTCTGAGATTGTAATTTTGTCTAGGAGGTTGCAACAGTTGTGATGAAATCAGATTTAGCCATGTATGGTAGATCCTATGGCTCTGACACAATGAGATGAAAAGGGGGTTCAGAGTAACAAGAAAGAGGAAGACACTACTCCAGAGTTATATAAGTGCAACTGAGAAGAGAATTTTGCCCAGAAATTCTATGTTCTGTGCCTTGGAGTTGTATACATTTTTTTCTATGTTCTATTCTTAAACTGCAGATGGATGCTGTTTTGCCAGAAAATAAATGAAACACAAAGATTACTTCAAGTATTTGGAGGAGTCATGTTGACACTCAAAATACAGAAGCATCAAGTAACTGTCCTAGTGAGATCATAAAAGCAGAGACACAGTGATCGAAGAATAAAATACAGGACTCTTACTCCATTTCTAATACAAGCTATTTCTCTTTTTAGGACCAGGAGCATACCTGGCACAGAGATGTTCCCATAGTCTGCAAATACAGTAGCTGAGTACCTGAGGTGACTACTTTGCCAGTATTTATTTAGTTAAATATAGGAATAGTCATAGAGATGGTGGATTTAACCCTTGAGACTGACAAATGACTGACTCTGGTTATTATTGTATAATGGAATCATAGAACCCCAGAATAGTTTGGGTTGGAAGAGACTTTAAAGATCATCCAGATCCAACCCCCTGCCATGGGTGAAGACACTTTCTACCAGGTCACATTGCTCCAAGCCCCCTCCAGCCTGGCCTTGGACACTTCCAGGGATGGGGCAGCCACAGCTTCTCTGGGCAACCTTGCCAGTGCCTCACTCCCCTCTCAGGGAAGAATTCCTTCCTAATATCCCATTTAACCCTGCCCTCTGTCAGTGGGAAGCCATTCTCCCTTGTCTTGTCCCTCCAGACCCTTGTCCCAAGTCCCTCTCCAACGCTGTTGGAGCCCCTTTAGGCGCTGGAAGGGGCTCTAAGGTCTCCCCAGAGCCTTCTCTTCTCCAGACTGAACATCCCCAGCTCTCCCAGCCTGGCTCAAGAGCAGAGGGGCTCCAGCCCTCAGAGCATCTCTGTGGCCTCCTCTGGACTTGCTCCAGCACCTCCAAATCCTTCTGATGTTGTTCCCCAGGGCTGGAGGCAGCTCTGCAGGTGGGCTCTCACCTGAGTGGGGCAGAGGGGCAGAATCTCCCCCTCACCTGCTGCCCTTGCTGTGGGATGAACCCAGGTGGCTTTCTGGGCTGCTATCTACACTATTGCATTCTGCATTTCATGGGGAACTGAATTTTTAAAACTATATTAATATTAGAATAATTAAATATCTGTCTTGAACTGTGTGCACATTGCATTTAACCAGCTTGGAAGCAGGCCAAAGCTTGAAGCAATTTTTAGAAGAATTGTAGAATCAATACATCAATTCCCATTAATTTGGTGTCAGAGGAAACAAATGTGTACCTGTCTGAAACGTGTATTCCCTGAAGAGAAGTACTAAAATAGGCATCTTCTGTGTCCCTGCCTTCCCTGTGTCCTCCAAACATCAGAAACCAGGGTCAGAAGGAGGGAAACCCAGACTGACTCCAAATACAATGAAACCACTTTTATGAACCCAGTGTCCTGGACAAGTTATGCACAAACTCTGCCAAATCCAAGCCATCCCAAGCTCTACCCCATCCACTGTGTTGAGTTCCTTGTTTCTCCCCTGATGCTCCAGTCCCTCCCAAATACATCTCCATTCCAGGGCTGAGAACATCTAGGCAAGCTGAGGTGAAACTCCATTCAGTCTGCCACAGCCATAAGCTATAATTCTGCACATCAGTGAGACAGTATTAGTGACTAATCACAATCTAGAGCACATCTTAAACCAGCCAAAGTCCTGGATCAGTCCAAGCTCCATAAAATATGCTGTGCTGCAAGCATCTTGCACATCTTGCTCACTGCACAGCTGGCTGCTGAGCAAATTCTTGTCTTGGGAGGTTTGCTCAAGCACATGAAACATATTTTTAGCATCCCCAAAGGTGTGAGTACTCCCAGAGCTGAGAGTGCAACTTGGCTGACAGCAGGTTTCCAGAGGAAGGAGCAGGAGAGGCAATGGATGATGAGATTACCCCTCACAGAAGGAGACTTCTGCTTGCAATATCAACACATCTTTTCAGTCTCTCATTGTGACTGTTTGTGCTTTCATCAGATTTTCCATTTGCTCCTTCAGCTATGGGACCAGATGGCTCCCACACATTATGCTCTGAATCATGGCAAGGCTCGAGGTGTTTGTTGTGTGTCACAGCAAACACAGGCGCCGGACCAGGTTAAACTCCCTCACAGCCAGCATATGGTGCACCCTGCACAGGGGTGGGACCACAGCTGGTACCTACAGATACACACTGTGGAAGATCCGAGTCTCCTTTTCTTCCTGTAGGTAGTCAGGAAAATGACTGCCATACCTTGAGCACAGATAGCAGGGAAGAGAGGCAATGCAGTAACACATGGCAGAGGACAGATGCTCGGCACTTCCCGTGATGCACAATGCCTGATGGCAAGGAGTCCTGGTGGGCCAAGGACAGGAGGCTCTTGTTCCCCCTCTGATTTCCCCTTGCAGTTTGTGATTAAACTGGTGCTGACACCTTGCCCAGTACCTATTTGCACAGCCAATAGCCCTAGGCAGGACTTCTGGCCATGAAGCACCTACTAGAAAAGGAGACAATCTCATTGTTTGAGAGCATCTCTGCCTCTGGCATTTTTTAAATAGAAAACAAAACTGATTTTCTCCTCACTTGGCTTGCATAGATCGGGGGTAGATTCAAGCTGTGGCAGCGCTGTGAAATGAGAGTGAACAGGAGGGGTGTTTGCAAATGCAGCATGCCCTGTTTGGGAGGGCAAGGCTGGGAAGATTACACAGAATGTGATTTGTGCTTCAGTGACAAGACCATAAAAATCACCCTGCAGTTGTCCCTCACTGAAATACTGCATTTCTGAGCACTGCAAACCACTGGAATAATGAAAGATGCCTTTTCAATACCTAGGAGATATCTGGGGCTCAGTGCAAGTAACAAATCCGGAGGTAGATGAGGGATGTCCTGGATAGCACAATTGATACGGTGTGTGTGCTCCAGGTCACGCCATGGAGGAGCAGCCAAGCAGCTGGAGACTGTCCAATGGCCACACTCCACCCCAAGTATTTTCTGAGATGAGAAAATTACCCTTTGGCTGTTTTTCAGCTTGCTTTTCTTGGTATGTGTTTACGTGCCCTCTGTGTTGGGAGTGACAGGGCACCTTGTGAACGTGTGCTGTGCTGGCCTTTGCTGACAGGCTCTGGCAAGCAGCAGGACACCCATCAGGGATGGGGACAGTGACCAGGAATGTCACAACTGCAGTCTGTGCAGAGCAGCTCTGATGAAGGTTAACGCGTGTTGCCACCACCTTTGAGGTCAGCATTGGCCTCGCTTTAGCAGTCCTATAAATAGATGCCCAAGGTTGACTGAAAAGAGGATTTGGCTCAGCTGGATCTTGTTTAGCATTCCCAAGAGAGGAAGGCAGATTCTTTTCCCTTTTTCTCTTCCACCCTGTAACCTTGAGTTGGTCTCTGTGGGAAACATTAGTGGCATTTGCCAAAAGCGCTGCTGCTGTGAGCCGGATGTCCTGCTGTGTCACACAAACCACACGTACACATCTCTTCAACCTGCAAACCCAGACCTAATTCCACTAAAGCCTCAAACTAATTCCTCACTGGCAAAACCAGGGAAAATCCCAAACAAACCTTGAGCCTAATTGCTTGAAAACAGTAGGACACCTAGTGGATTTACAGGGAATATCTTTGGGATTATCAGCAACATTTTGTCATTTTCTTGGCAAAACCAACTGTGAATGTATTTATAGAGAAATCACTGAAATATCAGGGTTTCTATTTAATAAATTAATCTTGTAATAGCTGTTACAGCCTCCAGTTTGCCTGAAGAAGTTATTGCAACCTATAGAAAACCCAAACAGCGTTGTTTGAATGACTTGGAAAAAAAAAAATTATGGAAACCTGGATGGTTCCCAAGGTCTGGGAACAGGAGGAAGGGTGTTCTGCCAGATCAAAGCCATCCCAGTTGTTCCATCTGACAGCTCTCGAATGATCTTAATGAGCAAAGTTTTACAGTCTCAGCCTGGCTCCCAGTACCAGTGTGCATCTCCACAACAACATGGCCATGCTGAGCACAGCCAGCCAGCCCTGCCGGTTGTTTCAGCAGAGAATGACTTGGCCACAGAACCCAAACTGCTTCTTCATTCCCCAGGGCTGATCTTTTGAATCCAAATTAGAAGATGATGGGCCACGTGATAATGCCCGCGCTGCTGTCGCTGCATTTGCCTGGTACCAACTACAACCAACATCAAGCAAATTTTGGCCCTAGATAGGAAATAAACGCCTCTGGCAAGTTGTGTAAGAGGAAGAAGGTTTTGAGCGATGATTCTGTGAAATTACAGCTTGGCCAGCAATTATCCTGGGGCTGCCAGGGTTATCTTGCTGGTGTGTCTCTGGAGGCAGCAGGCACAGACAAAGAGACAAGTGTTGAGTCCAAAATGGATTCAAGAAACTGATGACTTCATTTTGACAGTCATCACAAGGAACACCAAGCTGTTGAGTCTTGCACTCAACTCCTGTTCCCAAAACACACTGAAAACTTTCCTTCCTTTCTGCTTAGCATAATATTGTCCTAGTGAAAAATGTCTGCAGAAGATGGTTAATTTTTCTGTTCCCTTCCCACTCTTTCCGCAGTGCTGCAGGGATCCCTAAAGAACAGCAAAACCAGAATGACATTTGATTTTGGATAAAAAAATCTGTTCAGATGCAGGTCTTTTGTTTTATTCCAACTTCAAGGTTAGGAAAGGAAAGGCTAATTTAGAAATTAATTTTGATTTGGTCTATTTCTTCTTATACCTTTTCTTCTTAGAGCTGTAGGAATCAGAAAGGACATAGCAGGTGATGGAATGCAAATGAGTTATCAACAGAAAAATTCCTATTGACTCCATGTATTTCCATTATTCCTACCTGTGGCATAGAATTACCTGAAAAATAGACTCCTTGTACATTGTAGACCCTTTAAATTGGTCCGGGGTTTTGAAAAAGAGGAGGTTTTTTTAATTTCAGTGGATGGATTTTATATTTGAAGGGGTTTTTTCTGACTGACATGTCAAACTGGGGATAGCGCGTGCTAAGACTACGCTTTTCTCTAATTTAGCAGCTGGATTGGAAAGCTTAAATTATCTCTGCATAATTGCAATGATTCATGGGTTGTTAGGAAATTGCAAAGTATTGATTGAATTTTCCCCTTAGGAAATATTTCTCCTCTGATAAAACAGAGTTCTGGGGCTTTGCTTTTGTCCTTCCTGCTTTCTGCCCCGGGGAAGCCAGGGCCTGCTTTTATCCGGGAAATGGGAATTTGGGTCAACAGCCCTTCAAGGACAATTTTGAATTATTGTGATTTCCCATTCCAAATCTTCTCTGAGCTTTGCAAAGAGATGGGCTTGGCAAAGTGTGAACAGGGATTTCAGACCCAGAAAAGCCAGGACCAGCAGCAAATACTGAGCATCCCTGTTTCACATTCTGCCATTTCCATGTCAAATACCACCGGTGTGCTCTGCAAAGACACCTTGACCTTGATGTGGGAACGCCACAACCATCAAAGATGGTGGTAAATTTTCTAATTTGTTAGGCCAGGATTACTCTTGGGGATCTTGGGGAGCTTGATGCACATTGCCTGGGGCTGGGCAGCTGAGAGCTGGGAGTCCTGACACACATCTGCACGTTAATGGTGCTGGGCCCTTTTTGGCAGCTGCTCTATGAATTTCCAGAACAGGCCCATAAATACGCAGTTATGAGTGTGACCTCTGCTTCTTTTCTTTGCTAAATTGAACATCCAAGGCCCAGCTGAGTATCATTCCTTGTCTCTGCTCCAGTTGCTTGGGACGTGCTGCCTCTGCAAATGGTTCTGCCTAAGTCAGGAGTTATGAGAGCACGCTAATTCAAGGTTTGCCATGAATTTAGTGTTACCGCAAGGATGACACTAATGGCAATTAATGCAGCAGAAATGCCAGTGCTGAGTGACTGTTCTCGCATTAAAAGCTGTCACTTGGAGAGCACATGGTCTCTGTTATTCCAGGCCTGACCTCTGCTTTCTGGCTGTGTTTCCTGCACACGGCCAGCGTCCCAGACCATCCCATCACTGCAATGACTTCTCTGGGAGGGGACACAGAGAAAGAGCAGAGCAGCCCAAACCAGCCTGTGCTGACAGTGACATTTCCTGAGGGTTTGGATATTCTCCTCTGGGGCTTGAATAGCAACAAAATTAACCCAGGACTGAACAGGATATAAGACTTTAATTTCTGGAGCTTCTTGCTAGTTCAACGCTCTCCTCATGTCCTGCTCTGTTGATTCCTGTTTAGACACAGAGCTCTTTCTGCTGTTTCAGTTTTCACCAAGAAGAATCCGATTTTAAATGATCAATTGCATTTAAACAGGCTTAGATAGAAGTAGTCCCTGCTGCTGCTCAACTCCATGGCAATCTGCACAAATTTTCATGTTTTGGTAAAAATCACTGGTAAAAGTGCCTCTGCTTTATAACGGCTGAAGTTCAACAAGTGACAGTGGTGCAGCAATGTGGGACTGTGGTTTTTACCTCAGCCAGAGGAGCCACTGTCCTCACCCTGTGCCCTTAAGTCTTGCATAGGCTAAGCCAGTTCCAGATGAGGAACATCTGCAATTTGGTGCAAGAGGAAGTAAAGCTTGTGTACATGAAAAATGTAAATAAAGGGTGTTTCTAGGCTCACAAACAAAATCCAAAGTGTGAAAAGGAGAACAGGTCTTTCAGGAGGATAACTAAAAATACTTCATCTGTGTTCTTTTGAGAGGTTTTAGCACTAATAGCAATTCTGGAGGATGAAACCAGGTCTCAGAAACATCAAGTGAAAATTAATAGCTTTTTAACAACCAAGTTCAATGGACAAGTGCAAATAGGATATGAGATGGAAACCTGAGCTCCTGAATTATAAATATACCCAGCCTCTACACAGACAAGTATCTGCTATCCATTTGATGTACTACTCAATGCCAGAGGATTGAGAAAGGTGGCAGGACCAGGCTGAGCATTTTCAGGCTCAAGATTTTGTGTGTTCTGGGTTTGTCTGGAGATAAAAAGGATGAATCCAAAGACAACAGACTCCTACAGACCTCCTGCTACTACACTACCCCCTGTGAGGAGCTTGAGGTGCAGGGCACATTAGAGGCTGGCAGCAGGACGTGGGTGAGCCCAGACCCCGATGCTCCCAATGCTCCAATCTCTCCCGATGCTCCCAATGCTCCAATCTCTCCCGATGCTCCTGGAGAGCCTCTGCTGGCAGCACCATACTCCTGTGGTGGGACATACTGCGGTCACACATCAGGTGTCTTTGTTATTAATGTTTTGTTTTCCCCACTCAGAAGCTCTGAGGCAGCGTGAACGATTTATTTTTAAATGCAGAGGATCACGTTCTGGCTCGTTATGGTTCCAGCAGACGGTCACTGATGCACAGAACTGCTGCCGATGCCTGAGGGTTACTTTCCACGCACAGGAATGATGACACAGCCACTGACTGCAGTGATGGTAAACATGCTGCTGTTGAAGGCAGGCTGGTGGGAAAAGAGCAGCTTTAAGGGATTCGCTTTAATGATCTGGACACAAGTGCTATTTTTATCCTCTGTTGTTGAGATCTCAAGCCTGCACAAGGAGAAGCTGACGACAAAATTGGTGTCTCCCATGGCACAGGGGCAGACAGGGGGAACCGGACCATCTTTTGGGAAGAGAGAAGCAGGGTGGGCAAGGATCGCAGTGGGCCAAGGGGCCTGTGCTCATGGCCTCTGCACCTCATGAGCTGAAAGGGCTTGTTGGCATCTCTGATACCTCCACCACAAGCTCCACTGGTTTCACATGCCCCTCTCAGGGTGGCACAGGAGGGATCTGTGAGACCTTGGGGGGCTTCCCACCAACCCACCCCAAGCTCTCCTGTGCTTGTGGGTGGCTTTGGGGTGAGGCCAGTGCTTGCCCATGGAGGCAGGAGAAGAGCACCTACAGCATGCCGAGGGTTAAGGTTGGTGGGCACCAAGAAAGAGGTGAGGTGAGGTTATCACACTGTGTGTGAAGAGGCCCAAGGAGCTCGGAGTGTGCCCATCCATCGCTTGGCAAGGGAGGCTTGGGGAGCTTGGATGGAGCATGCCCGGGTACTGTTTGGGTACAGGAGTCCCGGGAGCTCAGTGTGTCCATTTGCCATTTGGGCACAGGGACTCGGACAGCTCAAGAGAATGTCCGGGGATCAGTTTATGCACACAGTCTAAAAGAAAAAAGGCGAAGGAAGGGAAGAAAAGAAGCAGGTTCCACCGAGATTTGAACTCGGATCGCTGGATTCAGAGTCCAGAGTGCTAACCATTACACCATGGAACCGCTCTGCGAACGGCTCTCTCCCGGCCGCCCCTAGTTCCTTCCAAGGCTCTCCCGCTGCAGCGCGACCGCTCCCTCCAGCGGGTCACGGGGGGTGTCGGTGCTCAGGGGGCCCCGGGGGCCGGGCGGGACCCCCGCTCGCTTTAACCCCGGTGAGGGCGCGGCCGCGGTGCTGCCCCGGGCGCGGTCGTGCGGCGGCGCCTCTGCCCCGGAAGCGCCTGTGGGCGGGCGGGCGGAGCGCGGAGGACGGAAGCGCTGCGGCGGCTGCAGGGAGGGTCCGGCCCCGCTCCGCTCCGCTCCCGGTCCCGCTCCTCCGCCACCCGCCATGGGCACCCGCGACGACGAGTACGATTATCTCTTCAAAGGTGAGGCGGTCAGGGCCCCGCGGGCGGGCGGGAGAGCAGCGGGACCCGCGGGCGGGGCGGGGCCGCTCCCTGATGCGGGGCCCGGCGGGCGAGGGGAGCGCTCCGGGTATCGCCGGGCCCCGCTCGGGTGTCCCTCCCTCACCCCACAATGTCAGCTTTGGGCAGGGTTTGGCAGCGGGGATTTCGTGTCAGGGCTGGTCCGAGGCTGCCCCGAGCACTGGCTGAGGCGGCGGCCGGTCTTGGGGGTGGCGAGCAAAGATCGCCAGGAAGGATGCCCAGGGCTGATAAGGACTCGTCAAGGTTGATAACGACCCTCTCTAACTGTTAGAGCTATAGGGTGAGATATGCTCAGCATTGGTAGATGATGCACTAATTTAATAAAGTAGTCTGGCTTGCTGCGTTCTGTGTTCAGAGCCCTTGGCGAGGAGTGGAATGTCCCTGCTGTTCCACACCCAGAGATCATAAAATCCTCATAGAATCATGGACTGGTTTGGGTGGGAAGGGACCTTAAAGATCATCCTATTCCACCCGCTGCCAGGGGCAGGAACACCTTCCACTAGACCAGGCTGCTCCAAGCCCCATCCAGCCTGGCCTTGATTTGTCCTGGCTCCCCCAGGGAAGGGCAGGAATACCTTGTTTTCCAGGGCTGATGACTCTCCAGTCTGCAATACAATGGCAAGTTGAGTTAAAATGTTCCAGGTTGTGGTTAAATCCTCAGTTTTCACTCCCTTCAGAGTAAAGTACCAGCCTGCTGGACAGGTTCATGTAGCCCGCTGAAATGTGTACAGAAGTGCTGATGTTTTGAAAGTTCGCTGTCCCATAATGTGATATTAAAATAAATCCCACTGAAAAAGCAAGCAAAGTAGTGTAAAAAAGTAGTTGTTTGTTGCGATGTGGTATTGTAAATTTGAATTTAGGATTTAAAGCATTGCTTGTTATGTTTTAAGAGTGAGAGACCCTGTGCTTGTCATCCTGAAGGTAAAGGAAAACATCGATTTTTTTCCTGTACCCTTAAGCTCCTGTAATAACTTCGAGGAATTACATTATTTTTGTTGTTGGCTGTTTTTTCCAATTGTGTGTGGAAAGTGGCATTATTTCTACCTATAACTCAGTCATCTGTGCTGCTATGGAAATCAAATCAGGAAGTTCCAGAATGGGCTCTTTTCTCAGCTTGCAGCACTGGCAAGGACCTTGCTGACCAGTGGTTTAATGGCATGAGGCAATGTTATTGTAGGTGCTTGTGTACAGGTTATCAAAGCCATTGAATTACCCTTGTTCATGCAGTTCTGTCAGTGGGCTTGTACTTGATGTTTTAGCTGTGAAGGCCTGGGAATATCAGTGACATGGAGTTTGTTGGGAGAGCTCCTATCTTTCATTAGACCTGCTTCCTTTTATAGTTGGGAAAAAATAAAGTTGGGATCCAGTTATAGGGAGAAGTGCAAAGCTAGTTTATTTGGTTGCCTTTGCTAAAGCTTTTTCTGTTTAGCCTGGTTTATAGAAACTGTTGGGAGTGCAGGGAATGCTGTGAAAATGCTGTTGTGAAGATGAATGATTTGGGTTTTGCCAGGCTAAAGTGGACTGCAGGAAGTTGATGCAATGTCACTTAACTGGGGTAAGTGTAGCAGCTGAAATAACATAAAAATGCAGAGTAGTACAAATTGTGGAAACTTTTGTAACTTCCCAGAGATGATGGTGGTTCTAAACAAGCTGTCACCACTCTGGAATGATCTGGAAATTATTGCAAGTAGGTCTCTGAACTGAATGTCTCCTTGCCAGGCACTGGTCAAAAAGGCAAGGGGTAGGTAAATCTTTTGGAAAAGGAAATGGGACCTCGGAGGGAACGTTAAGTCAGTGTTTGAATTTGAGACACGAGCATCTTTGGAATTGAGGGGATATGTAGGCATGACAGACGTATCCATTTTGAAAGAGATGTTGTAGAATTAAAAAGATGGAGAAGGGCATCAAAATAATCAGAAAAGAGACCTAATGGATTCATAGTCCTTATACTGAATTGATGTACATCTTGATCAAAATTTAAACAGCGAGTGATAAGGGCAAATAGGGAAAGTATCTCCTGTTTGTCATAATTTCTGTGGATATCTGTAATGCTTCTTTTATTGGGCAGCCAGTGAAAGCAAAAGGACAAAGTCCCTCAGATGTGTATTCAAATTTTGGAGTGGTCCATTGCCATGCATATTATAAATGGGTTTGAAAGCCTGCACGAATTCATAGAAGCAAAAAAAATCTTGTTTGGGGCATGTCAGTGTGATGGTTCCAATGGCAAGTCTGAAGGCATTGCTTATTTGAAGATGCAGGGGCTGGCTAGGACAGAGATTAGCCTGTTTGTTATACACCCCATGGTTTTTGGACACCAGTTGTTTGGAGTCAGACTCTGGGTGTTGGTCTGTCAGGACACTTTATCCAGCAGGACGCTTCTGGGTTTATGAAGGGACATGGTAGGTTGGTGGAACTGAGTTCACACTTTGATGTGGTTAAAACAATTGTGTAATGTTTTCTAGTCTGGCTGTCTTTTACTACTCCTGGGTTGAACTGCCACATTTCTGTTTGTGAGACCTCTGGTTTTGTCCTGTCAGCCCCTGACAGCAGCTGTGTGTTGAAATCTGGCTGACTCTGCTGCTGGGTGTAAGCTGAGCCCACCTGTGCTGCTGTAGAATAAAATCCAGGGACCTGTTACAAAATACCCTTCTCCTGACTATGTTGCAACGCTTCAGCACATAGGAAAGACCAAGCCTCGCTTGGGAAAAAACAGTTTCTGTTAAATTCTTCTTGTCCAGATTCCAGTCTTTGTATTCTTCCATAGTTTTGGGGTCTGGCTGAGAGCATGGCCCCTGAGGAAACACAAGGCCGATGAAGTCCAGTTTGTAGAAGTCTTGCTCTTGATTTTAATAGGAGGAAAATATAATGGTGATATAAGGATACTACTTTATTACTTAATAAATTAAGCCTGGCTTTAGTACAGGAGCCTTTTGCTCTTTTTGGTCAATGTGCTTGCAGTAGATGAGCAGTTATCAAAGGGACCCTCGCTTGTAGAAGATGTTTTCTATGGACAAAGCTCAGGAAGATTATGTCTGCACCTTGACCATCTGGAACTCTGGATCTGGGGGCAGACTCATGGTGACTTGTAGTGACATTCAGCTTATTGTTAGGAAAAACTCCAGTTTCAGCTCTCTGCTTCTTTGCATCATAATCATTTCTCCAACTTTTCCCTCTGACATTGAGGAAATGCTCTGAAACTGAACCAGCTTGCTGGTTTGGGGGTTAGAAGACACGTTTTTCTTTGTGTGTTTAGATAAATGTGTGGTTGCATGACATCTATTGATTTGACAGTGGTAGAAGCCCTTGGCTTTCATTGCCTGAGATGTGGAGGCACTTTGGTGCTGCAACGAACCTGCTGGTGCAGCCATTTACTGCAGAGGTGTTGGGAGATGTTACTGATTGTATGGACAGGCAACCCCTGCCCCAGAGGGCCTTTGGAATGCCAGTTCTCTTTGTGGCAGAAAATGGGTGAATAAAACAGGGCACAGCTGAGGAGGGAAGTTAACACAAGTCATGACCGTGTTGGGTTTATGACCAGCTACCTACAAGGTGTAGGATCAAGTAATTTTTTTCACGTGCCCTTCAAATTCCAGCTGAATGGGCAGGGAGAGGTGTTCATCAGCAGGTTCTTCTGGGGGTCATGAGAACATGTCCAAGCTTCTTATTGATATGTCTCTTAACAGCAGAGTTCAGTGCAGAGACAAGTTTTAGACATTGTGATTTCCTTGTGCTGGGGTACTTGTCCTAAATCGTGACATATGTGACTTGTGCAATAACTCTTACCATAGACAACACAAGCTGGTGCTGCTGGACTCTTATTTTTAACCTGATTGGGTTGCCAGTAACATATTTAATGAGATAATTAAAGTATTTTCTGAAAATTTAAACTAAGAGGTTTTACAGAAATAAAGATTGTATGAGTGAGCTGGAATGTTGGTGAAAAATTAATAACCCTTTCTTGACATAGTTCTCTAAATTGCTTCTCATGCATCTTAGGAAATTGAATTCTTATTTTGGTCTTCTACAGAAATAAACCTGGAATTACAGAGGGAAATTTATACAGTACTGTGGACTTCATACTCTCTTTAAATTTTTTTTTCTCTCCACCAGATGCTTGTATGCTTGTCTTAAATGTTTGGGGTAGTAAATGCTGTAGAAAGTCAAATGCATTGATTTAAAGCACGTGGTTGCAAGTATTGAACTGTCCCACCACTGAATCAGTCACTTGAGGCTGGGAGATCATTTCCATGCCTTTCAGGTGTGCCAGTACAATTTTCCTTGGTTGTGCAGCTTCCCAACGTGCTGCTCCTGTGAGGGAAGTGCTGCTCCAAAGCTGGTTATTGATGGATTTTAGGACTGAGTCTTGTGGCTGAACTTGCTAAAATGTTTCCTCCAGACCTTCCTCCTTCCAGTGCTGATGTAGAAAAGGAATTTATGGATGATGCAATCCATAAATTGGGTGGGACAGGAGAAGTGGGAGTGTGGCACTGAAAGAGCTATGTGCTGATGAGGACTGTGGTCCTCCAGATGAGCTGGAATTTGGGATGTAAGGGTTTATCCCTGGGGACTTGGACTCTGGTAGAGTAAAAGTTTGCCAACCTAAAGCTGACCAATTAGGTCTGATGACAGGCAGACTGAGCTGTCAGGGTGAAATGGTCAGGAGAAATAATTCCAGCTGCAGGTGTGCCTAGTAGAGATGGAAATACTAAAATTCTGGTCTGCATCACAGGGAGATCTCGCTTAGAATGATGTGTGCAATTCTCACTGTGCTGAAAAGAAATTGAAAAACTTGTAGGGAAGGTGTTTGGGAAAAAGAGCAACATGTTTATACGGAACCATTTGACAAGTTGGTGTATTTAGCAAATACGGCAAAGCCCAGAGAAGATGTGGTTGCTTTCTGTAAATATCCCAGTGTAAACACTGCTGGGAGAAGACACTAATAAGCTAATGGAGGATGCTGGCACGTGGACACCACCATCAGCTGGCCACTAATTCCTTCTAAAAATCAGAAGGCAATTTCTAACTGTTAGGAGTGAATTTCTGGAAGAAAAGCCCAATGAAAGGGACAATGTGCAGGAACAATGATCCTATATCATGGCCTAGATAACGTCATTTCCCTCCTAGAAACTGTTTGCCTGGGATTTTTGGGACTTGGTCATCCAGGGTCATTCCTACTGCATTTCTATGCTAAGAATGTAATACATGGGAACACTGTGTAGTATAAAATATCAAAATATGGTGGCTTGATAAGGAAAGCAAAACTGAAATTAGTAGCACGATCTGAGTGCCTGTTAAAGCTGTTTCAGTTCATAATTGTATTTAAAGAGTGATACTTGCCCAGACTGGCAGAAATGCAGAAGGTATAAGGAGTCTTAGGTGCCTGCTGACATTCCAAGCTGTTCTCATGTCCGTGTTCAAGAGAAGCTGCAGTGGCCCAATTAAGTAGAGGAAATGGCTGACTTCAAGGAGGAAGGTATTATTTTCCCCTTATAATTGGGACACATTAATCTGGTGCTGGAAACCATTCAGAACATAAGTAGTGTGGGATTCAGGCAAGGTAAGAAAAAAAACCTGGCAGAAGAATTGAAGGGATCCCTCTATTGTTAAATGACTTAAAGGTGGGCTTTGCACTGAACTACAAAAATAGGTTTGAGGCAATACTTAACATGTATATGATGCATCCTGTTGGGAAAGGAAATGGTGAATGTGGATTGCTTTTCTTGCTTAGAGAAGCTTCTGGCCCCTGCCAGAGTTAGTGCTGGGTGATAGCAGGACTGAGCTGTGCAAAGGGAGCTGTCAACTTTTCCCTCCTAGAAACTTCTTGTGTGTCCCAGTGAATACAAACATGATGTCATCTAAACCCATGGGCTAAACCTGCCAAAACGATGTTGAAGAAGTGACCTGCCAGTGGCAGAGGAAAGCTGTGGCTGTTTGCCAGGGGTGGTGATGCAATTGGTGCCCTGTCCCCTGCACTGGGTTTACCATGATGTAGCATCTCTGTGCCAGCAGAGCTGTTCAGCAGTGACCTGGCACGCAGGAAAGCAGACTCCTGTTTGCATTCAGCACGGGGCCTTGCCACCTACCTGAACTTGTGATCTTCCTACACAGAAGAGGTTAACAGAGGGTGCTTTCTGCAACTCGTGTGCTTGGCCGGCTGCGTGCTGAGTCAGCTGGCATGGGCAGCTGGGAAGAGGTTTATTTTGATGAAGTATTCTGCACAAGGCTGTGTTTGAAGCCAATGTTTTCTGCAATTTTCATTTATGGAGGGAGTTTAAAAGGTGCTGCTCTGCCCTTCCAGTCAGAGCAAAGTCTCATCTGCCAGAATTGCTCTGCATTATTTAAACAGAAGCTGCAGAGGGCTGCAGCAGCAGATGGGAGTGTTTCTGCTGCTAGACAGCTCCACGGGGGGTTTGTGTCATTGAGTGTGTTTGGTGCTCTCATTGCTTTGTTGTACCACACAGAATCTTTAATGCTGTGTTTTGGTGTCTTAACTGTTAATGATGTGTGTTACTGAGCAAGTAATTGTTTTTCTCTAAATAAACAGAGACACAATGTTTTTTGTCACCTGAACGTGCACTTTTTTGCTTGGGCTGGTGTTGATTCACTGCTGAACTTCATTATTGGTCTTTCTTCTCAAAGATTTTATCTTACTTTTCTTCCCTTTCCTTCATTACTGGTTTGGAACCTTATAATCGTTAAGGCCATAGGATCACCCTAAGAGGCTCCTGTTCAAGTGAGTCAGGTTGTGAACACGTTTCACCCGCTGTTCTGCCTCTTGGTACTGAGTTTTAAGTAACACTTAAACTTGCACCTTTCAACTCAGCATTACAAGATATTGCAGGGAATCCTCGTGATGCTGTTTTTCCTGCAGGAACTGGACTTTGAACCTTCTGTCACTCTCTTGTCAAGCACAGCTTAATCCTTCCAATTAGTTTGCTTGGCACTGGTGCTGGGATCAGTCGAGCTGAGCCAGGGAATGGTGGATCCAATTCTGAGGCCCAGCGATCCCCTGGCAGCATTTTTGAGCAGTTTCAAGCTCTGGCCTGATGTGTCCAGGAGCCACAGCAGCAGTGGGGGACTGTGGAAGGGGCAGAGAGCTGTGGCTCAGCAAACATATCAAACTGGCTGGTGGGTGGTGGTAGTCTTGGGAGTTCTTTGGTTTGGTTCTCTTTTCATTAACAAATTTTTCTGCCTCAGTGGAGAACCTCTCTTCTGCAAAGGCATGAGGAGTGTAAAGTGAAAGCAGAGTCTGCTGCTTGCCCTGTGTTTTGGACTTCTTCAGCAAAGCAGATTCCAGTTATGCGGTTGTAGGGGTTTTGTTTTGTTTTTTAGTTCTAGTATTGTTTAAGGAAATATAACTGGTCACCAGTGTTGGCAGTGACAGCCGTGTATATTCTTCCTAAAAGAGGAATGTTCTTCCATGCTGGGCAAAGGAGACTAAAATATAACCAATAAAAGTCAACTCTAACATCTGTTCAAAATGCTGGTGAATGTGGCAGCTCTGGTTTTCCAGAAATATTTAGACTTGAACAGCAAAGGCATGACAAGGATAGTGATGTTGCCATTCTTTTCCTTCACGCTTCATTCTTTAAAAGAAGTACTTCTTGCATGTGATTTTCAGTGTGTCATCTACCTCTGGAATCTGATTCTGGTATGATTTTTGTCTTGTAGTTGTACTTATTGGAGACTCTGGAGTAGGAAAGAGCAACCTTCTGTCTCGATTCACTCGCAATGAGTTTAACTTGGAAAGCAAAAGCACCATTGGAGTGGAGTTTGCAACAAGGAGCATCCAAGTCGATGGGAAGACAATAAAGGCTCAGATCTGGGACACAGCGGGGCAGGAGCGATACCGAGCCATAACCTCAGCGTAAGTGGAGCCTGAGTGGCTGAGGAGAAGCTTTGGCTGAGGAGGGCAGTTTTGGGCCCTTCAATTCCTCATCAACTGCAAACAGGGATGTTTGTGTTTTGTCAGGTAATACCCACAGTAATGTGGTGGTGGGAAGGTTAAATATTATTCAGCCCAGAAACTTGATCTGGTATGTTCCTGCACACCGATTTACTTTGCAGTGCTCCCATGACACATAACTGGGGGCATTTCAAGTTTAGAATGCAAGAACTTTGAGAGACTCATTTCCATGGAAGCGAATGATAAAGGAATATCAGTGTTCCTCGTCGTTTTATCAGTGGTAACCTAAGAGCAGAAACCTTCCTGTAGCAGCCAGGAAAGACTGCTCACTTGTGTGCTTGTTTAATTGTTAAAAACCAGCATAGCAAAAGCTGGATTTCAGTAGAGCTGGAGGGAGTTGTGGGCGGGGAGAACACAGCCTGTTTCCTTTTGAATGCATTACTGTGGCTCTCACTCAAAACGAGACCAGCTGTGGCCTTTTGTAAAGGGAGTAGATCATGTTGACATTTTTATGACCCAGTGAGTCACTCTACAGTCTCCTTATCACTCTGGGCCGTGCCTGTGCTGCACCCACAGTGATGGGTGGGGGAGAATTTTCAGGAGTGGGTCAGAGGTGGAAGGTGACTATTGCACAGTCTCCTGTAACCTCACCGTGTCTGGCTGACTGTCCCCTTGTCCCCAGGTACTACCGTGGAGCTGTGGGGGCGCTGCTGGTGTACGACATCGCCAAGCACCTCACGTACGAGAACGTGGAGCGGTGGCTGAAGGAGCTGCGGGACCACGCTGACAGCAACATCGTCATCATGCTCGTGGGCAACAAGAGCGACCTGCGCCACCTCAGAGCTGTCCCCACGGATGAGGCCAGAGCTTTCGCAGGTTGGGGAACTAAGAGAAATTTCCTGCTGCTGTCTGGGGATTTGCCTACCTGGCTTGGAGAGGGTGTGGTTAGGAGGAAAAAGCCTGCTGCTGGTCATGTCCCTCAGTGTCACATGTCATGTTCAGTCAGAAAGGAGACCTTGTAGAACATGCCTGTCGTTTCAAGAACCAGCCAGAGGCACCCGAACATTTTAAACCAGATTTATTCTCTTGCCTGGGCACTGTTTGTCTTGCAGAAACTGCGTATGGCTTTAGGTTTGAGTTTCTTGTGTGGTGGTAGCTTTGCCTTCTGTGTCCCAACTAATCTGCAGCCCTACACAGGTGCCTGTGGCTGAATGCTTTCATTAAACTGGCTTTCTGACTTTTGTTATGTAATTAAGATATGTGAACAGAAGTTCTAGTTTCTGTAAGCCTTGTTTTAGGCCCAGTTTCTTTCATCCAGGAGTGTAGGTGGGTTCTTCACATTAAAGTTTGCCATAGCTCCGCTGGCAGAGTTTATGGCCAGTGAGGATCCCTGCCTGCAGGTGGGAGGTGGAGAAACTTGATGAGGTTAAAGAAAATCTAGGAAACTTTCTCACACAGTTCTTGAAACTGCAACAGATAATCCCTTTCAGAGATGCAGGAACATGTGCGGTAAAGTAACACAGCACTGGGCTGATCCAGCACCGTGCTAGGGAGTGGGTGTAAATTCTAATGTTGGTGTTGGGTGGCGTCACTTTCAGATCACGTAAGGGGGAAAACCCCACAACTTGTTTTACTTTCTCTTGATACCTGGGTGTCTCATAAGGAACATTACAAATATGATCTGGTACAGAAGCTTTTCCAGATGGGAAACAGATATGTGCTGTACCTCTCTAATTACAGTATTTCTGTCCACACAGAGAAGAATGGTTTGTCATTTATTGAGACGTCTGCTTTAGACTCTACAAATGTGGAAGCAGCTTTCCAGACTATTCTGACAGGTGAGTCATCCAGGGCTTTGTGCTTCAAGGGGGAAGGGCAGAAGGCTGCTCAGATATGATGTAAATAGGCATTTCTTTGCCTGTAAAGTGTTTAAAGCATTGCTACTTAATCATTCTTCATTACCCATAAGATTTGGAGTCCAGTTTCAAAGAGTCACAGTTGAAAGGCCAACCTTGAACTGGGCAATGAATCCTTGTTCACTTTGATCTGCCCCAGGATTGTAGTCAGCCTGGTTTGTGTTTCAGTTTGCGTCTCCCATAATAGGGAGTGCCCACGGGAGGGAATTGTCTCATGCTGGCATCAAGTGAGAGCAGCCATTGTTTATCAGAGAAGTCAGTCTAGTTTGTTTCCATCTTTAATGGTGACCGTAGCAATTGCCAAGGAAAAAGGGATGAAAGAGCAGAGATCCTTCCTTTGAGACACACTGACTCCTGAGCTGCAGGAGTTGCTGTTGTTGCATTTAATAGTCCTGCCTGGACTTTTGGCCTGTGTAACATGTGACAGCAGTCAGTGCTGCATGTTTTATGCTCTATGGATAAAGTACTTCCTTTTTGTTTAAAGCCTTGTTTGGGTAGGCAAAACTTGTTAAGGCTAAGACACTCGACTACAACAATTTGGGGAACCTTAACTTAACCTTGGCTTATAAAGGTGGAGTAGGAGTTCACAAATTGGTGTAGAAATCACTCGCTGTCATGAGGCTTCTGCATTTCTGTGCACCCTGTCAGCTGTAGCCAGGGCACAGTGGGACACTGTAGCCTCTGGTTTTGGAGCTTTCATCATTCCCAGCTTTGGCAAATGTTCTAGTCTGAGTTTTCAAAACATTTGAGACACTCCTCTGTTCTCTGTGACTCTGTTCTAGGTGTGCCAGGCAGTCTCTTGTTTTCTGCAACTGCCTCCAACATGTTTTCCAGTTGCAAATTTAAAGTCCCTCCTTCCCAGTTGTAGCACGTGCCAGGCTACATGATGCGCTTGGCGTAAGCAGTGGCCCCACTTCTAAACTCTGTCTATAAATCAGATCTTGTTGCTGTGACATTGACACCTAGTTAGTTCTGAATTTTGTTTTCCTTTGCCACCTAATTTAGACATTCTTTTAAAAACACACCAAAAAGGTCCTGGTAGCCATAGTGGAACATGCAGGTGAGGATAGAACTAAGAGGTTATTTACTGTAGTAAAAGTATAAATCCTGTAGCATTTCTTCAGTTGTTTGAAATGCTTTATGGACATCCTGGCACTGGTGAGAGGTGTTAGGCTGCTGGGGTATTAGCTGCCTGTGTCCATCTGTTTCTTGTTTCATCCTTAGTTGTTAAGAGGCCTCTGACAGTTCTGACTCTATTGTGTTCTTACCGTGGGTTCCTAAGCAGTAGTGCTCCTGTGCAGATGACAGCTAAAAGTGTGTTTGTGTTAGATTAATAAAGAACTTTTTTCTTTTTTAATTGAACCATGTGGTTCCCTTTTAACTTCTGTGTTTTCATTTGGTTGTAATTCCAATATTGCACAAATTTCTTTCAGAAAGAAAGAAGTTCTGTTAGCTTACACATTTGTTCCCTACATGACGAACTGCCAGTGCCATCAGAGGGTGGATGACTAAGTAGTGACTGAATGCAGAGGTGTTGGGATGCCTGCTGCATTTCTTGTTTTCTTCACATACCTAAAGGCAGTCCTGTCAAAATGCACATGAGTTTGGGCATGGATTTTCAGGACAAAGACATTGCTCACCTGTAACTGCTAAAACCTGAGACTTCTTCCTTTATGCCCATGTCCTTGGTAGCCTTTCTCTCAGGAACACCTCGACTTTGAGGTCAGATTTGGCCAGATGTGCTGTGTGTCGTGTAGAACAAGCAGCCTTGCTGCTCCCACTTTTTGCAGAGGGCTCAGGGCTCTCAGATGCAGGTTAGTTAATTAACTTTCATACACCAGCACTAATAAAATAACATCAAATATATCAGGCAGTGTTTATTCCCTCCCAAGGTGGCTGTCAGGCTGTCATAGCCAGTATAGACTGGTCACCTCACAGTCCCCATCTCCTGCTGGCCCGTTGTGTTCTCTAAGTGACAGTGGAGAGCTGGGAAGTTTCCTGTGTGCCCTGGGCTTCCTTCAGAGCCATGTGACACTCAAAGGATGCACCACTGTTGCCATGGGAAGCACTTCACCTCTCAGGCACAGGCTAGGCTTTCTTTATCTCTCCTCACCTGCTTCCAACAGTACCTTTTATTCCAGAAGTGAGTTTGGATTCTAATCCATGAAGGTGTGATTTCTTTTCTGGTTTAATGTGTCTGTAAGCAGAGCTGTCTGTAATGGGTGAACAGGTGATTAAAACTTGCTCATGGTGGGCTCTGACAGATTCTTGAGGCTGTTGCTTTTCCATGGATGTCAGTGTTGCCTGCATGTTGCTGTGACAGTGTTTAGGATGAAGAGCTCTTGGATCTGTGGACAGGATCCTTGCGATCCTTGTTCAGGAGGGGTCAGTTCAATTGTGCTGGAAGAAACACTTGTGCTTAGTGGGCATGTGCTCTCTCCAGACAGGAGCTCCTTTCTGGGGGAGATAAAGGTGCAGTAATCAGTGCCTGAGCAGCAGGTCGGCTCCATCTGGGCTGTGACTGGCATGCTAAGGAGGGCTGTTATGGAGCTCACTTCACAGCTGGCTTTTCTCTTAATGACTTGCTTTGGAGGAAGGAGGGGAGCAGTCATCTGAGGAATGTGGTTTTTGGAGTCACCCTGCAGAATCCTGGCTGGTGTGTGTTTGGCAAGGCTGTCTCCAAGCTCAGTGCCTGTGGGTGGAATGCTGGCTGTCCTTGGGAGCAGGAAGCTGGGGAAGCCAGCAGGCGTTGCCAGCGGCTGCGAACAGAGCTGGCTGGCAGAAGGGGCAGGATGAGCTGCTGCACCAGCCTTGCTGGTATTTGCAGTGCTGGGAACTGCACCACAGACACCCCAGGCTGCTCCAGAGCCTTTCCCCCAGGGTGTCGTGACCAAGGTCTATAGCAGCCCCCCTTTCTTTCCAGCCCTCTTGAAGCTGGTGTGGTTGGGACAGTGTTAGAAGTTTGTGAAGGTACTTCCCTTGGAGGTGTAGCAGGGTCCCTGTTAAGCTTATCCACACCTGGGTTCTCAGAGTAAGCACTTTGAATAGATGGCTTTGGCCATGGGAAATGTGAATCCCGTGTACTTAGCACAGCCTAAGTGAGTGTGTGATCTGTTGCTACAGGTGGAATAAGGGATAAAAGCTCTTCTTTCTTCTCCCATATTATAGAGGACTTTTAGAGGGCGTGTATCATACATGTGGTGGGCTTCCTGTCCTGCTGTGGATTCCAGATGAGGTTTTGAGGACCTTTCCCATCTGTGGCTTAGAGTAATGGTCCCTATCCAAATTTTTCTGTTCCAAGATGTCTAGACTGCCAGGGCTGATTGTTGTGCACACAAAGCTGCTTTGTATCATCTGGCAAATAAGAAAGACTGGTATTATGATCCCAGCCACCCTGAGCATTCACAGCAGGATAAAGCATCCTTAAAGTAAACTGGAGTCTGCCTCCATTCCCTGCCTGGCTCTGTGCTGTCTCTGATCCCATACCACATTCTGCTGTGGTTTCATCTCTAAGGAATCCCATCACCAAGGAAACAACATCAGAGAATTAACATCAGAAAATCGAGGGATTTCCTCTTTTGTTGTCTCTGTACACCTGAAAATGAATGGAACCCCAGTGCAGGCTGAGCAGCCAAAGCCTGGCCCAGCTCCTCATGGGCAGCAGTGTCACTTTTTCCCAGCTCTCACAGTGCAAGGCCTGTCTCTCACAGTTCTCCATTATGCAGTGATGCATTCTGCTGAATGTGCCTTTAATAAGGTCTCATTCAGCTCCTGAGCAGAGCCCAAAGAGCTGTGTCTTCATTAAAAAGGGCACATCTTCATTAGCCCGGCATTCTTTGGGCACACCAGTTCCAGTGCAGGCTTGGCTGCTGGGCATTTTGCCCCAGTGAGAGCAAGGTTAGGCTGTTCCCCCTCCCCTGCCACAGCAGCACAGCCCTCTGTGCTGAGTGTGCAGCTCACCAGGGAAGGGCAGGTTTTAGCATTCAGGCTGTGGCTGCACTGAGCTTTGCTCTGCAGAGGAGGGAGAAGCAGCAGGGAGCAGCAAACTTGGGACTGCTGACAGTGGATTCACTTGCAGGGCTGCTGGGGAGGCCGTGGAAGTGGGGATCATGGGAAGATGTTCCCAGAGTCAGAAGGGGTAGATTCATTATCAGTAAGGGAATTGGTGCTGTTAAGATTATTTTTAAGGCTTTGGGGCTGTTTGTTGAGGATCTTTGCTGTCAGATGAAGCAATTACACAGAGGCACCCTGTCTGAGTCCTGGCTGATGGGGTGGAGAAAGTGTGTGATGTATCAGGGACTTGTATGAACACGTTCAGGAAATTCTCTGGGAAACTGAGAATTGCTGCTGCTGAAGGTGCTACCAGAGAATTCCTAGTAACAAAGGTGGCCAGAGCCTTTTCCTGTTGATGAGAACAGGCATTGTTCTGCACTGAGAGTGAACTGGCTGGCAGCCCTGAGCACGAAGCTTGTCCTGAATGTGCAGAGCAGATCTCTCCAGCTCTGCTCCTCCCACCCCACACACAGGCTCTGCTGAGCACTGCCACGGGGCCAAGCTGATCCCTGTCTGCACATTCCCACACTGGGCTGCAGGTGGCTTTAAAGGTCTGGTTTCATGGGTTTCACTTAACCTGTGAGGTTGTTTATGTGTAAGATGGTTGGAAAGAAGAGCAAGCTCGAGAAAATGTGAAATCAGAAAATCCTTTTACCTGTTCAGCTCTTGTTTGGTTGCCTCAATGACTTGATCTGTACCTGACTGCGTAAGAAAAACCCATTTTAACGTACGTTTTGTCTCTCTCTGAGTCTGAGCTGGGGCTTTTTTTAAAACTGAGCTTTAGTAAGCTTTTATTTTTTTAATGGTTTTCAAATTCAAATTTGCAAGTGAGTTTCCCATGTTCTATTTTTGGCGTCCCGTATTTCCTTTCTGGGGGTGAAGTGCTACACACGCTCTACTCTCTCTGTGCAGCTGAAGTGCTGCTGTAGCTGCTCTGAGTTTATGTGTGGCACCATCAGCCATGACAAGCCCCAGGAACAGGGCAAGGCTCTTGGTGCAGGTGTTATCCCATGCTCTCTGATTCCTCTTTGTTTGGAATCTCTTCATCTGGAGCCCATATTTCTCACACAGCACATTTTGTAAAGGATTTCTGTGCTGCTGAAGGGGCCGAGTGTCCCCTTTTGGGCCCAAATCAGCCTTTTCTGAAGATTTAACACTGCTTGGATGAGAGACACGCTGGGTGTGCTCAGCGAGAAGAAATTGTCCTTGCAGTCCTATCAGGGAGAGAAATCTGGAATGGTTGCCTTTAATCCTGGTGTTGTTTGTGGATACATCAACAAACATGTGACCACTGTGCTTGGAGCCTTAAGAACCTTCAGAAGGAGTGGATGGGCACATAGTTTCTCATTCATAGCATGGAGATTTGTGAATTCTGTCCATTTACTGACTCTTATCTCAAGGGAAGTAAAACAGTTGTTAAAAAAGTAATTTCTGTTGCAAAAATAATTTTATTTTCTGTGTCTAGAAAGTACCACAATTGAACTTTGTGTGAAAGCTTCATTGCATTACTTATGTAATTCCAAAGCTATGCCTGATTTCCCCGAGGTTTAACCCTTCAATGGCATTTTGCTGGTGTGCACATGTTGATCAGCTCTTTCTCCTCTTCCAGAGATCTATCGGATTGTTTCCCAGAAGCAGATGTCTGACAGACGTGAGAACGACATGTCCCCAAGCAACAATGTGGTTCCCATCCACGTCCCTCCAACCACTGAAAACAAACCAAAGATGCAGTGCTGTCAGAATATATAAATTGTCCATTCTTTCCTAAAAGGCTGTGTATATTCCCCAGGTCCAAGATTTAAATATATTTGTAATTCTCGTGGTTACATTCTTGTGTTTAGTTACTGCTTATTCCTTCTCAATGAATTTCTCCATGTCTTAAACACTTTGATTTCAGTGTTTCTCAGTCTCTTACTTGGATGTGGCTGCAGTATTTTCCCAACACCGACCTGTCGGTTTGGGCTCAGTAAATTGTTTGGAACTCAACCGATCCCTTCCCAACATGATGCCCACTAGTCAGAGCACTGACCTTTGGAGAGCACTTGAAGATGTTATCCTGCTCATCACAAAGCAATTACTGTCAGGTTAACGAGGAAAAGCTCTCTGGGCAGCATAATCTTTCCTTGTCTTAAGGTGTTGCATTCTGCATCTAAAGCTCGGCGAAGCTCTGAAGTGCAATTTTATTGTAAGTTAAATGTTTTTGGCTACATCTTCAGATAGTCAGGTGAAGTTTTATAGGATATTACAGGGGAGAAAAGATAATTTCTTGCAAACAAGCAGCAGGTTCTGGCTACCTGTGAGTGAGGTGCTCTGGTTTGGCACCTGCTGCAGAGGAGGTTGATGTGAGGCAGAGCTGCTGGGACCCCACGGAGGTGCCCCTTGTGAAGGAAGTGAACGTAGGAGCTGCATCCCTGAGGAAGGGTCACTCCAGCTCTGGAACTTGCAGCATCTTTGTGCTTCCCGAGGCTTGGCCTCCACAGTGCTGGTGGTATCAGGATTTGAGGATGCCTTTTTTTCTTTCATGGGACACAGACTTGAAGGGTGTTGTCACATATTACATATCACATCTATTAATGCATGCCACATATATTAATATATTCAAGTACTTGAGTTGATGAATGAATAACTTCCACTACCTGGCCTTAGTTTTCAGTTCTGGTTGATCCAGTATTTTTAAATTATTCCAGTGGTTTGCTGTATGTTCTTCAACAAAATCCTCTGGAGTAGTTTTCTTACTGGATGTTCCTCCTGTGGTCTGTTGCTCTGTACCAATCCAGTCCAATCTGCTTGTTCAGGGATACATGAACTGTGCCTTCTGTCACCGCATGTCACTCGCTCTGCTGTTCCTAAACATGCCTGACACTGGCACTGAGGGCCACAGCCACTGCATTCCCACAGGATTCAAAGGAACTCTCTGTTGTGCAAATGCTTGCAGTTATTTATACAATTACAGGAAAGTAATTGATTGTAGAGGATGTTTCTCAAAGTCTGATATGACCCACTTGGAACATTGAGATGTGGTTGGCACTTCCAGCTGTGTTCCGTTCCCAACCTTTCTGTCTCGCGGTGCTCATGATGTGTGAGGCACACGGAAGGCATTGCTGTAGTCGGTCACTTCTTGTTTTTTACTCCATTTCTTCTCCTGCTATTAGTTCTGAAGATGCTATTTTGATCTGTTTGTAAATTACTTTGTATTTTATGCATGTACTGTACTTTGATTTATTATTTTTTTAGATTGATTTAAAATATATTCATCCATGATTCTAATAAAGAATTACAGGGGACAACTCACTGTGGTGTTGGGTGCACTTTTTGGGAGAACTGGGATTTGATCTGAAGGTTTTTACCTATGAGCTTCTTGCAACAGGCAGTGAAAAGGCACTGAAGTTGAAGTGCCCCCGCAAAAGGAACTGAAAGGGTTGTGTAGCACAGTTGCCTTCCCTGAGAGCAGCTCTGAGCTTCCTGGGGCTGCTGCAGTTTATAGCCAGGGCACTTTGGCAGCTTCAGGAAGCTGTGGTTCTGTGGGTTCATTCCACTCAAATGTCTGAATAACTTTTACAAACCTGTTTTTTTTTTTTTTTTTTCTCCCCACATTGCCACCAGGAAGAAAATCCAGTGGGAGACAAACTCCTGCCTTCTGCAGCAAATGATGGAAGCTTTGGATCCCTCTGCGGTGTCCTAATGAAGAGGTGCCCGTGAGCACCAATGGGGCAGCACTGGTGGCCCTGGGGATGGGTCTGAGGGTGAAGTGTGAGCCCAGGCCCCCACTCACTACAGGAGCTGTTCTTGCAGCACATTCTCTGCCCAGACTGGAGCAGATTTTGGAATTAATCAGTTTCCTGTGGCAGCCAAGTTCTAAATTTGTCAGCTGGAAATGCAGGACGAGTTTGACTCTGCTTCCTTTTCTCATTCCTATAAGCAGGTGACTTGACTCCGCTGTCACATCAGCCTGGATTTTGTGTGGTTTTAGGCAAAACTCTTCCTCCTGCAGCAGATGGAATTGCAGAGCAGATGGTGGGAGCACAAACCACTGTGGGAGGCTGAGGACTTCTAAAGCAAAATCCAGTGGGGTCCAGACAGAGAGAACTTCTCACCTGGGAAATCCTTTGCCTCCCGTTCTGTAGTCTGTGCTGTGTTTTCCTGAGGACTGCAGGGCCCTGGCTGCGGATCCTGGCCTGGGCTGGGTGACACTCCTGGGACAGGAAGGTGCTTCCCAAGGTGTTTTGGGAGAGACAATGCAAATTGTTATTCCATCTGAATGCTTTCCAGTGGGGGATTGTCCTGTTCAGCTGCTGATCAATCATTCTGTTCCAAAACTGGCACTACTTGTGTACTGAAGTGTCTCCTCCCTGCTAATGGGAGACAGCTGATGGTAACAGGCACTGCTTTGGGCCTTGGAAGGAGCTTTCTGAGATTCTGGGAATTCCATATAATGCTTCAAAATGGGCTTTGCTTGCCAAAAGCTTTTGCTGTCATTTACATATTTGAAAGCCCCAGCTTTTAACAATAATTCAGCAAGCATCAGTGGTTCCTGTCTTTGATGGGAGTTGAGCTTCTGACTCTTAAGCAGAAAGGACATGGAATTGTTCTGATTTAAAGACATTTTTATTAAGCTGGAATTGCTTATTCTATCAGTTCAGACCTGATGAATTTCCAGCCTCAAATAGCTTATTGAGTGTGGCTTGTCAAATAAGATGATTACACACTGGGCTTTAGTTAACAAGATTTTTAGAAATATGAAGCACAAATATTGAAAAGCTTCAGCACTGCGTTCAGAGCTTCAGAGGCTGCGTTGCCTGGGACTCATTAGTTCTGAAGGTGTTTCTGCTGCAAATCTGTGCTCGTGATTTATTGACTGGGCTCCCGGAGAGCTGCTGGGCTGCCTCGTGTCCTGTCCCATCGCTGCTGGGTGACCATGGGTCCTTCGGTGTCCACCCCACCCAAAGGCCTGGGAAGCTGTGAGTGGCCCAGGGCACTGTCACCACACGTGGTGCGTGTGCAGGGGCTCTTCCAGCTGGGATTGTGCATTCCCAAGAGTCTCACTGAGGTCAAACTGCTGAGGAACTGGGAGAAGGGTGTGCAGAGCTACTTACCTTTGGTTTACTCCAACTTGGAATGACAGCATCGGGTTTTCTGAGCAATCCTGCTGGTTCTGTCCCAGCCTGGTGCCCGGGAGGCTTTGGCTGAGGGGAGCAGCCACGTTGCCTGGAGAGCTCGGATCTGTGCAAGGCTGGAAGTTTTGCTCTGCAAATGAGTATGTTGGAGAACTACACATTGAGACAAATTCAATTTATTTTGTACAAGGCAGGATACCTTTGCACAGTGAACAAATATATTACAAATCTGTCTTGCCTTAAAAAAGTATTGCCATTTTGGTGCCTGTTTCCTAAGCTAACGCTGATATACAAGAAGGTACTTTTTTTTTGTTGGTTTTGTTGTTTTTTCTTTTTCCTGTGAAGCTCTATGCACATTGTTGCATTTGGTTTCAAAATCCTGCTTTGAAAAAAAACCGAACCAAACAACTGAGCACATCTCTGCTCTCTGGAGTCTCATGGCAAACTACAGCAACACACAAACATGGGTCAGGCCAGCAGCTGGGGCTGCTTGTGCTGGGTGCCAAGGTGGGTCCTAACGAGAGTATTCCTTGTCCAACCGCCTTTCTCTTGATATTTTTGAGCTAAGTCTTTCCATTCATGTACTTAAAATATATTCCTACTAGGCGTACAAAGTACTTTTTTCCTTATATCTCAAATAAGGCTTTCCTGGAAAACAAAATTGCTATTGCTGATCAGCCACGGCCCCCATGCACACATGCAGCATTCAGGAAGCCTCGTGGGCAGGATCCTGCGGCCTGGACAGCGGCTGCTCTGGGAGCCTGGGGCTGTCCAGGCTCAGGTTGGGGGTTCAGAGCCAGCCTGACCACCTGGAGAGTCCTGGCTCCAAGTGACAAGGCTCCTAGGGCAGTATGCCCAGGGCCAGGGGCTTTGATCCTAGGTGTGAGGGCTGAGCCCAGCTGTGGGGACATGGCTGGGCCCCACCATGGTGCTCTGAGTGATCCAGGAGTATTCCCGCAGCCGAGATCCAGCCACTGCCCCCGAGCTGGAGGGCTCCTCTTGCCAGTCCTTGAGCCCAGCAGGTCACACCTGTGATCGTGCTGTGAGCAAACCCACGGGGCTGGTGTCGTCCTCTTCTGCTCCCATCAGACTGGTGAATGTGCAACAGAATATTTTTTATATATAAAAGGCAATCAGCTTGCTACTTCCACGTTTGCCTAATAAAATTACATACTTAGAGTCAATACTACTTCATGCTCGAAATCTACAAGGAACTAACGGCAAGTACTCTACTTTCCTAGGTCAATAGAGATCATAAATTAAAAAAAACCAAAACAAAATAACGGTGGCTCAGTCCAAAATTTTACCATGGGTCCAACCCTTGATAATTACTTCACAAACAGCTGCTGAAAAAGAAAACCCAGTTTCAGCTCCATTTAATGACATTTCAGGTAGAATCATCAATGGATAAAGCTGCACTACATGGTAATGCACATCAGATTCAGAGGTGTCATCAGTGGCATGCTGATAGTGAATCATGAGGAGATGGTTTGGAAAGATGGGAGAGAGAAGCTGATGTGGCTCAGCTTTGGGAAAGGAAATGAAACCAGGGCTGGTCTGTGCAAACCTGCAGTGTCTCAGGGCAGGAACTGGAGGGGCAGCAGTTTAAGCTGCCTGACAGAGCTGCTGGATTTAGCTACCAAAACAGAAGCTGCATAAGGAAAATCAAAGCCTACCTGTGCCAATCAAAGTTAAAAGTGTGGTAAGATGGGTGTGAGACTCATTGTGGAAACTCCATTCATTAGCAAAGATCAGGGGATGTTTGGAAAGATTTTTAAAACTGCACAGAAGGTTTCTGTGTTAATATTCCTCAACTCAAATTCTCTGGTGCTGAATAGAGAGATGACAATCTCGATGCTAATTACCAAGCATGATCTGCACAGGTTGCACATAGTGATGGCAGTAAATGAGCTTTCCAGACAGTGAAATGACAAGTTTCCCTGCTCTTGTTCAGAAAAATGTCCATTCCCATGACAAAGATGAAAATAAATTCCAGCGTATGCCTAGTCATCTTGTTCCTAACAGTAAAAGGTTTCTTGATGCAGTTGGTAGAAACGTACATCTTGAAGTCCTTCTACTTAGCATGTTTCTGTGGTTTTATTTTACAGCAAAGCCAGGGTTAGGACACACGCCACGGAGAGTTTTTGCCTGGAGCATGAAGACACCTTCCTGGGGTGATGTACTCCAGTCCCATGTGGAGAAGGCTCTCGTTAGTTCCAGGTACCCATATAAAAATGTCTTTATAAATAACATCATGCAGCAGCAGTTGGCCCAAGCTGATGTCGTGTTAGGTCCTTGCCAGTCCGCAGTCCCTCAGCAGTGCAGGAAAGGAAGGAATGGCTTCTCCTCTGCTTCCTCACAGTCTGTGTTGGCAGCACAGTGCCCAGTGAAGTCCATCCCTCTAAGACTGCTTGTCCCAAGAAGGCCCGTGCGTCGGGCTGTGCCGGATGGGGAGCAGGTCGTAGTGACCAGGAATGTGACTGTTCCTTGGCAGGTCATATGGATTCTGGAGGTAACTGGCACTCCGACTACGGGCGTCTTGGACTATGCTGACAGTGGGCTCTGGGGGAGCAAGGAAAACTGGGTTGTGGTGACCAGCAGCAGTCCCAAAGCTCCTGATCCTTTTGGGTCCCTTCCAGGCCAGGACATCCACCACCGTGGCTCTTAGCTCCCCAAACTCACACACCAATGCTCAGGCTTTGCCCCCTGCCAGTGCCTCCCTGCACTGCACCAAGTCCTGGCTCCTTGTGCCAGGACAGGGGAAAACCACCATCTCCACCAACCCCCCTGTGCCACCCACTGCTTACCAACTTCGTAGATGTTTTTATTGGCTGTTGATGAAGTTGGCATTTCGGAATATGGGGACTCCCTGTGACCAGGCGATTTCATTTCCACATAGCTGCTCTCGGAGTGTTTGCAGGTTAAAATGGGGGGGTCTTTAATGGTGGCGTATGGGTTTTCAGTGCTGTTCAGGGAACAAGTGCTGGAGCTGCACACAGATTCTTTCATATAATCTGCAAAACAAGAGTGGAGTGGGAGCGTTAGGGTCATTAGCTTAATTAGGTTAGTTACAACTGAGCCTCTGCAGGAAGGCTGAGGGGGACAAGGGGGCAGGGGATAAAGAAGATCCTTGAAGCCTCCAGCACAGACACCCGGCGCCTGTACTCTGGGTGTTCCAAGACCATTGCATCCACCACTCACTAGCAGGAAAGAAATGAAAACCTGCTCAGTACTGAAGGTTTTCCTGTGAAAGGTTCTAGTTGTCATTTACTGCAATATTTAATTTGAGGTGGCAATCCTTTCCCTCCCTCCCCCTAATTCCTAAGGAGCCATGTTCATCCCACTCCGCCTGCCCTGCAGATCCAGGCGCGGCCGCAGGCAGTCGGCTCTGCAGGCAGGACCTTCTGCTGGGACCTGGGGTGCTCAGCCAGCTGCAGGGTGAGTCCCGGTGCCTTGGTCACATCCAGTGCCCTGTGCTGGAGTGCACAACATTGCCACAGGCTCAGAACTGCACCAGTGCAGCCTTGGCATGTGCAGTCCCTGCCGGTTTCGGGGTTATCCAGCATCCTACAAACAGGGAATGCTTGGGTTTCCACAGAGGGGGACAAGCCTCCATCTGAGCCTCACTTTTGCTCTGCTTTTTTCCCCCCTTTGCTGTAGACAAATCTCCTGCTCCTCTCCCCTGGGCTGGAGAGGAGGTGACAGAGGCACTACATGGGGACAACAAGGTTGGCATGAGAGCTATGACCACCGGCCTGCCCCGTCGGTGACCCTGGCTGGGGTAGGCCAGCCCACTGCAAGGTACAGTGCCAGTCTTGCTTTAAAAATAAAAAACAATAGAGAATAAATAGGTCTTAACATTGACATTCAAGAACGTGCCATTGCTGCTGTGTGCATCCTGCTGGGCAGTGCCAGTAATTTAGAATTAGAGCGATGCAATGAAAGATGAGGCATTTTCTTGTGCTGGGTTACAGTACAAAGGCAGATCCTGGTATATATGAAATACTCCCGGTGAAATAGGGGGACTTGCAAAATAGCTGCAATCCCAGCTGCCCCCGCTGTCTAGTATGGGAGACAAAAAGAGAAATTCAGGTTAAGAAATAGACAGACAACACGACATTGCTTCTCTGCTCCGAACCTCGGCTCCAAGCCTGCCAGCCCCGTCCTGCTCCCTCACGTGCCAGGTTTGCTCCACTGTGTGTGAGCATCCCTCCTTCAGCTCTGGGGTTGTGTCTGTGTCTGTGTGTCCATCACCCCTGGCCTGGTGCCCTTGGTCCTGGTTCAGCCCTGAGGGAGGTGCCAGGTCATGCCCTGACACCTGCAGCCAGGGGATGCCTTTCTGGGCTCTGATTTCAGCAAGTCTGGAGAGCCCTCAGCTCCCAGGGTCAGTGAAAGCAGCTTGCTGGGAAGCTTCACTGCACACAAACCAGCTGGGAGCACCAGGGATGGGGAGGCTGGCAGAGGCCTGGCACCAGTTCAATGTTTATTTAGTTATAAAACTTAGAAACCCCTTGTCTGACATCAGCCTGGGTGAGATGAGTGGTGCCTTTGCTTCCAAGTGAGACACGCCTGGTTTAGTACATGCCAGGAGATGAGAACCAAGGCAACACTGACATTCCTTGGCTGTTGGCTGCAGGGTTTGTCCCTCCAGTGTCACCAACCCTGTCCTGGTACAGATCAGTGGAAAACTGCCCCATCCCATACTTCTGCAGAGAGATGGAGCAACCCTGTGAGACCAAAGGCTTCTGCACATGAGTGAGCTCAATGTTGGCTTTTGCTGTGTATACGACTTAAATCCAGGTGCCACAGTCTGGAATCTGTTGGTGTTAGAGGTGAGGAAACCACACTCGAACAAACAAAAGGCTCATCTCCACCTGCCAGCAAGTTACAGCTCCTGGTGGCTACTACAGGTACACAGAGCTCATTAGGAGAGCCTGGGCAGCCTTTACTGAGCCAGCTCTGCATTTTGGGGTGAGGGGACATGAAGATTATCACCAACTTGCTTCTCCATTTCAAGCAGTGCTGCTGAGCAGATGCTCATGGGGTGAAAGGCAGGATTCCCTCTGTGCCCCAAGAGCCACCTGCAAAGCATTCCCTGTTGGCACCATGGCTGGGAGGGAACAAATCAAACCAGAGCTAGGTGTAGAGTCAATAGAGGAAATGTTGATTATAAAGGACTGCTGGCTACTACAGCAAAGAAGGGCAGAGTGAGAATTCCTGCTCCTGCAGAGCTGCAGCTGCAGGTAAATAGCTGTGTGGTTTGTTTATTGAATTGGGCACATTGCAGCTGGCAAAGGCAAAAATCCCAGCACATCAGCTGTTTTATTTCATCCAGCTCAACTACTTTTATCTCCCTAAGCTAAAATTCACCTGTACTGCAGTTAGGGCTGACATTACCTCCCAGAAAGTTGTCCCTCAGCCCTTCCCTTCCCAGGACCAGTTGAAAGAGACCAGTGAATACCACTTGGGCTGCCCAGACTTGTTTGGCCTCTCCCAGGAATTGCCTTTTCCCAGGAGATATTGAGAAACAACGTGCCTGAGAGCCCATTCCTGCTGACGTAAATGGGAGCTCTGTGTCTAGCTGGGATCAGACCTTTGCTTTGGACACAATATATTTTATGGAGCATCAGTGGATGTTTGGGATTCTGGGTGCACCAGGGAGTCATTAGCCCTCAAAAAACATTATGTGCAAGATCAGGGAGGATTTAACTCTAAAGGATGTAGAAGCTGCTGAGTTACTTTGTTATTAAGGTAATTTGGAGATAATTAAGAAGTCTGGCATCAATTGTCAAATTTTGTTTCATGAATTAATTTAAGCGGAACAAATGTATTTAGAGATTCTCAGCCCATGGTGCTGCAGGCCCTGGCTGTGCTGCCTCCTCATCCCTCCCTGTCATAGGGTCCAGCTCTCGTGGAGGTGGAAGCTCTGCCACACAGCGCTGGGACTCACTGGAAGCACTCAATCAGCTGGACTTCCAGAGAAATATTGGGAATACGCTCTAATTTTGAAGTCCCTGCCTTCTGCGTTGCCTGGATACCGATCACCAGACCTTTGGAGGGTTTATTTTTGTTAGCAGGGACTGGAAATGTCCCTCCCACAGACTGGGTTCCTCTATTCTGCCCTGAATTTCCGCTGGCAACCTGATGACAAGCCTTGGAACCCACAGCCGAGGGGGATGTGCTGAGGAGAGGTGCTGCACACAGGTACAAGGTGCTCTCCTGCTATTTAACCCCCATTAGGGATGAAGTGCCTGTGCTGCCTGCTGTCCCTAACCTGGCCAGCCTTGGCTGCTGCAGGGACAGTGACACAGTGAGGACCCACTGCTACTTTTCAGAGTGACACAGGAGTGGGGACACATCCTGTACAACAACCAGGGGAACCACTCTGAGCCCTGTGTCCCTGGGATCAGTGCTTCTTTCTGCTGGGATTTTCCTGGCTCTTCTGCAAAGCATAGGTTTTTTTTCCCCTAAAATGGTAGTGCTTGAGGTCACATCATTCCATCAGTGCAGCAGTATTCATTTAAAAAACAAACCTCTAAAAACCAAAGGACTCAGCTGAAAGGAAAAGCTCGGGAATGGTATCACTGAGCACCATGCACAGGAAAGAAACTGCTCAGAAACCTGTTCTAAAAACCCTCGTGCCTGTTGAGCCCCTGTCACCAGGTGCCACAGGGCTCAGGGCTGGCACTGTGACATCCAGCCGCTCTCTGCTGCTGTCAGACACTGGGCTTGACACCTGGCAATCCCAGACCTCTGTGCCCCACCCCCTGGAGCTCCACAGCAGCTCAGCCACCACACCCCTGGTGTCGGGCTGCACAGGGGACACCCCTCCGCTGGTGCCCTGCTCTGGGCACAGTCCCCAGCTCCAGTCTCCTCAGAGACCTGGGGAAGCAGGAGGTGGCCCAGGTTCACCACAGCCTGGCCTCGGCCTCAAGCCCCCTCTGCCCCCTCCCTGCAAGGCTCTGTCTGCTCCAAGAGCACCAGAGACCACTTCCAACTGCAGGACAGGCTGTCCCCAGTTAGACCACACCGGTGGGAAAAGACACGGTTTTAAAGCGGATAAAAGTATATGAAAACCAAGCACTCGCCTGCTAAGTCTTTTTGCTGACAGAATCCAATTGTTCGGGACTGGCAGTTTCTCCATTTTCCGAGGAATGTGGTGAGTCAGGGCCTGGCAGAGCAAGGGGAGCTGACTCTGAGCACTGGGCACATTCCCAGGTCCTCCTGGGAGGAGACTCCCCTGGGACAGGGGGTACCCACGCTGCCACGGAGCCCCATCGCTGCCTGAGCTCAGGAAATGACCTTCAGAGGGGCCTTGGGAACCTTCAGCCAGCCAAAGGCAGCTGCTTCTGAGAAACCTCAGCTCCTAAGTGCTTGCAGGTGAGCTCCCAAACATCCCTGGAAAGGCAGGTGTGTCTCTGTGTCCCTGCACCCTGCCCCTGCCAGTGCCAACCCTGCCTGTCTGAGGCAGCTGAGAAGCCACAAACAATTCCAGCTGTGGCTTCTGAGCCTGATTTTTCAATTTTTAAGGAGATAAACATGTAAAGGAAATGGTTCAGATCCTAAAAATTAAACAAAATATGTAGCAGCAGAAAATGCTTTTCACAGTTCGCTGTCACTGTGATTCTTTTTCTCTGACCCCACTGGTCCCCGTCTGTGTGACTGTGCCTATGGATGGGAGTTCCTGCTGCATGTGTTTAAAGCACCTTTAAACTTAGTAAACACAGTAATTTAGTTTAAACGAATGAAGTTAATAGCTCCATATAAAGAGAACAACTAGCTCTATTACAGTAAGATTTTTCTTTTGAAAATGAGAATCACTAAAGTAGCTGAAACCAGTGGATTGAGTATTTTGTATATCATGAATTACATATGTATCATATACATAATAATCCATTCAGTATTTTTACTTTAGCTTTATCAACAAGGAGTTGGTCATGGATTCTTGGTCTCCTTTGGTGATTCTATGTGGTAAGGTGATGTTTTAGCAAATATTGCATGCCTGTATTTTGAAAAGAGCAGCTACAAAGTGATTATTGATCTCTAGGCCTGGCTATAAGCTGGTTAATGCTTTTTATGTGGAATAGCTTTCGATATTCCTTGTTAGTTGAGACAAAGGTCTGGCTCTGGAACACCTCAGCCATGGCAGGGCAGTGGGAGTCTGGCAACAGCACCGCTGTCCCCGTGACTCAGCCAACACCAGCCCAAGGGCATTACAGGAAGAGGCTGTGTGGTATTTCCCTCCCCAGTTCACTGAGGGACATTCCCAGGGTTGATTCCTTGATTGATTCCAGGATTGAATCCAACAGCCTTGGATTCAGATCAAGGACCTCAACCTGAAAGCTGCCTATTCCTCAGGAGACAGTTTCCTTGCTCCACCTTCTGGAGCACAAGCTCATTGTGCTAAACCCCAGCCCAATCTGCCAGGAGCTCTGGGAACCACTGTGCCAAGTGCTCCCATGGTCCAGACATTAACTGGATTATTTTGAATGTAAACCTGGAGGAAAAGTGAAATGTAAAACCACTGGCTCTGTGCTCATGACTCATCTGAGATCCCGTTTTAGACCTGCCCAGGAGTCAGTGCCCACAACTGCTGGTGCCAGCGTGAAGGGACCTCGACCTCAAGAAGGGCTCTTCTCCAGCTCTGCTCTAAACCTCTCTCAGCAAAGGGCACGAGCAGGGGCAGCGTCTTTCCTAGGGGCTTTCTTTAAGCTCAGGATGGCCAGGAGCCAAGAGCAGGGAAACACCAGTCTGCCTGCCCCCAGAGCCCTTGGTCAGTGGTCAGTGGGTCCTAAAGGAAGGTGCTCTGGCCAGCACCTCCTGCCCTGAGCTGAACCCTCCCTTTCGCCTTGTGCTGCAGAGCCCGTGGCCCTGGGAAGCTTTGCATCCATAATTCATGGCCCAGGAGTGCTGGGAGCCAGGCAGGCAGCTCGTGTGGGTGGTGGCTCTGTCCCTCCCTGCCTGTGCCGCCTCTCCCAGGCTCCTATCTCACCTCTTCTAGGACACCCTCCTCACACCTGGGCAGGGTTCTGCAGCTCTGGATACCATACCTTTGAAGCTTTTTTCCATTATGTATGTGTTCTGACGTCTATCCATCCCACAAGCACCTGCATAAAAATGATATATAATGGAAAACAAATAAATATTTATGTAAATTGGATTGCTTTGACTACTGAGCAGCATATATTCTTCCCTCTAAATTGTACATCAAGGCCCTCATTTAGGGAGGCTCTTAAGCACATCCTCAGCTGTAAGCACACACTCAGCTCCAGTGGGGAGTCTGTGCACGCCTGGAATTATGCATGTGCTTAAGAGCTTCCCTGGAAGGGAGAGCTCTCTGCAGCAGGGTTACCAAGAACAGCCATCCATCAGGAGATCAGCATAAAAACCATCTGCTGAGACATTCATTACTGGAATGGTGTGAAAGAAGCCTAAAACATACCCTTTCAAATCTGAGTCTGCAGGTTGCGTTGCAGCACTCTGTGACTAATTTTAGGCTTTGTTTTGTTTGTGGAGAGTGTGTTAATAACTCACAGCCTTAGATTCTAAGGTGTGTGCAATCTTCTTAAACTACCTACTATAACTTTGCTCATGAATTTGCACAGTTCAGTAACTGATGTGACAACAGTCCCTAAGTGACCACTGTGCTCTGACAGTGCAGCACCAGGAGCAGAGCTGACAGCAAACAATTCTGCCTTGTGCAGCTCCAGAGGAACTTGCTGTTCCTCATGGAAGCTGAGACAGAAGGGGATGGGGACCTTTTCCATTTTCACTCCTGCAAATTACCCTAGATATCAATCAAAAGGAAAATCTAATGTAAGCCTTTAAATCTTTTTAGCTATAGAGTCTGGTATTTCCTATTGACTGGGACAATCAATACAAATTTGGTTACTGAGAAATGTCTTTGTGGCTTATGGGATTCCCAGTCAAGTAACTCAGTTACACTGGGAAAGAGCCCCACAAACAGTGCGTCCCAGAGGTGTCCCAGTTATTTGTCCTTGTGTGTCCTCTGGTCTCTGCAGAAAAATTGTCATGACCATGGGCAATGTGTACCAGCCCCTTTTTCATGACAGCTTCATTTTTTTTGCTAAATAAGGGAAATAACTAAATTAGACAATAAATGAGTTCCTGGCACATCGAAGACAAACTGAGCCTTTGCTCTGGTTCTCAGTGCCCATCCCTGAGCACAGGAAAGGGGCTGGTGGTACCCGACTGGCTCTCTGTGATGGGGCTCTTCTGGCCACTAGTGACCCCCCCAGGCCATTCGAGCACCTTCAGCTTTGTTTTGCAGCCCTGGTGCTGAGCCAATTCCCAGACTCACCCTGGTGCACAGGGCAAGGCAGACTGGGAGGTTTGGGCAGCTCTGTCCCAGAGCAGGATTAGCTCTGTGCTCATTCCCTCCTGTGTTCTGCTCGGGCAGAGTCAGAGTGAGGAGGATGGAGCCAATTCATCCCTTGGCCCACAGCCCAGGGCTGGGGCTCCCTGTCCCAGCAGTTGAGCTCCCCAAGGCCATCCCTGGGGATCACACGTCCTCCCCCTGCCAGGACTGAGCCCATCTCCACGGGCAGCAGTGTCCAAGCAGTATTTGGGGCTCACCTCAGGGAGCAAGGCTGGGAAGAGCAGCTGGAGAGCTCCCAGCTGGGGTCCCAGGGGGAAGGGACTGTACCCATGGAGAGGCAGTGGCAGGGAAGAAAGGGGACCCAGGCTAACCCCTGGGAAGGTGCATTGCCCTTGGGAGGGCCACACAACCCCTGAAAGCTCTTCCCAACCTATTCCCTGTAATTCTGTCTTTAGTTTTCTCTTTTATCTGTTACAATAATGTGGGTTTATGACCCATTTTCTGTATTCACTGAGTTCCTTGGGAGGTGAAATGAATGATGGATACATTGTTTTTTAAACTGCAGAAGTAGTTAATGTGAAAAAGTCCTAAACAGGCCAGGGATCTGGCACTTCAGGAAAGTCCAGGTTTAAGTTTGAAGCTAAATTATCTCCTGGGGTGAAATCAGAATCTCAGCTGGAAATAGTTTTCCACACCTTTTGGCTTTGAGAAAAAGGTGAAGTCAACTGTGAATTAAACTTAGAGCCTTTGGTCCTCTGGAATAAATGCAGCTTTGAGTCACTCCTGATGTGCTGCAAATCCCACTTTAGTTTCTGCATCCAGAACTCCTGTTTAAAAAACATTCCAGATAAACCCACCCCTGCCTGCAGCCGCTCCAGCTAATGAGACAAGAACCTTTCCTGAGCTCAGGTCAGTGGTTTAGGAGCTTTGACCTGCTTGGAATGGGAGCTGGAAGCTGGGCTCTGCCACTGCTCAGTGTCGACTGGACTAGAGCAAGAGGGATTACTAACAGGGCAAACAATTCCGGTTCTGCAACACGAGACAGAGAAAATGCAAGGACAAGCCATTCCCTGAAACAAGGACTAGGCTGCCTTGGACAGGCAGTGACACACAGGAGGGTGACAAAGCTTCCTTTTCTTGGCACCTTAGGGTCCCCAAACTCTGATGTCTCAAGCCCATGTACATGGGAATTACCTGTGCTCCTCCCCAGACTCCATTGAACAGATACAATCAGTTCTCTGACAAAGCCTGCTATTTGAAGCTTACAAGCAAATGTGCAGCAGTAAAAATACAGGCTTTGTACTTGCATCTCCCACTTGGAGAGAACACAAACCTGGCAAACAAAGTCCTCCAAAACAGGCAAAACACCTGCAGTCTGGTGAGATCCACTGCAATTAAGAAAATCCTTATCACTGCAGGTTTTAGCAGATGAGTGTTTGAGTTAATTTTGAAATGGAATTCTTACAATTTCCTTTCCCCAGCTATAATTCATATTTAGGCCACTCGCAGTTTCTAACAGGGTACAGACATTTCTGGGAGACTGGTGCTCCTCATCTGCTGGGTCCCATCCTTTGGGATCGCTGGTGCAGCCGGAGGAGTCGCTGGCTGAGGAACCAGTGGAGACTTTCCATCTATTCCAAATTTCTCTTCAATTTCTCTTCCATTTCCCTTTCTCTTCCCCATCTTTGGCTCACTCACACATCTGCTCTCCATGACTCTTCACAGGGTCACAGAAGAGGAGTTGGGCAGTTGTCCACTGCTATTTTAACTTTTTAATTGAATCCAGCCCTGCCCAAGGCTTGGCTGCTCTTCCAACACATGAGTTGGAGCATCTGCGTCATGAAACTAAGGCTGATCATGGGATGAGAAGGTGGAACATGTTTTTAACTGTGGTACTTCCACGCATGATGCAGTTTGAAGGTCAAGATTCCCTGCGTGACCTTATTAATCTTAAATTTTATTTTATGTTTATAATTCAAAGTTGAAGATTTTCACCTTCATCTGAAATTTGCACGAGAGGAACCTGCAGCTTTTATTGCACAACAGCAACAGCAAGAAATGAAAACTTTATTTTAATGTAAAAACAGCCTTGATCTGAGCAAGGATTCAACATTATGAAAGTTAACATGAGCAGGCATTAATTCTGGTACTGAAAAGAAAGAAAGAAAAAAATCTAATTTCATCAATTAGTTTGAAAAAAGAAAGAAAAAGTTATCTTGGACGCAAAATGCTGTGGGAAAAAATTGAGTGTTTTGCTGGAGGCCACTTAGCTAAAGTATTTATCACTTCTAGATCATTCTTGCTGCAGAAGCATTTAGCATCGTTTCTGCTGGTAAAATAAAATGAATGAATGCAGGACAGATGTGGCACATGGGGAGCTCAAGACAGCACAAGTTAAACACAAATAAAGCAAACAGTGTGCAAAAAAAGCAGCAAAATGTTAAAAGGAAAATTAACTTGATTTGAGAAGTATTTGGAAACCCTCACACACAGCCCCCTCAATATCACATACAGATAAGCACAACAGTGGTTCTGCAGCTTATTACACAGAAAACATTGATGGTTTTAAGGATGAAAAGATTTTGCACTGAAGCTTGACAGGTTTGTGATTTTCCTGATGCAGGGAAGAGTTATCTTTGGAATGAGGCACGGTGTTGGACCAGGGGCAGTAGCAGGATGTGATGCCTGGTGCTGCCCTATGTTCATTCCTTTGCCATATGAGCTGTGAGATAGTTGACCTTAAAAATCCCATAATACCCTTTAATGCTGCACTTTCCCTCCTCCTGCATATTTTCATGAGACATTACTAATCCCAGTAAAGGACAGGGCAAATGCTCTCGGCCACTGATAAGCCAAACTCCAAGTGCTCAGATAGGAAAATAACATCCAAAGCACTAAATCTGGGCAGGATTTGAGCTAAGAGCTGCTAAAAACTCTGTTAAAACTCAAGCCAGGGAGAATGAACTCAGAACAGGCAATTAAACTTCACTCTTGGCTTGGTTGCACTGGCTGGTGGTTCAGAATTGCCACGGAATGATTTACTGGGAGATAACAGAGCATTGCATGCCCCAGCTCCCACAAAGGCTCCACACCTTCATCAAGATGCCAGTATTTAGTGCTAAGCTTTATTAAGCATGAAAGAAAAAAAAAAATAATGCCAAATTGGAATTTTTAATGTCCTGAGTTAGTCCTCAAAAAAACATTTATAGAGTAGATGATAGTGATTCGACAGAGCAGCCTTGGAAGAGAGACTAAAAGGAGTATTGACTCTGCTTTCCCAGTCTGTGGTTTGTGGTAAAGGAAACAATTTTTAATTCTCCATCTTTCACTACTGGCAATTCTGATTGTGAAATAAAGACAACACCAATATTCCTCATTATTGTTAATGCCTTTATGAAAGGCTGATTTGGATTTGGAATTGCTCTGAAGTCTACTAAAGTGATTAAAGTGTTTAAAAATTACTGACCTAGTTCATTCAGATAGCTGTAGGGTCTCCAGTCTGCAGTTTCTCTGTCAAGGATTTTGTTACTGAGCTGTTCAAAAAGTATGATAATGGGTTAATGCTGGAAGAGACAGACAGTTCCCACCCCCAGACTACAGCCCAAGGATGTCAGGAATAAAAATGGGAGGTGACTCCTGCCTCAGCCTCACCATCTCAGCCCTTATCTGTGTGAGCTGGACAGCTGTTCACTAGCATTAGGGAAAATCACAAAGGAAAGTCACTTCACCAAGTCATGAACACAAACATGCTGGAAAACACAGGATTTCCTTCGGAACCACGACTTGGATGCCTGTGGAAATGGAGTGACACGCTCCAAAATAACCCATGGAGATGGATTGATCAAACCCCCTACACCAGCATGCAGACAGGGGCTGCTTGGAGCTACTGGATCTGCTGAGACAGCTGTGGGTTCAGTGACAAGAGATGCAAGGGGGACACAAGTTCTCTCAGTTCAAGGAAAATAACTTTGGCAATAACGGAGCACAAAGGCCTGTGTGCATCTGCCAGCGAAGAGGAGAGTCCAGGGCTGCCCTCCAGGTGCTGCTGCTGGGACAGCACCTCCCAGAGCATGCAGTGAAAGGAGAGGGGCCTCTGCTCTGGGGTGCACGGCCTCACTGGGCTGGGACACAGCAAAAAGGGCTCCACACTTGAGTGGTCACCAGCTGAGCCCTGCAGGGAGGGTCTGGGAATTGCTGTAGGTGCTAAAACTGCCGAGTTCTCCACCTCGCATTATTCCCTTGAAAGCCACACCTACTGGAATACACCTGGTCCTTAGGAAGTGTCAATTCAAGAGCAAATCCCAACCTTGTTTCTGAAAAGTTACAAAGCCATCATTGCCCTCCTGTGTCTGCTTCCAGACTGGGAAGCCTCCTGCTGTGTTTGGGAGCATTCAGCTATGCTATTTTACTGTATTTATGAGAAAATGCTTAACAAAAAGGAGGTTAAAATTGAAAGAGAGCATTCAAAATTAACACATTTCATTTTTCCTGATATCTCATTAATTTTTGCTTAGCTGTCTTAATGGGTTTTTAGACCTGGAACCAAAAACCCACTGATGTACTGAAGCCTATTGGGATATTAAATCCCAGCTGGCACCCAGCACCTACAGCCACATTCCAAAGGCATTTTCACCCCTCCACAGCCCTATCCAACAGCCCTCAGTGCCACTGCCACCCCCATCTCAGGATGCAACATCCCCATGTTGTCCTTGTGGCAGGGGGATGAAGAGCAGATCCATTTGGAATGTGGTCACTGGGAGGAATTTGACCCTTGGCACCATCACTTCTCCTCAGCAGAGCCCACGGCTCCGTTCTTCTCTTCAAAACTTGCAGCCAGAACGCAAATGCTGATTTTTCAATCCAGCTGCACCACTTAGAGCACATTTATTAAAGTCTTGGGGTTTCTATTAAAAGCTGTGGGTTTGCAGGATTTATAAATCAGCTCACAAACCTAAAATTTGGCATGAAGAGCTACAGGCTAAAATTGATTTTTTTTAATGAAATGATTTGGGGACATTCCTAAGTTTTTCTGAATGCAGCAATTAGGAAGAAATGTGATTATAGCTGTCTCTTTGTGCTGCTATCATTTCTTAACACACTATAATTTGTTAACTTTTTTTTTTTTAAGATAGAAAATACTTCAATTTTTACTGTGAAGCAAAATTGCTCTTCTGGAGGAAGAAATCCTTCATAGTAAATTTATCCATTAAAATTCCAGGCTGGTAATTTTAGCAATTTGGTTAGAACTACCTCATATCTGGCAACTTTTCCTTTAAGATCAATGAGATACCAGCCTGAGTAAAGCAAAGTCATTATCTGGCTGTCTGAAGTAGCTGGATAGATGACAGTGGCCACTTGATCACCATCAGCCATTTGTCACTGCTCAGGTTTTTAAGACCATGGTGATTAGGCAAAGAAGTGCTGGCAGGAATTCCATCATACCTTTATCTTCCAGGAGAGCAATCAATAATTTGCCATTTATTTCCCCGACTACTGACTTCAGATCTCCCTGGTCCAAGCTTGTGCTGCTCAGTTTTAGATGCCCATCCTGAACGTTTTGCAGCCATTCTGTATTTGCAGTCCTCCTTTTTCTTGGGCAGGTTTTAGTCAAAGGTACTTTAATGACGCTTTCTGTACTGAATTCCTTTTTATTAGCTGGGTGACATCCAGTCAGACCATTTCCAGTGACCTCTGTTTTGCAGCTTCTAATTTTATGTGAAGTCTTTGGTAGAATTTAGAACTTCCTTTAATAGATGTGAAACTGCAGGCTTTAAAAATTCAGGACATCTAATAGCAATTGATTTTTATGATGTCTGCAGAAACCAACACCTGGACTTTTGCTGCGACGCTGGAAGGGAGTGAGGGTGGAATTATGAGCTTTGCAAAAGCTCAAGGTGAGAATCCTCCATTTGCTTGTGACCAGTGCAGCAGCCTCATTCTTTACACAGAGGATTGTTCACAAACTTTGCAGCACTTGGTAGAAGTGAGATCTGGTTTTACTTCATGCACAATTCAAAAACTCAAATACAAAGCTGGCATTGGAGCCTCGAGAGTGGTTCTGTGCGTGGTCCTGCCAAACACCCTTTGAGCAAAATAGGTCCTGAAATCTGGTCTGTAGCTCCAGCAACGAGAGCTCTGAAGTAAAGACATGGGTATGGAGGTACATAATGTTTATCTGCTTTGGAAATTTTTGGTGCAGTAATTCTGTGGCAAAAGTTCACTTGAGTTCACGTCTGATACTCCTTGGTAACTTGCAGCATCATTACTAGTTGGTGCTGCACATGTTGTGAGAAAAAAGGCCAAACCTACTTGTAGAAGAAAGGTCAAGGTCTGGTTTCACTTAAACTCACAGTAAAATATCTTTACTCCAATGGTTCCAGCATTTCCCCTGAGCTCACCTGCCAAGCTCACTCTCCTGGGAAGGGCAGTTACTTGTAGCAAAGTGCTGGGAGTTAAAAACCTGCACTGAGCTGCTAGAGCCTCCTTCTGAACCTCAGAGCTGCAGATCCATTCTCGGGGACCTTGCGCAGAGATGAAGCTCAGCCCTACGAGCTCCTGCTGGCACCTGGCACAGGCCTGGGGACAGGACTGGAAGTGCTTGGATCACCCAGTCCCTATGTCCAGCTGCCTTTTACTGCAAACACCCAAGCACATAATCCCTCAAAGAGCTGATCAAGCTCCCTTTTAACAGTAATCAGATTTCTTTGTCCCATTAGTCTTCCTGGGAAGCTATTCCAAAATCTCACTGATATGATGGTAGAAATCTAATTTCCAGCTTCGATGCATTCATGGCCAGTTCATCCTCATTTGTTCTCGTGCCAGCTCTATCATCTCACTTAAATAGCTCTCCTCCCTCCTCATGTTTACCTTGCTGTATTTATAGATGGCAATCATGCTCCCCCTCAGCATTCATTTTGCCAGATAAAAGCAGCCAAGCCTTTTTTCAGTCTCTTCTCATAGGCTCCCCCTTATCCTCCCACTTGTTTTCCTCCTGCCCATGTTCCAGTCTGTGCTCCGCTGGCACAACCACCTGGCCCCAAACACACTGGGGAGGGTGTAATGCCTCCACTGGTACTTGTCTCCCAGCAGCTTCAATGATTCACCTTCAGGATCCTGAGCAGTGGCCAAATGTCTGTCTGGCAGAGGGGGAATGAGGAGGCGAGATCCTTGCCCCTGCTGAAGCTTGGCCCTGCTCCCATCCTGTGCAGACAGACCCATGTCACAAACTGTCCCCAGTGCAGTGCTGGGCCCCTCAGCTCCTGCTAAATCCTCACCCACCCCCTTCCCTCCAGAGGTGCCACCCTGGGAACTGCGGCAGGGCACTACACAGTGCTGGGAGCCCCAGCCAGGGATCCCGGAGATGGGAGAGGGATGGGAGAGGAGAGAAGGAAGGAAATAGGAAGTATATATGTAGAGTTGGAGGAAAAAAGGAGAATAGGGAAAAGGACATGAGAAAAAAAAAAGATAATAGAATGAAGAGATCACCAAGAAAAGAGGGGAGAAAAGGCAAAAGCCACAGAAAGGAAGAAGAGAAGGACAGGGAAGCACAGGAGAGAAAACTCTCCTCAACCCTCCAAATTGGAGCAGGGCTCCCAGCTGTCCTGCCGTTGTGCTTTGCCCAGGCTCTGAGAGAGGAATGGCTCCAGCCCATTGCCTCCAGGCCTGATCTCCTTGGAGCACAGGGAGGATAACACATCCCGGGCTCTGGCTCAGCACCTCAGAGACTCCTCTGCCATTTTCTTTCATTTTGCATCTGTGCTGGTTCCTTTGTGACCCCAGCTGGCACTATAAAGAAATGAATCCTCCAAGTACAACTTGTGCACATTTCTCTGCAGAAAGTGGGAATGGCACCAGGCAAACTGATTTGGAAATGAACTCGTTAAGGCAGCTATTAGGGCTTTATATGCTCCTTTGTCTTACTTGGCTGCAGAGCTGCAGACAGACAAAGTGTATTTTTGGCCATCCTCAGCTATTCAGCACTGCAAAGCATTCTCATTAATAAGTGAGATGGTGGGAGATCTAAAGGAAATACCAGGCCATATATTTTGATAAATGCCCTGAAAATACCAGTTCTATTGGTCTTTCAGTGCCTATCAGGACAACCTGACTGACTACAATGGCCAGAGCTGCAGCAGGGGGAGCAGCTTCCAGGCGAGTCCCAAAGCACCACTTGGGGATTAAACCTTTCCAGCAGCTTAATTTTTGAAGTAGTTCCGTGAGAAGATGGCACTGCGGGCTGGGAATCCAGGATAGGTGCTGGCTTTGACCTTTTCTGAATTCATTCAAATTTCTGCAAAAGGATTAGTGGTCCAGATGGACACTCATCCTAAATTTGACATTATGAGCGTTTGCACTTTCAATTTGGGGAGCAAAAATTCATGATGCAAGGGGACCATCTACATAAAAAAACATATTTACACATCTGTCTAAACATTCCTCTAAGAAATCTCTGGAGCCAGCCTCTTAATTACATTTTAATGAGATTTTCTTTTAAAAACCAAGAAATTACTTAGAGGAGCACATGTAGAGATACTTTTGCCTGTCCTGTACTGTCTTTTTTGCATTAACCTTGTTCTTATGGCAATCCAGTGAATAGTTACATCGGGATTAAGGTGACACAGCCTGAAGTACCATCATTTTTAAAGCTGACAACCTTGATAAAATCAACTGCATTTCCTTTTTCCCCTGCTCCCTCTGCTTTGCCCCACCTGAGCTTGTTAAGGCACCAAAGGAAGAGCTGTTTAACCATTTGCCATATCTAAACTTACTGCTAAAGTGCTGAATTGAGTCACAGTGCTGCTCATGAATGGTCTGAGGGAATCAATTGCGACAAACGGTAAGGAAGGTACTCCTGGATGTTCCAGCGATAGGGTTGGAATAGCTCTGCTGGAGAGCCAGGAGTGACAGCAGAGCTCCCAGAAATGTCCCTGGATGAGTCAGGACAGTCCTCAAAAGCACCCCAGGAACCTTCTTGCATCTTTCTGATTGTCTGTGTCAGCAGGGAATTTGTGTTTCTACTGATGTGGGAAACAATGAAACAGCCAAGTGAGATTACTGATTAATGCTTCATTGATTTACTTGTGTTGTGTTAATGGATAATTATATTTATCGAGTTATTTATCTCTTCTGAGAAGCAAACATACCTTAGAGTTGCCAAGACACCTAGCCTTGCTGACCCAGACAGGCATAAGACTCCAGTTCCCATTCCCAGAGACTGGGAAGATAGAGGGAGGGGAAAGCCAACCTTTCTTTGTCTGGGATGTCAGGAATGCTACCCTGAAGTTTTAAATAATGCTGGCAGACAATAGGGCCCAAGAGGTTGATTTCCTTGAACTGATAAGAACATTGCTACAGTGGGGTGAGGTAATATCTACCTTACAGGAGCTGTTTCCATCCAGATAACTGGGAAAGAAGCGTGAAGTCACCCCACATGAGAGAGTGTGGTAGCTTGGATTGGAAAAACAATGAACACTGCTGCTACCTTGGGATATATCTGGGAAGAAAACAAGTCATCACAAAATACTTTGGAAGCCACAACAGTTCTTAAGAAACTGAAAACATGGTAGAGAGAATCTAGTTTAGAAATCTTCGTTGGAGTACTGGGTGTTCTAAAACATCTGCAGATGCAATCTATCCTGCATTATGGTGTGAAGCTCTTGGCTATTAGCATTAAACATAAGAGAAAAAAGCAAAATATTTAAATAATACAGTGTTATCTTCTTGATGATGTTAATAAAGTCATTCCTGACAGTCCAGCTGCTTTGCAGGTGAGGGGAGGGAAGCAAAACTTGGGAAATGCATGGGCTGCAACACAGCTGCCTCCTTAGTTTAACCTATGCAAGAGCTCCTGAGCAGTCTTGCAGCTGAAACAAATGAAACCTTTTTGTTACAAAATCCGGAGTAATGTTAGAAATGAAGGTGCTATAACTGTACCAAGGAGTCCAAAACGTTTTACACTGCAAATGCTTATTAAAAACCAAAGCTGGAGCCCTGAAAGGCAAACCTGGGCAGTTACATCGTATGCTCAGAGACATTTTATCTGTTTCCTCAATTTAAGTTATAAACACATTTACCAAACAGAGTAATTTACCAAGAAAGGCATCATATTTATACTGGCAGTTCTAATGAAAACATCAATCCCAATCTGGTTCCAGCTGCATAACAAATTGATACATATTTCAAAGTACCATCAGGAGAAGGGATGGAAAATTTCAACTGCAGCAGCATCATTTAAACAACAAAGCCCTCTAAGAAGCAAATGAATGGGTTTTAATAAAGCATGGGCTCAAACTGCAGGCAGAGAGGTTGGTTGTGGGGAACACCTTCATGTCAAAGGGTAATGAAGTGCTGGAGTGGCTGCTTGAGCCCATTACCACCTTTACTGAAGGCTGGCAGCGATGGGTGAGGAAGGACAGGGAGTCCTCAGCCACCATCACCCACCTCTCCTTGCCCTCTGTGTTTGCCTTACTCTGAACATGCACTTTGCTTTGCTGACATCTTGTGGAGATCTAGATTGAGCTTAATTTACTGCAGAATACCCTAAGAAGTGGGTTTATCTGCAGAGTGTCTCTTACATAAGGGCTGTGGCTCAGGCCTTGGGGGAAGCTACTCCTGCATGTGCAGCTCTGACTGAGCACTTATTTTCTGCTGAAACATGCAAAGGGATTTTCGAGGTCAGCTTTGTTTTGTGATAAGTGCAGAGCCTTTGAATCCCAGCTGTTTTCTAGAGTTGCTGCTAACAAATTATCTCAGATCAGGATGTGATTCCAGGGCTAAAGTCTTTGCATTGAACATCTTTCAGCCAGGCTGCCGGGGCTTTGCCATCTCCCCCAGCTACAACTCTGTGACATTTGCAATCAAATCAACAGGAAACACGTCTCTCTTGGGGTCTGCCCGTGAGAGCTGGGGCTGGAACCCACCCCTCGTGTCAGTGTGTGCCCACCACCCATGCAGCTGCTCACACAGCCTTGAGCCTGCTCAGGGGGCTTGGCTCGAGGGCTTGTCCGGCCTCCCCACAACCCGCCGTCCCAGTTAAACAGGGACACTTGGATCCGAGTCTTTCTGCTCTGAAAGTGAGTGTTGGTGGAGTCAGCTCCGCCTTCCGCCTTATGCTTTGGCTGTGGGCAAGGACCAGCTGCAAGGCAGGGCCAGGACCCTCTGGCTCTGCTGTGGGATTCAAGGCACACGCTGATGTCACCAGGAGCCAGGTGAGACGATGCGAGTTCTCACCCAGCTCATCTGGCTGTAGTTTGTTTTCTGCACCCAAAATGAGCTGAAATAAAACTCTACTGCTCTACTACTTAGCACAGTGTTGAATTAATGACCCTGAGCTTGTACACATCCCCAAAATCCTTTTCTTCCCCCCCTTGCATGCTTCACCCTGAACTCAGAATTACTCCATTCTCCTACACAGTTCCCTTTGGTCGATACTTAAGTAGCCACCCAGGCTGATTTACTTTGATAGCACAGTCCATTTTCTACACATTTATTCAGAAGCTCTTGTAACTGCTGGCTGGAAATACATCAAGTTCAAATCTAATGCTATCCCTGCTTAAAAAAACCCAACAAAAAAAACCCCAACACACAAAAAATCTCTCTCTTCCCAAAGGTGAGAATTTTATTCTGGTCTGAACAGTAAGGAAAGACTTAAATGCCTAAAGGAAAGGGAATTAGACTGAACTCCTGCTCTGAGCCTGGGCTGTGGGGTGACACAGAGAGCATGAGTCCCCATCCTGCAGGACAGTATTGTGGAAACTGGGCACAAGCCCAGCCACAGAAAAAAGACTAAGTGAGCACTCTGCAGCAAATACAAACCCAGACTTCTCAACTGCTAAATGGAACTGCTTCCTTCTCTTTGTGTGGGTCTTCTCCACCCACACAGTGTCAGTGAGACGGCTGAAGGCTCCAAACAGGAGGGCTCATTCTGCCACCTCCCACCACCCATCATCTGCAGATCATTTCTGCAAGTGTCTTGTCTAGGCTTCAGGATCCACGATGCTTTATTTGTATCAAGCTTTGCTTAGCTCTTGGCTCTCACCAGAGGATTCACCCATACAGAAAGTTTGCTAAGACCTTGATAAGACCTCAAACATCACTTCAGCCCATAGCCAAGTCCTTGTGGAAGTCCCACTATGAAATCTCTGCTGCTCTCCAGCACCACCACACAGTTTTCCCTTCTGGCCCCATCTCCTTGAACTAAACAACCTGCACTTTAAAATCTTTTTTGGATGTAGTGCACTGTTCTCATGCTGGGGAGCACCATTTTGATTTCAGGCTTATTTGGGAAAGTTTGCTCTCAGATCCATGTGCTGTGGATAAGCTCTCCCAGCATGGGTGGTTTTCTTCTCCTCTGGCTGCTGGGCAAAGTGTGTGTTTTGCTGCAACAACCCTCATCCACAAATGCAAAAGAGTCCAAGGGCTGCCCAGGGGGTTCCCTTTCCTCATAATCTCTCTCACACATATGCACAGATTATCAGCCTCACAAGAACTGAGGGCGTAAAGACCAAAAACTTCCTCCAGAAATAAACATGCTGGAAGAAATTACTGCCTCCAGGAGCTTGGGATCTGTGTATGTGACTCTATTCAGAAACACCACCACCATTACCCAAGTAAGAGTAAACAGGCAAAATAACAACTGGTGATTCAGGAGAGCCATAATGTTACAACCCACAGACGGCTGGATGCTGCAGCCATCCAGGTGGAATTCTTGCCGAAGTACATGGGTTTACACGGGATTATATTCATTGGACAAGTACATCTACATGGTATTCTGTCTTTAATCCACAAGCAAACATCCAGGTGAAGGTTGGAATCCCTGTTCCCTCTCTGCAATATTGCTGCCATCCTTCAGCATCCTCTGCAACACACACGTGCACACCTGCCCTCAGACACACCCGTGTTGTCTTGCCAGCCACATATTCCTTATCTGTGAGCTTGTGTCAGTATCCACCTCTCCACCTTCTGCTGAGGAAGGTGCACATCAGCACCTTTTCCTGCCTCTCTGCTCTCTGGAAGTGAAGCAGCCTTGCTAAGGCCAAAGTTTAGGCAGTTACTGGAACTCCCAGTAGGGGAATGTACTGGAGGACAGTCAGGATTCGGCAGAGAGTTTTCAGAAGCTCTTGTCTAGAATTTGTAAATGCCCTTCTAAAAAGGGCAAAAACCAAAACTTGAAACAATGCTGGTACCTGCAGGTAATTTATAATGAGCTGAATTTGGAACAATGTGTTTCTAACTTCTTAATCTTCCTCTGCAAGCTCAGGTGGCAGAGTTTTCCAAGGGGGAGAAGGAAGAAAACGGTCCTTGTGACCTCCAGAAAGAGATGCCTGTCTCTACTCTGCTGCAGCTTCCTGAGTGATACAATTTCTATTGCTACAAGGACTGCACAAAAAAAGAAAGAAGAAAGAAAAGGCCCAGTCGCTGCATCCCCATCACTGACTGAGATGAACAGGAAAGAACCATTATCCAGTTTCTTTCTAGAGAAGCCTATGACACCCCACTGACCTAGTGCTCTTTGGGATTGTGAGGACCTGGTATTCAGGGTTTTTACAAACTGAGCTGACACAGAGCAGGAATGCCACGAGAGCCAGAATTAAATTCCCGGCCCAAGGACCAAAAGAGATCCCAGGTTTGGTGCAGATGAGGGATGTGATCCCTCAGCTATTTAGGATGTATCCAGGAATTCAGCCATCTCCAAAATACTTTTGTTCCTCATGTACTTAAGTATCATGTGGCATCATGAGCTCTGGGAAAGGTGGCTGCACCTGAGAGAAATGCAAAGAACATGTGTTTCTTACCCAAATGGGCAGCTTAAGCAAGAGCCAGCAAAGCTAAAATTAAAAAATAAGAAGGAATGAGGGGAGATCCATGATAATTTTTCCCCCCATTTGTAGCTATCGGAAGAAGGAATGCTCTACTGAGTGGTCTAAATATGAATTTAGTCAGTGGTGTTCAGCAGAGAGCCCCTGATGTGGGACACACTATGGCAGGAAAACGTCCCTGACACCAGGACTGAAGTCACCGTGCCATGAGAAGCTCCGTGATAAAATTCCAGGTGTAGCCAGGCATTACTCTCGTTGGCTTAATGGGAGAGGCTCCTTCCAGGCACATCCTTGGCAGGGAAGTCCATAAAAAGCTTCCAGCCAGGCCACCCTGACACAGCAGAGAAGTCAAGGGGCCTCGTGCATTTAGAGTAGAAAGCAGAAAGAAAAAGGCACTGCAGGCCTGGGGAAGCAGAGCTGCTGGGCCAACCTCTGCTGGTCCCACGGGCTTGTATTTACTTGGACTTGGAGTTTCAGCCATTTAAAGGGAAGAGAAGTCAGAGGGCAGCAAACGCCGAGAAGATCCCTACTAGAGACAGCAGGGAAACCAGAAGCAAGTAAAGCCATCTCCTGCCTGGCACCGTCCCTGATATTGGCCAAAGAGGAATGAATAGAAATGACAGTGTTGAAAAGGAGAGCACATCCTCCAAAGTTTAGCCAATCTGTCAAGAAAAGCTGTCCTCCACAGCAGTAGTAGAGGATAGAAAGAAAATAATGCTAAAGACCCTCCTTCTTCCTCTCTCCTGCTTTCCTCAGCTCCTGGGAAGAAGATTCCCACCAACTGTCTACATAACAAGGACTGGCCTGCACACAGCAGAGAGTGACAACAAATAGACACCTCACATCACAAACTGCAACACAGACAAAACCAAAACCTTATGACTGACCCAGTCAATCCCATTCCTCAAACAAATAAAGGCTTCCCAAGGTTTCACAAAGGGAAAATATCTCTGCACCGCAACAGGAATGCGCATGACTCAAAATTCCATGCAGCATATTTCCTGCCTAGGTATATCCCATATCAACTTCCACACAGAAAGCAGCTTAAATCAGTTTTATATTTGCTTTCCTGTCCCATTTATGTGTTTAAAGATCACGGTATTCTGGGGAAGAACGGAAGTGTCATTATTTTTGAGGCTCAATAACACACGTTACACATCACAGAAACTTGTATTTCCCCAACAGAAACACACCTCACAGAAACTTGTATTTCCCCAACAGACAGGAATATGAGTCTGGATTTGATTAACATAAAAAGACCCTTACCAGAAAGTGAGTAATCTGTATTAGTCATCCTCATGGCTGGAGTGTAAGATACACTTGGCATGTCATGGCCCTTCTCCTTCTGTTTCCGTCGATACCACACAAAGAGTGCCAGCAAGACCATAATAATTAGAAGGAGAATAATAATTCCAATGATTGCTCCCACTGAGTGCCTCTCTGATCCAAGAGCAGGGCTAATTTTAGTATAGGGGTTTAATTCTTCCATCATAAGAGCCGCTGTTAAAAGTAATTCATAACACATTGTAAATTGAATTGTACATTTCATTTTTGAAACACTGGGTTTTTTTTAAGGCAAGTACATCATTGGAGACGGGGAGAGAGAGAGGGAGAGAGGGATTTTATAGTTAGAATCCACTGTACCTTGATCACATCGAATTCCTTTGAAGCCTGGACTGCAGTAGCAAGTGCCTGTGACATGGTCACACGTTGCGTTGTTCATGCACTCACACAATTGTTTGCAACCATAACCAAATGTTCCTGGAGAGCACTCTGGGGAGCCAAAGAAAAACATTGGAAAGAATTCTACTGTTTTCAGGAATTGGCACAACACTTGCCATGGGAAATTCAGTAGAGAAGTCTTCCTGGTTTTAGGATCTCTAGGATAAAACCCTAATGTGAAATTATTATTATTTGAAAGCAGAAGCTAAATGTATTCCATGTGCAGTTTGTTACTTATTAAGCTGTAACTTTCTGGAAAATTCATACAATGAAATCAATGATAGGGACAAAGGCTTTAGAAGACTTGATATATATTGCAAATGTTCAGAGTTTAAAAGAGCTTGAGCTCAGAAGCTGTAGACAACAGAGCTCAGCATTCTTCACCAACCCACCTGGTTTTTTTTTCATGGGGGGATTTGCAAAAAAAAGTTTTAATGAACCTTTATATGAACCCAACAGCCTTTACCAAACAAATCCCACATGCTTTCCTACTCATCCCTACTAGTGCCAGGAGGTGAATAGAACATTGCAGGTGGAATTTTCAGAACTGAGCATCTGAATGGTTTGATTTGCTCTGCTTCTGTGTCAGGCTTCCTAATATAGAAGGAATTTCTATCCTGTCTTTGTGTTTCTGTCAAAGACAAAATGATTGAATGTCCAGCTGAAAAATTTATTCATACAATCACCATGATGGGCTATTACAATAAATCTGTAGGCAGCTTACTGTAGTTCTGGAAGCACTATTCAATAACTAATTGAAAGAAACAATGTCTGTCACATCCCACATATTTCCATGGAGAAGCTGCATTACTGAAAACATGCACACTTGCTATGATCCTGTGGAATATATTGTTCAAGATGTGACTCCTTGTGTGTCACTGCAAATGTTTTTTGTTGCATGACAACACCTCCCCAGTGTCAGTCTCAAAGTAGCTTCTGGGAGCCAAAATTTAATATTAAGTAGAGAACCACAGCCAGTATCTGTTTATTGATTTGCAGCGTGTATTAAAATTGTATCTCTTTCTCTAATCTGCTAGTACTCAAACAAAGAAAAAACCAATATTATTACAATTAATGCTTATTCTTATATTAGCCTGCATCCTATTTAAAATGAATAAGGCCTAAATTTTGGGACTGCACCACAGAAATGATGCCTGCAATTAGGCATTTCATCTGCAATGCAGTGTGACTGCCCATTCAGCAGGATTTGGAGAAGGAAGGAGTCTTAATGAAGAGATTCTTTTAGATTAAACAGTAGAAGAACAAGTAAATAAATCCATTTGTAGTTTGGATAGAAAAGAAAGCCTCAGGCTTTGTACAGAGGTCAAATTATAAAGTAGGTCCTCATATAAAATCTGCTATTGTGCAGTTCTTCATGGGACTCTTTAGTTTCCTATTTTGATTGTGGCTGCAGTAAAGGGTGTCCCCAAATTCCAGGAACCTGGCCACTTACAGAGTTACAGTGGTGCCATGTGCAATCCCCCAGGAGCACACAAATTTGGCCCTGAGATACTCACTTTGCTGAATGCAAGTGTGTGCAAAAACAAATTTATGAATTAAGTTACATGCACAAATACTTCCATAAAGATCCACGGAACAAGCTGCAGTTAAAAAGCCTTTCCTTGCAAATCTAGCAGGAATGTTACTGAATTACCTTACTGCCAAAAAAAAGGAAGGGAACTCTGTGGACTTAGTACCTTGGGAAGGTGAGATGAATTTCACCTGTGTTTAGAATCCCAGTAAGTGTGTGAGAATTTCCTTGTGAATTACTGCACTGGACAAGTAAGTAATTGTTCAGCTACCGCACATCCAGTTTCCATGACCCTCATTCCGTGTTCTCTGAAGAAGTCATTTGGCACAGCCTGCTAAATACTCCAGTGGGACATGGACAACAATTCCAGCAAGAAATTCCAGAACCCTTGCAAGGTAACTGAAGTTCATTGGGAAACACTTACTCACTGCTCAAGCTACACACAGACCCTTACCAAAATGGCAAGCAAGCTTGTTTTCCTTGATCTGCTTTCATTGTAAAGATGAATCTTTATCTGGCTCTTGTCTACATCGTAACTTCTGTGGGAAAGCCCCATATCCCCAATATTCCTTGGAAGGCAGAGAGCAGAAAGGACTTACTTCTTTTAACCCTTCTGTCTGTCTTCATGCAGTGGGAAACCTGGGGCTCTTGCTCTCAACAGCATTAACAAGGCCTGAGGCAGCTTTAGGGCTGCTTTTGTATTAATTAGGTACAAACTGTTTGGGAAGGCCCTATCCAATCAGCACTGTGTGCAGTGATTTGCCTTCTCTCACCTAAATTTAGCCTGGGAATGAAAGGCCCAATTTGCAGGGATTCACTGAATTTCTTTATGCTTAGACCGTCCAGTTTTCCAGAGGCGCCCTCTCCTCCCTATGGATTATATAAGGTGCTTGGGGTCACTGTCCTACTGACATCAACACCTCATTTAAGAGCCTGTTTGTGCAAGAATTCTGAAATACACCCCCCTCTCTGGAGAAAGAGAGAACTGAGGTCACCGCTACTTACTCTGCTCACACTGTTTGCCTGTAAATCCCGTCCTGCACGTGCACTGCCCAGTGATGTGGTCACAGTCGGCTCCGTTCTGACACTGGCACACATTGGCACAATTCTTTCCATAAAAAGCAGCTGGGCAACCTTTCAGCAATCAGAAAAAGGAAAGAGTAAGAAATAAGCTGAAACCCAAACTCAGATGTGTTATCAGCACAAAGTATGTGGGTTTATAAATCTATGGATTTTCAGCCTCTATATGTTTAATGACATTTATTTGATGGTCTAAATGCAGAGATACTGTGACAGCCAATTTTCTTGAAGTAATGTTTCTCATCTTTACAGAATTGCCTCTTAAGTATTTCAGAAGAATGAAAACTTGACCCATCTATACAAACTACATTTTCAGGAAGTGAAAGAAGATGCGAAACAGAAACTCTCTGGAAGACCAAGGATCAATCAATTACCTGCAAGTGAAAGAACCTTCTTAAAAGGCTCACCAGAATTAGATCTCGTCTTTCATACTGGTAATTTGGCACTAGGGTGAGAAATCGCTAACATTTTCCTAAATCAGACCACAAATACTAGGGCATTAACAAGCAGGGACACTGACTGTGCAAATTCTAACAATGAATCAATAATTTAAATTATTTCCTCCTCCTTTACTGCGTGCCAAAGGCATAAAAAACCTTAGAAAACTTCAGGACTATTTTCTTTGGGGTGATGTGAGGTTATCAAGAGGAAGGAGCATGTGGTTTTCCAGGGAAAACTGCAATACTTGGAAGAGACACGAGGTAGCAGCACATACTTTGACAGATTCCCTGTCTCTGAAAGGCTTACGCTGAGTGCAGTAGAGCCCCGTCCAACCATGGGTACATCTACATTCTCCATCGTAGGGGCTGCACAGTGCTCCGTTGTGGCAGTTGCAGGAATGAAAGCAATCAGGGCCCCAAAACCCAGTGGGACAAGCTATGAAAATAAAAAGCGTTTGTCAGCTGACAAAAAAAAAAAAGCCATGATACTGTGTTAGTGCTGTGGAGGAGCAACAATAAAGGGAGAACCTGTGAGACACCAGCAAAGGCAGAACCTTGCACTGCTGAGCTTGGCAGCAACTCCTGGACAGTGATCAGTCCTTCACGGACAGTGACCAGTCCTTCCTGGACAGGGGCCGGTCGTTCCAAGCCACCAATTGCTCTGCAAACCCTGATGCCACCCTGTAACCTCTCCCGTGCTGTCAAGCCCTGGCACAGGGATTTCTCCCAGCAGGTGAGGGGGAGATTCTGCCCCTCTGCCCCACTCAGGTGAGACCCCACCTGCAGAGCTGCCTCCAGCCATGGGGAACAACATCAGAAAGATCTGGAGCTGCTGGAGCAAGTCCAGAGGAGGCCACAGAGATGCTCCGAGGGCTGGAGCTCCTTTGCTCTGGAAGCAGACTGGGAGAGCTGGGGGTGTTCACCTGGAGAAGAAAAGGCTCTGGGGAGACCTTAGAGCCCCTTCCAGTGCCTAAAGAGCTGGAGAGGGACTTGGGACAAGGGATGGAGGGACAGGACACAGGGAATGGCTTCCCACTGTGGGAAGGGTTAGATGGCATATTGGGAAGAAATTCCTCACTGTGAGGGTGGGGAGGCCCTGGCACAGGGTGCCCAGAGAAGCTGTGGCTGTCCCTGGATCCCTGGAAGTGTCCAAGGCCAGCTTGGACGGGGCTTGGAGCAACCTGGGATAGTGGAAGGTGTCCCTGCCCATGGCAGGGGGTGGGACTGGATGGTCTTTAAGGCTCCTTCCCACCCAAACCATTCCAGGATTCTGTGATTCCATGATCCCCGGTGTAGGGCAGGAAGCAGAATCAGGTCTTTGCTGCACTGAGAACCCGTGACCCTCGACACAACCCTGCTCTGTGCTCTGGCCACTCTCCCTACCTCTCTGGCATTATCTGTGAAGCCAGTTTAGGCAGGGTTGCAAGATACGGAGGTAATTTAATTTTCTTTTTGACATTCTGGAATTCTTGCATAATAAAGCCCAGCTATTCAGGTTTACTGTGCTATGCAATCAACCACTAAAATTACCACATTCATTTGAAGCACAGAGTGCTACTCCAATCATGTAAAAATGTAAAGAAAACTTCTTCCAGTATGAATTCTCATCCACAAATTCAGATTGCTTTTGTTGTTGGGGCTAATATTAAATTAAAATCTCCAGGTCTATTTTATATTTCAACAAGTACAATATTAATACATTTTAAAAAGTTATTTTAAGCCTCCCTCCAAAAATGAATGCAGTAAGTTACAGTTATTAGTGCCAGACTAAAAGATCTGAAATTATGATAGCCCTTCGATATAACAACTATACTTTTGCTTTAAAAAGCACTTTCTATTGCTTCCCGCTAAAGACATGAATTAATAAGGCACAGTTCCCAGGAAACCTGAAAGTACAGACACCAGGCCTATTTCCATGGATGCCAATGACTCCATGGATGATAAATGGAAGTTTCTGGCATTTGACAGACACCTCTAAAGCAAGAATGAATGGCGAAAAAAACTCTGCCATGACGTAAATCAAACAAAAGGTCACTGGACTCACACAGTGTAAAGCTGAGCAGGATTTGGCCTGAAGTGTTTGTGCTATAAGCAACCAGAAATACTTTTCCAATGCCTTTCTAAGGCAGAGCTGCAGGGGCTGTTAGTGAATCCAGAACTGGTCTGGAGTCGGAGCTAAAATTATCTCCTGTGCAGCTCTGGCTTGGGGTCATTCCAGGTTAACCGGAGCCAGGGACGGAAATAGGCCGGGAGGGGAGGCCAGGTGCCCATGGGAGCCTGGAGTGGGATGGAGCCACCTTGGGAGAGGTTCACTTTGTGTGCAAGGAGTAACTGAGCAAACAGCCATGTCCCCTCTGCTCATCCGAAACACAGAGTGGCCACGGCCAGGTCCTGCCTCCTAAACTAGTTCTGCTGACCTGGCCTGCCTCGCTCTGTAAGGCAAACCATCTTTTTTCAAGGTTAACAGACACTAACAGTCCTTTCCCAATTATATGGCTAAATACCATGAGAAATATGTGCAACTTTCTGGTTTTTTTTCCTTTTTTTTTTTCTGTTTTTGACTGACAGCAATATTCTGCCGGTGGAAGACACACAATAAAAGCAAAATTACAGCCGTCTGTTTTTATCCGATTCCTGCTTTATCACTTGGAGTTTAATATATTTTACTCTGGAATGCTGTCTAATATGCTACTTGTATTCTGAATATGAAGTAACATTTCTGAATGATCGGATATTGCCTCCCTCTGTGATCTAGCTTCAATTAAGGGTTGCTCTCAGGAAATGACACTTTGGGATCAGCAAATGCCAATCTTTTACCTGGGCAATTTTCAGAAGGAAATCCTCCATCCCTACAAGGCCACATTGACTTTTACAATTAAATTACATTTAATAGAAATATTTCAGCTGCCTAATTTCTCAATTCTGGGGATTTGGTACAGGAAAACATTTACTGGTTAATAATGTCTAAATGTAATAGCTGAAAGAAAATTATTTCAAAAAAATAAATAAAAAGGAATCCAGCTAGAAATTAAAAGGGACCATGGAGCTTTCTTTTCTGGTAAGAGCTTGTGACCTCCCTTTCCTAGAATAAAAGCCAGTCATGGCTTCTGCAAACTCCAAATGCAGAAACTAATTCAATCCAAAGATAACTTGGATTAATTAAAAGAAATCATCTCTAAAGAGAGTAAGGCACTGGCTGTAATATACAACAGAGATTTCCCCAGAATGTGTCTTTAACTTTCAGAAAGCACTAAACAAACACAAAAACGCTATTTGAAGGCAGAGGTGGAAAAATAACCCTTTGCTTACTCTGGGAGCAGTCCATCCCTATCCAGCCTGGGAAACACTGGCACGATCCGTCAATGGGATTGCAGGTCCCGTTCTCAGTGCACTGACAGACCTCGGCACAGTTCTTCCCATATTTCCCACTGGGACACACTGGAAACACAAGGCAGTTTAGTGCAGGCTCTTCAAAAGGAATGTGAGGAAATCACAAGACTCAACATTCAGCAATTAGAGATAAAATTAATTACAACATTTTTTCTTTGATGAAGCAAAATTCTTCCAGAAAGCAGGAACAGGCAGAAAGTATTTGAACCCATTTTGCTTGCATCCCAGGCATAAAAACAATAGGAAAAAGTCATATCAAAATCCGTTTTTCTGCTGGAAAATGAAGCTAATATAGTCATAAGATTGCAATAATTGAAGGGCAGTATGGAAGGATAAAAAGAGGAGAGACAAAACAGAGAAAAGGGGTCATTGGGAGAGGAAGAGAACAGGAAAGCTGAGGAGAATTCAATAAGTAGCAGCCACAAGTGAGTGGGTGGAAGAGATTGATCTGGTTCCTGAGGATTTTTATATATATATATATGTATGTATATGTTACATATATATTTGACTGAGAGCTATTAAACAGGTGTGCTGCATCCTAACAAAATCAACACCTATCCCTAACTGAAGCTGGAAGAAAAGAAACTCTCAATTTTTTTCAGAGTCTTCTTCTAACATCCTAAGCACAGTGACAGAAAACTAATAGACATGTAGATCTTCAACCTCCCACCAAATTATTGGAAATCTTTAACGTTAAAGTTGATGGAAAGCTCTGCTCAGTAACGAATGAAATGTTTCATTTCTGGGCTCTTCCTGGCTGTGTTCCCTGACAAAAACAGATGTATTTTCAAAACAAGATAAAACATACAGTCTATCTTTGCAAGGAGTGTAACAAATGGAACTGGACTTGTATCCTGGTAAATAATAGCAATGTCAAAAAAGTGATTAAGGCACTTCCCTGAATTATGCAGCTGTTTTACCACTTCAGCCTCTCACACTTCCTCAAAAGTAGTCTCTGCAAGTGACCTCAATCTATCCTGACTGTGAATCAGCCACAGATTGAAATCCTGAGCTGTGATTCATTGGCTTTTATATAATATGCCATCCTCTGCTCTTACTACAGCAGAGTATTGTTTTCTTCTTGCCTTTCTATAGACTATGGACTTATCTGTAGGAGTGGATAAAGTTGGGTTTGGCTTTCACACTGTGTGCTAAACAGAACAGTTCCTTAGTGAAAAGAGATAAAGCTAAACACAGTACACAGCCACAATGGAAAAATACACAAAGAGAGAAGGAAAGCAGAGCCCTCCTATCACAGAGCAAAAACTGAACTGATCTGTCAGCCCAGGCTCTTGGACAGGCCACACCATTATTCCCTTCCAATGCTCGGCATAAGGCAGCTCCAGGCACTGTTTTATGGCATCTTTGAGATGGAAATAGGCAACATCACCTTGATGAAGGCTGCGTTTTTGTACATACAAAAAATGTAGTTCTCAAAGGACTGCCTTAGAGGAGGAGCTGATTTGGACTGCAGCATGGAATACTGATGAATCAGGGCAAGATTTGTGATCCAAACAGAGCTGCTGGCAAAGGCACCAGGTCACACTTTGGTGCTTTGGTGCACACAAGGAGAGCTGGCAGAGGGGTTTCCTTCCTGGGAGCTCCTGTTGTCTCTGGGAAATGGGACAATGCCTTCAGGAATGTCAGCACAGAGGGATGACAAAATGGTTGTTCTCCCTAATTTCAACAACCTGGTTGTGGACTGACGGAGTGACTCCTGTGAAGATGTGAGATCCAAATCCAAGCACTTTTTAAATGTCTCAATCATTTTTAGAGAGCTGTAAAACAAGGCCTAATGCTGCTTTCTTCAGGAGCAACCTGACTGTTCAACACAGATTGTGATGTTAATTAGCTCAAAAAGCTCTGAAGTGGGACTCCCAAAGTCACTGTGGGATGTCAGGTGTGTTCTAGCAGCGATAACAAGTTATTATCAACTCATCTTGCTCCTGATTGTGAGAGATATTAATAAAACAGCTGTTTAGTTTTTTGCAGCTCGGAATCCTTGGCACAACCGTGTCAACCTGTGCAGTTCTGGGGGTTAAACAGCTCCTCACATGCACATACTGCTGGTGGAAGAATGTTCCTGCTGCCAATGGCACAAGGAGATGAAAATTCCGAAGTGAAATCTTCATTTCACGTTTTTCTAATGGAAAACATTAATTAGCATTTTTCTTTCTACAAAATAAAGTTAAATTTTAACTCATTATGACAAACTGCAACACAAATTGATTTTAATTAGGACATGAATATTTTAAAACTAATTTGCTGGAGAGATCAACATTTCAAAGTAAAACCAGAAGTGCTGAACATCCGAGCAAAAATAAAATAGTTTTCTTAAGAGGATAATTAGACCTGCTTGCGCTTTGAAATCTGGCTAACGTTTCTCATAAAATGGACAGATTCACTGAAATACATTCATTTTAATAAATTAATTGGTGTAATGTTTAGTTGACTATACAGCACAGGAGAAAGAAAATATGGTTAAACTTAATCTATGTTTAATGATTTTGGGTAAGTGCTGCCTGCAATCCCAGTGTACTGAAAAGCAGGTCATTGAAAGTGTCATTCAATTCTGGCAGGGATGGTGACTTCACAGGGGCAGTGGCCACTACGAACCACCTCTTTTAAATATCTGTGTGGAAAATACCCTCTGCAGTATGCAGCAACTGAGTGCAGAAGGCTGAGTGATTTTATGGGTATTTTTAGGATGGAAATGAAACCTGTAGTTAAATGTGGACTAACTTTCAAAGGTACAGAAAGGTGACGGGCGTTTGGGGGAGCTGAAGTTCCTCTTCACCTGTGAAAATGAACTCACTTCTCTGCCTCACTGCAAACTTTCTTGTCTCCTGCACTTGTGTCCATGGTTTTAGCTATTCCCAGCCAGGTCCTGCACAGTGTAAATGAGGTTCTGGCACAACTGGGTGTTTGGGATTGTGCACCTGAGCTGGCCTTTACCTTAACCGGTACCTCTACATCCTGCTGCAAAGATCACATGAAGGTGCCATTGTTTGGGATTGTGCACCTGAGCTGGCCTTTACCTTAACCGGTACCTCTACATCCTGCTGCAAAGATCACATGAAGGTGCCATCAACATTCAGGTGAGGACAGGCTGAGCAGCAAGAAAAATGAACCCATTGGATGCTGATGTATTTACAGCAGGTGTCTCATTCCACAGTCATTTCAATCCAGTGTGGCAGACCTGGTTTATTTATGAAACCAGGAGCACATCATATTTACAAGGGGGTGACTGAGTACCTGTTTGCATTTTCCCTCTGAAGTAAAGATTTTCTTGGGATCTAAACTGCTGAAACAAGGGAAAAAAGCAGGAAACTTGGGATGGGACTCACTGCAGAGTCACAGACACTCCAGGAAGGGAGGTGGTACTGGGGGTGGTACCTTGGTTGCAGAGAGGGCCGGAGAATCCTGGCAGGCAGTCGCAGTGTCCGGACACGTGGTCACAGGGGCCATTGCTGTGCACGCACTGGGGACAGGGCTGGCTGCAGTGGTGTCCGTAAAACCCAGGGGGGCAAACTGAAAACAGAACAAACCAAGCTGTCACAGGTTTTCCAACGTTTTCTCATTGTTGAGAGCTCAAGAATTCTCTGTCTTAATCCCAAACCAGTATTTCTTAATTTATTAACCACAATTTTCTGGACAGCTGAAATGATGAAGCCTGTTGGGTTGTTCCATGGCTAATAAAGTGCAGGCTCTGGGTAAAACTGCTCCTGTGTTCAAACATTCCCACCTTCCTTCCTCATGGAAGTCCTTGGCTATTTAATACCACAGCGGAGTTCTCAGCAGCCTCTCTCTTTCAGGACACTCATTTGAGTCTGTCTAACCTGAACTCTTTGACAAAACAGGAGTTTAAGATGTTTGAGACCTCACAGCAGATACGGTTTATAACACACATTCCAAAGCTTTTAGGATAGGTAGGAAAAGGAACACTCGCACACATGTACAGACAACAGAAACTTAGAACACCATTCCTTTGGGAAACTGAGCTGAGAAATCAGAGAAGGTGTATTAGGAAACAATATTTTATGTCAAAACTACTATGCCAAAAGCTGATTTCCAAACCTATCTGGTGCAGTGCCTGTGCTCAGCTGGGGCAGTCATTTTATCCATTTCATGGCAGGAGCAACAGCCATCAAGTGATGAACAGAATCTAATAATGGTAATTATGTAACACCATACAAAATCACCTGATTTGCATCAGTAATCACACCAGATAGCTGAGTAAACTTGTCATGAACTGTGTGCTTATTTTGCCTAAAATCTGGGTTGAAATTATTACAGAATTTGTACATCAGGTATAGAGTCAGGATTCTAGCTCAGTGTCTCTTCTAAAAGCAGATTTTTGCTTCTAAGAGCATGTAGAGTGAAAAAGCATCCACTGTCCAAACATTCACTGCAATAGGTAACACAAAGAAATGTTAAATTGCAGTAAGTGACAGTAAAAATAACTTTATATGTTTTTATTTTTACTCCTGTGATTCTCTGTTCTATAGTTCTGGCTCAGTGGTTCCTAAATCATGTCTATTTTTCCAGCAAATGAGAATTTTCTCTTGGATTGTATGTTCTCAGAGGGTGTCAGGCTCTTACCCCACTGCACATTTCCAGCTGGAGCTTAGCTGACAGGCTGGTTGATGATGCAGCAGCTATAAAACAACCTGGATCATTCCTGGAGACATTTCTGCAGGCTTAAGAGCACTAAACCATCCCAGTGTCTCATGTAATCCTGATTACAGGGACAGAACAAGTTGGCTGAGTATCATCTTCAGTATCATCCTCAGCTCTGCCTTGTACAGCTTAAATTCTGTTTCTAAATGAATTTCCAAGAGAAAAATGCTGATGATTTTGAGAACAAGCTTAGCAAGGTCTCCTGTTCACCAGGTATTCTTGAGCCTGAATCCCACAGAAGAGGTGGAAGCAAGCTGGATTCCCAGGCCACATGCTCACAGAGGCAATGGCAGAAGCATCCACAGGACCCCTCTGCTGTCACCCCAGTGGGGAGGAAAATTTCTCCCCATTAGATCCTTAGCAAACATCCTCAGGGAGCAGCCTGATTCCTGGGCTTGCAAACTGGGGACAAGGTTTGCTCTTGTAGCCTCCGTGCCAGCAGCTGATAGAACTAAGCTGTGTTTTTTTCATCTCAGAAAGGTCAGAAACTATTAACTTCTGTAAGTTTTGCACTCTTAAGGTTTCAAATTTATAAAACATTTTCTTCTCCAACTCCCTGAAGCTCTGAGCACCACATTTTAGCCTTGGAGAGAGGTTTTACAGCTACACAGATATGCTGAAGCACCTGGAAATTGGGGTTTATAATGGAAATGCTTATAGGCCATTAGCTACAGCAGTGCTGGAGGTCATCGTTATAATGGCTTTAAATAAAAGCTGTCAGCTACAAATTATTTTTAGAGATGAGTGTGTTCTGGTGTCAAGTGTAACTGGTGAAATCAAAGGGGATCTATGAACTGGGCATGCAGAATGTCTTACAGGAGGAAGAAATGCTAAGCAGCAAAGCAAGAGAAATCCACTTCTTGTTTACATGGGAAGATGGCTGGTGTAGTTTGGATCAGTGAATTAGGGTCCCTATGGGGCAAATGCAGCTTCCCAGATAAAGCACATGACAGGATTTTTATCTGCTTGGTACATTTTAATATGTAGCAGCAGAGCATCAAACAGGAGCTATTTTGGGCTGCTGTGTTTCTTTTTCTGGCATATAAGAAAACATTGCCTTGTTATTTTGATACCAAAGCTCATCCACTTGTCATTATGCGATGGGTGGTGGCTGACTGTTTAATAGGTCTGACTTCACTGCAAATCTCTGTCCTGCCAGCTTTGGTTTGTAAAGGTGTTGCTCCTCCTTTCAGGTCACCTGTGACCTCCAGGTGCAGTGAAAAATCAGAAGAAACACAACGCACAACTCAATGTAGGAGAGCCTCGACTTCTTGATGAAGGAGCATTTTTTAGGCTTTTTTGCCCTTAGAAAGTCATGAGCTAAAGCAGCTCAGAAAATGTGAGTTTGTCTGTCTGGCGTCATAAAGGAGCATTTCTACCTGCCTTGCTTCTGCCAGCTACGGAAAATCTTACTTCTCTGGCACAGGGGTCCTCTGTATCCCGGTGCACAGTCACAGGTTCCATCCTCTGGAGAGCAGGATCCCCCGTTCTCACAGCTGCAGGAGATGGAGCAGTTGGGTCCCCAGCGGCCCTGGGTGCAGATGTTGTCACAGTGGATGCCTAAGGACATAAAGCCACACGTTAGGTTTCCCACAACTTTTACTCTGCTCACTGATCAAAGAAATGCTTGGCTGGACTGATGCCTCACAGTCCCTCACAGAGTCAACAAGGAAGTCTGGGAAGGAAACAGCTCCTCTTTTATCTGCTTAATAAAGTGAAAATTAAGAAAATGCCAGAGAGGTGAATTCTGTAGGTGTTAGTGGGCGCCTTTTCAGTCCTCAGCACCATTAAAGAAACTCTGCATGTCATCTGAAAGATGAAGGTCAGGAATTGCTTTAAAGTCACAAAATAGCTCAAATAACTGGTCTGGAAATAGGCTGTTGATTGAAGCCTGATTACTTACCTGTTGTGAATTGGAAGACCATAAAAATAAAAATCAGGATTTTGCAGAAACATGTTCAGTATTTGGATTCTTGAACACAAGTAAATTCAGCTCTATTTTGTGTTCTGCTCCCTTCCTGGCTTAAAGCACCATGCTCCGGGGTTTTGCGCACATACCCCATATCCACCCCAGAGCTCCCCAGCTCTGTGTGAATGAACCGAGTTCTGATCCAGCAAATGGCCATATGTGAGCCCAGGCTGAGCATTTGCATGTTAAATGGAGACTGAGACCTGCCAATCCAGCTCCCAGTGGTTCCCAGGGTGGTTGTTTGATATTTATTATTATGAAAAGCAAAGCTTGGAAATACCAAAAGAAGCACACAGCCAGGAAACTTAACATGAAGCTTCTGGCATGGTTTCAACTGGTTTTGCTTAAACTGGTGACTTTTAAAAACAACCTTGTGCCATGGCTTGTCACATACAAACGTGATTGAAGTTGCTGATCCTGCACACCGTGTCTGGGAGGCTCTCACTCCTCTGGGATAAGGCAGTATCAATACCTGCAATTAGCAGGGCTATTTGCATGATCAAGGGCTCCTTGGATGGGTTTGCAGGATCAGGAACTAAGAGGGGCATTAAGCAGTGCCAGCTGCAGGGAGTGGCACTGGCAGGAGCACTGATAACAACAGGAAAAATGGATCAGAGACTGGCTTGGAAATTTTCCTAAAAATGTGACCCCAGCAGGAGCCTTGCCCCAAGGTCGGGGGGTACCCACACACCCCAGCTGGGCTCCCAACCCCGAGATGTTCTTTATCATCCCCAACCTTGAGATGTTCTTTGTCATCCCCAACCCCAAAATGTTCTTTATCATCCATGCACATGTCCCAGTGCACAATGGGATCAAAGCAGCCCAGGGCTGCGGGAGCCCTGGCCACAGCCAGGGGTTGGATTAGTGCAGTGCCCTGGAGAAACACAATCTCAAGTAATTTCCTCCACCTCTGATAACTTCATCTGGATGCTACAGGTAATGCACTGTATTTGGGGAGCTGTGATCTGTACGGTCACCAAACTTTGAGGATTATTAAATCAGCTAAAAGTCATTATAAACACACTTACAGTGCAGTTTCAAGTTGGTTTTATAAATCTCTGAAGTTAATACAGTAAGAAATACTGCAGAGCCAAAATTTTCCCTTTCTGAAGATTAATCACACAATTATAATGTCCCTTCCTAGAAAATCTTAACCAAGTCTGGCAAAAGTACAGTTTGAAATGTGATTTCTAGTAATACATGATCTTAGCTTTATTTATAAAGAGGCATGGACCATTCTGTACAGCTTAATAAAAACCACGTTAAAATAGAGTAAAAACTTAGTACAAGCTCAATTCCTTCATATCCAAGTAAATAAATCTGAAAAAAAGGACTCTGAAAAGAGACAAGGAACATTTGTATTAGTAAAATCAAGAAAAACAATTATTTTAAACAGTCTTCCTCACTCCCTTTGAAATCAAATATATTCTTGGATTACTCAAATTAACAAGTGCTTTGTGTGTGCATTTATGTAATGAATCTGCAGTGCTCTGTAATTAAAAAGCCAGACAATAAATTGTAAGTAAATAAATGTGTTTTGTATTTATAAATACATATATATGATCATTTATAGCCGTGAGTCTCAGCGTGAGTTCCCTGAACTGAAATTCAGAAAAATAAATACAGAAAAATGTGCATTTTTCCTCCCGATTGCAGCATTAAAATTACAATTTTGTCATTGTGGATGGGCTATTTATAAACGGGGACAATTAAACAGCATTATTTCTTGTCTCTTTTGACAAAGTTTGGGGAAGAATGACACTGACTCCCTTCCCATGAAAGGTACCTGAATTAGAATGCCAGGGCTGTTCCTTGCAGCAGCAAAGTCCTTCCTTTGGTAATGAGTAATGAGGGATGTCTTCCTTCTCCTAAGGAAGGCAATGAGTCACTGTGGAGCTGATTGTTGTTGCAAAATGTAAAGGGGGAAAAGGAAACTTTCCAGAAGCCACTGCCACCCATTACAGCCCTTATTTATTTAGACATTTCCAGAAGACAACCGGGATGGTGCCGCAATCAGGTTTTATTACTTTTTATTACTCTAAGTTAATTCTCATGGAAGACTTCATTTTTGAAGGCTCCTACACACATTGAATTGTAAATATAAATGAGAAGTTAAAATTGCATCTGGACATGCAAGTCTTATGGAATTGTGCTGGAAAAAGCACCTTAATTCTACAATTCCCTAACTTGACAGTGTGTGAAGGGGGAGTCCATCCCTTCCAGCTACTTTACAGTCAGAGTCAGTGAAGCAGCAAGATTCTGTAATGTAAAACTTTAATATTTATTTAGGAACTTGCTGATGAACATTTCTGATAAGCAATTAGTTTTCAATTTCCAGAACTACAAAAACTGCTGAAGTTGACACACCTCTGTATTACCTCGTGTTAAAACCACAGATTCCTAATTAATGAACAAAGTCCTGATTTCACATGCATGGTGTAGAAATTAGAAAGACAACTATCAGAAGTCCTTGAAGCTGCAGGAAGCAGTTCTATACATAAACCCTATTGCCTGGATACCAGGGAATTATCTGCCAGCCCGAGGCTGTGGTTCCCAATTGCAGACACTGGTATAAAATTACACTTCCAAGACCTTTTTAAACAATGTTCTGGGAGTGAACTGTAAATGAAATCCACATAACTTTTATAAAATTGTAGTTATCCACTGGACATGGGCAAAAGATTTGCACTCTCTTGCAGTAAGGCACGGCCCAGGTAAGAGCAGAGCCCACTGTGGCTTTAATTCAGTTTGTGAAACAGCAGCCACAAACCCTCCATGGCGCAGCGTGGATTTGGGGTACTGGATTTCTGCAAACACTGGCTGCTCTCCACTGGGATTCCCTTTGGACTGCTCTGTACATGGCATTTAGCTGACAGTCCCAGGAGCAGCTTCACTCCCCTTCCCCGCACCAACCTCCTTTGCACACAGTGGGGAGGAAAACCAGCCCTAAGGGCCTGAATTGCTGTGGAAAACACAAACTGGGCTGAACTCAGCCTACCAGAGCAGTCACAACTGCACTGTTCTAAGGGATGAGCTGCACTGTTCACAGGAGAGCTGCTCCAAACTCTTGCTCCTCATGGGCCTCTCCAGGACAATTTCCTACCAAGTGGCCAAGTAGCTGCTGCCTGGGACATGGGGAATATCTGGGGAAACTCAGCCCAGGCTTCCCAAGGGTGAAGACATTGGGTTGGGCAGGGATCTTCCCACATGGAGCTGCAGATAATCTTGATACAGGAAAGCAGCAGGGAGAGAGGTAGAGGAGGAAGAGAATCCCAAAATGGCTTGGGTGGGAAGGGACCTTTAAGCTCATCTTGTTGCACCCCCTGTCATGGGCAGGGACACCTTCCACTATCCCAGAGTGCTCCAAGCCCTGTCCAGGCTGGCCTTGGACACTTCCAGGGATCCACGGGCAGCCCCAGCTTCTCTGGGCACCCTGTGCCAGGGCCTCCCCACCCTCACAGCCAAAAATTTCTTCCTAATATCCCATCTAACCCTGCCCTCTGTCAGTGGGAAGCTGTTGATAGAAACCTGTGTCTGGCTTACATGGAGCAGCTTCAAGTTTTGCCAGATGAAGTCAATTCTTTGTATTCAAATTTACAAGTAAAACTGTGATGGATTAATCCAACATCCACACAAGCATCAGGAAAAGGAGCAAGAAAAAGAAGAGGAGAAACCCCCCCAAGCCATACAACTGGGATGGGAGGCATCTATTGAAGAGCTCCTTCCCAGGCTGCTTCGATTAATAATCTTCAGTGGCTTCAAGAAAGTTTGTCAAAGTAATGCAGATTTAATGCTGCCTGTAACTACATCATGCTGAAGGAGTTTGGAGGGTGAAATTCCTAAAAGCCAGACATAAGTAGAATTCCTTTTTTTCCCTCTCCAGCTTCTGCAATTGCACGTGTGCTTGGGGATTACGTCTCTGGCTCTTAATAAAGCTGCCGTTGTTTCTCTGCTGTGTCTCTAGATAGTTGGAAACTAATACTCCAAACACAATAGAAGAGCAAAAATGGACGGAATAAATGAGAACCAGTGGCCTAGTTTTGACCACTGCTATCCCCCTGACAGTAGCCTCTGCAGCAGTGCCTGCACGCTGCCCAGCATCTAATTATTTTTCAGGGACATAGGAATTTGATAAATTATAGGATGTAGTTCCCTTCCCCCCACGTACTTTAATTTTACATCTACCAGTGTATAACTGTAATTATTTCTCTGAATAAGATCTTCAGCTTTTTTTTTTCCCCTCAATAGTCCCAATCTAAAGACAGATGCAACATCAATTAGGAATGACAGGAATGATTTCAGCAGACATTTGAATCCAACACAAACATTGTGCTCTCCTCCACCTGTCTTTCAACATGACGTGAAGTCATAATAATCTCTTATTTCTGGCATTTGAATAGCTTTGGAAAGAACTGCTTTTTATGCAAAAATAGGCACTGGATTTATGCAGGCAATGCTGTGGAGGTCGGAGGTTTGGTGAGTCACGCTTGGCTTTGATGTGGAATGCTGGTGGCTCGTGTCTCTGGCAGGATAAATCCTTAGTGGTGGTTTGTATCTGCTGACAGGGTGCCCCTCAACAGAGCAAACACCCTTCAGGTGGTGCTGCAAGGCTGGTTTGGGTGGGTGGGTGTGGGGAGGGGCCAGCAGGCAGTTGAAGGTACTGGAAACAGGTGTGGGAATGTGTCACTGGATGTGATCTCTGGGATGGGCTGCTCCCTCGTGGAGAGCCTCCTTCTGGTCTCTGTCCCACAGGACTGTCCCGCCTGCAGCGATCCCGTTGGCAGCATCCCATTGGCAGCACCCCACCTCCCACCCAGCCCAGGTGGCTGTGCCAGGGGCAGAGCCAGAGGCCACCGAGGTCACCCTGAATCCTGCCTTGGCCTCCTAATTGGTACACTTATTTCTGATAATGATTTCCATAATCACACATTCATGTTTACCTTCTTCTCTTCTCTCTCCCTGGTACTATTATACTGCTGTTACACTTCTGTTGTCCCTATAAATTCTATTTAAATTGCATTGGAGATTAGGTCCATGTGCTTTCCTAAGCAGAGACTCTTTTGCTGCTTCAGTCTCTGAAAGGTAAAAGACAATTCACTAAGAACACAAGAAAGAACTGTCCAAGCTGTGGATCAGCTGCTCAGAAGGGCTATCACAGAGCACGAACAAGAGTTCACAAAGAATTCTTGATGCTTTTCTATCACTTTTTGCATCTTTATATTTATTCCTACCTGAGGCAAACCCTGAAGTATTTGACTCAGAGCCAGTCAGAAGCACCACAGCACAATTCCTGACAGCTCAGCATTTAAGAATGCTGAAGAATGAGAAAATCAGTGTGGGGAGGGCAGCAGATAGAAGAAAACATAAAGGGATCTCTCATAAAATTAAATGGAAACATTAAGAATTGATGGCTGCCCATCTAGTCTGCAAATAAGCTATTTTTGTTTTTATATCGTGAAACTATTCAGCAGAAAGAACAGCAGCCACACTCACATTATCTATGAACTTCTGTGGTGTTCTCAAATGCTTTTTTTCACAGATTTTTTTTTTTTTTTTTCCAAATTGGTGCCATGGAGCCCTTCCTTCTCTTGCTGAGCATCGTTCACCTGTGGATTCAGAGGGGCAACTCCTGAGTGTAACAGCCCATCAGTCTAAATGAAAGCTCCATGATCTGGTCCTAAATAATGCAGAATAAGCCCTTCCCTGCAGCCAGTGAAAAATTCTAAATTGTCCCTTCTCCCATCCGTGCAAGGGCGATTTATGTACCCATTAATGTAAGTGTTTTTCTGCAAGTAATGCACTTAGAGCCTAGTGCACCTCTGTGGAGCTCTAATCCTACCCCTATTTTTAATTATCTAGAGAAATCTCCAGGTATGAATCACCCAAACCAGGGAATTTATGCAATAAAAGCTTTTGAGGCAAGAGACCTACCTCACAAGAAATTAGGTAAGTCAAAATGTTTCCTAAAATTAAGGATGATCTGGTTCCCTTTGCTCCAGGATATTCTCCAGGGTGCACTATTTCAGGGGAGGAGTTGCCCTGAGCAGGCAGGGCAGATCTGCAGAAAATGGTGCTAAAAGGAGTCAAGCCCTACACAGCCCTGCTTCATCTTTAGAGCTTTCCTATTTCTCAAATGCTGAGAACAGTTTCAGGCCAGGAGGGAAGAGAAACCTGGGAAAGATCCAAGTAGACCATGAGCAGGCAAACAGGAGGAACTGGTAACTGGGAAAACCTGGATTGTTTTCCTGGTGGAAATGTTCAAGCCCTTGAATTAAACCATGAGTGAAGAACAGCTGAGCAAGAGCTGTGGCACAACCAAAGCCTTTTGTGGTCAATGATGTTGAAATTCCACCTTTTCTCCTTGGTGTGGAATGAAGATGTTTACAACATTTTTCACTGCAGACACTTTCACCAATAACACATATATCATAGAATCCTAGAATCATGGAATGCTTTGGGTTGGAAGGGACCTTAAATCCCATCTCATTCCACCCCTGCCATGGGCAGGGACATCTTCCACGATCCCAGGTCCCTCCAAGCCACGTCCAACCTGGCCTTGGACACTTTCAGGGATCCAGGGGCAGCCGCAGCTTCTCTGGGCACCCTGTGCCAGGGCCTCCCCACCCTCACAGGGAAGGGAGTATAAAGAATATTTCTATTTTTTCTAATATCCAATCTAACCCTACTTTCTGGCAGTGGAAGCCATTCCCCCTTGACCTGTTGCTATATGCTCTTGTAAATGGTCTCTCTCCACTATATAAATATATATTTATACACAGCTTCCCCCCCCCCCCCCA